>CM056945.1:8403675-9003675 GCA_029856935.1 Cyclocarya paliurus
TACCAAAGTGAAAAATATAGAACCTTCATAAGGTTGTTTGCATGTAGTATGCGGAATGGGTGCTTTCTATTTTTTTTCCTGTTTCTAAATGTCAAATATTTTATTTTCTGGGTGTGATTTTATTTGTCATCCAATGACAAGATTCGGTTCTTTTATGGTCTGCATTTTTCTTGGTAGATTTTGGACTATTTGCTCTCAATATTTGCTTATTCCCAGCTTGATTCTGGCTGAGTCTTGAGAGAAGATTGAAGGGCCACTGTTTGGGTACAATAGAGGATGGACCTAGCGTTGCTGAGTGCCGTTCTAGTCGGGGCAGGTTGCCTTGCCCTTGGATACTACATTGGGGCACGATATCCTGCTCGCATCTTCATCTCAGCAAGATTAAATAAAGATGGTGCAGTTGCTGGTAACAGGAAGAAGAAGGATAAGCCCAAAGAGCCCCTTGAGATTGAACAACTCGCTGACATTCTTGAAGATTTCAAAATGGTAGTTCTCTCTCTCTCTCTCACACACACACAAATACACAGAAAGCGAATTTAAGAATAAAAAATTTATATGATATATCTATTTGATTTTCTCTTATTTCTTATTTTCTGCAGGTTTTGGTTGTGAGGACTGATCTAAAGATGGGAAAAGGGAAAATTGCAGCCCAATGCAGGTAGCCTTTAATTTATGATTAAATATAAATTTTTATGTGCCTTTATACTTTGTAGCCTTAAAATCTACTTCTCTGCTTTGTGTTCATATGTCTTCTCATTGATGCCATTCAAAAATTGTTTAGACACAGATGTCAGTGTGTGATCTGTTGGTTTTATGTTGATTGAGTGACTAATTATCCTTTTATTGAGAACTTAGTTGATAAATGATTGTCTGCTTGATAGCATGTTTCTTTTTGAAATCAATGGATGATTTTCTTCATAATCAAGATGAACTTACAGTTGATCCCCATAAAAGAAAACAGCAACAGCCAAATAAAATTATGATTATAATTGATGCAGGTCAAACATATTAGTGTGTTTTGGTAACATTTAGCAGAGGTTGGTGGAGCTAATGATGCTGCAATGCGTCAGTAAAATTGTACCATTGCGGTCTACTCATAAAAGGCATATTAAGAATGACATTGAGTTATTTATAGTAGCATATGAAGTGAAGGAGTTGTCAATCAGGATTTTTGGGGGAGTAAGTTGTTTGTATTTGCTTTAGAAATTTGTAAGCACAGAGGATGTGTTAGCTATGCAACCCCCTCCCCCTTTATTCTTTGAATACTTGACTCTCAAGGCACTTTTATCATACTAATTCATCTCTATCATATTTCTCCCACCCAGTGCGAGACTTAGGCTATGTTTGGGTAGTGAAAGTGTTTGAGAATGTTTGTGAATAGTAGTGAAAAAGTAATGCATAGTAGAAAAAGTAGGTGAAAAACAAGAATAAAGTAAAAAATAGTAGTGAGAGTGTTTGAGAGTACTCGGAGTACTCTCGGAGTAAGTGGGACATCACACATATGCTTAATATTCCTCATGTTTTTTTTATTCACACATGCATAATACTCCTCATGTAAAGGTTACTGTTAGTGGAAATAGGAAAGAGAGAATTTCTTGGTTTTTGCGACCAGCCAATGGATATAGTGACTTTGACCGAGTATGGGGGTAATTTAGAAGAAATTTCTACTATACTGTTGTTGTTGTTTTTTTCCCCAGTTGTGAATTTAAGGTATTTCCCTTGTTGAATATGGCACTCTGTTGGATGTAATTGTTTGGAAACCAATCCTAAACCTTAGTATTAAAAAAAGTTTCTACTTGTTGCAAGGTGTATCCGGTGTATACTTCTTGTGTATTTGGCCTAGAGAAATTCTATTTGCAGTCCCCACTTGGGGACTGTATATGCAAGCCCTTTATTAAATGAGAAAAAGCTTCGTTTTAGGAGGGATATTTTTGTAATTTAAAAAAATTTTAAAGATAAAATTGCCTAGGCTTGCATTGCAGTCCCCAAATGGGAACTGTTCGTAGCATTGCTCTTTGGATTATGCCTCTTTTCTATTAATAATATTTTTTCTTACTTGTAAGAAAACCTTAGTATTAAAAAACATATAAACTTTTTTATGTTGATCACTTCTGTCTTCATATTATCTTATGGCCTGCTGATAACATTATGTTTTACTGATTACCGATAAAAAAAACATTATGGTTTACTTATCACTTTCTATACATGTACATGTGAAGTGCTTGAGGTTGGGTTGACATGATTGATGTTATAATCTTTTCTCTGTCCTCTACATTGGTTTGGTCCACCTATTCAACAACACATTGATGATCCCTATTTAGTTGTTACATGTTTGCTATTCGTTTCTTAGAATTAAATGTGCTTAGATCAAATTTATGATCCAAATACTTATTTGGCCAGTCATGCAACTTTGGGTCTCTATAAAAAGGTTCTTCAACGGGCACCAAAAACTTTAAATAGGTATGACCGCTCACTAATCTACTACTTTATTCCTTATTCTTGCTGTTTCTTATGACTAAGCTTGCCAATAAACAGGTGGGAGATGTGTGCACAACCTAAAGTGGTTGTAAAAATTGAAAGTGAGGAAGATTTGCTAGTACTGCAAGTAAGTTATTATTGTTATTATCACCGATCAAAAAAAGTTATTATTGTTATTATTATTTTGAAAACGCTATATGGTGTAATATAGGCCTATTTCATTCTTTCTTGTTTCGAAATTAATATAAAAAAATCCAAATTGCTACCTCATAAATTCATATTTCTGATTGATTAGCTATAGTAATAGCTAATCCGTACACTTGAGATTTCTTTACGTTTTCAATGGTGTTTGTGGGTTGTTGACGAGGGAGTTTCCGGTTTTGAAGCATGACTACGAGTACTTTTAGTTGTGTAGTTATTGAATCAAAGATTTTTGAGGTGAGAAGAGAGGGGAATAAGGTATGCATAACTGAGAAAGGATGGAAAGGAGTAAGTTGTCTATGGCTGGGTTTGGAGACTATCAGTTGGGTGGTTAACTCATTGGAGGCTTGTATGAAGCCTGGGAGTAAAGGTTTCTACTCGGCTCGACGCGAAGGAGACAGAGGACTCACTACTCAGCGATGCTCAAACACTCGCGGTGCATACATGGCTTTGGCGGCGTATGGTGGGGGAGGACGCCGAAGTTTCGTACTCATCCCTGAAGGTAAGGATGGTATGGGGTGGAGGAAGGTGGCGGCAGTGTTGAAGGATATGGCCGGAGGAAGTGGTCAGGGGAGAAACCCATCGAAAGCTTCGGCGTTAGCCATGCCGGCGAGGTCGTACAAGGAGGCTCTGGTGGTTCCTCGAGCCGCGCAGCACAATGCGACAGCAGACGCGCAAAAGGGATCACATCCCTGTTCGGCAGTAGCTCAGTATGGCGATGGATATGACAGAAGGGTGGTCGGGCTTAAAGAAGAAACTATTCTGAAGGAATTGAACGAAATGAAGATTTCGTTGGGGGAGTTAACTACTAAGGTAGTTGAGCTAATACGGTGCGTTGAAGATGGGAATATGGGCCCGGGCAGGCAGGTGGGCTTATGGGTTTCTACGGATGGGCCTATCGAGCAGGGACAGGAAGGTAGGAAGGCTGATGGCAACGGGCCAAAGCCCAAAATGAGACAGCTCTGGCGGAAGAGAACACAGGCTGTTGGGGGCCCGTCGTCGCATGGGCCTGAGCCACCGCCGCCGGCGAAGCCTCAGTTGACCTCGACGAAGGCCGCGGAGGTGCCGATGGACAACCTGCCGTCAGATGTTGCCATATCTGACGACGAAGGTGGGTTTTACGACATTTTTACTGCTCTCGAAGATCCGATAGCTGCACAGAACATGACGATGGAGATCATCGGTGCACAGACAACAGCGCCGAGGCCAGTGGAGATAGATGAGAACAGTTTCAGGGTTGAGAGCAGTCCCTTGGAGGAAGGGGAAGTTTCGGGAAATGTCGATGACGCCACCCCGGTTACTGTTGTCGAGCCAAAGCCTTCGAACCAGACACAGATAATTCCGATTTCGGTAGAGGAACCTATGGGGGGGCCAAATGTGGAGGTTGTGGTGCCGGGAGTGAAGGAAGTGGGTGCTGAGGATTCTGTGAAGGGGAAGGAGATGGTCACCAGGTCGTTGAGTCTATCTATGGAGGCTGAGGGCAGTGAGGAGGAGTTGGGTACTCCATCACCCTTACAAATGATTCCTCCTCTGATTGCACCTCGTGCATCACATTGGGTATTAAAAAAAGCAGAGGAGCTTCAAGAATGGGTGGGAATTTCTTGTGAAGGTTATGAAGACCAATTCATGGCCCTCCTAGTTGCCATGGAAGCTAATCGATCCACGGTAATGAAGTCTGCTATGAGAAAGGAAAGAGAATTGAGACGGTTGCAATGCTTCATTAACTACGATAATAAGGAGGGCACTTCGGGGAGAGATAGAACAAAAGGGAGGGATGCTACTTTTGTCAATGAAGCCTAAAATACTATCGTGGAATGTGAGAGGGATCAATGATGTGAATAAACGTCTACGTATTAGATCTCTTCTCCGTACTTGGAAAGTAGATATCGTTTGTCTTCAAGAAACTAAATTGGCTTTTATTTCTCTTCATATCATTAGGAGTTTGTGGGGTTGTTTGCATGTGGGGTGGCATTACCTTCCATCCATTGGGGCATCCGGGGGAATACTAGTTATGTGGGATAAAAGAGTAGTGGAAAAAATGGAAGATTTCCTTGGGGATTATGTGGTGGCATGCTCGTTTAGGGATGTCATGGATGGATATCAGTGGGCTTTTGCAGGTGTTTATGGGCCTAATCTGGACCGGTCTCGAAGTTTACTATGGGATGAGTTAGCCGGTATACACAGCATTTGGGATGTACCTTGGTGTATTGGAGGTGATTTCAATGTCACTCGGTTCCCGAGTGAGAGATCGGGTAATTCGGATTTCAACTCACCCATGGTAGATTTTTCCAACTTCATTTCTGAATTGAACTTTCAGGATATTCCTCTAGCAGGTGGTTCCTTCACTTGGTCTAGTAACCGAGATGTCCCATCGTGGTCAAGGATAGACAGATTCTTAGTTTCACCGGAATGGGAGATACACTTTCCGGACCTCATTCAGAAGAGACTACCCAGGTTATGTTCAGATCACTTTCCCATTCTTTTGAATTGTGGGGGCATTAGTAGAGGCCCAGGGTACTTCAAATTTGAGAACATGTGGCTAAAGACAGAGGGATTTATGGACAGAGTGCGACAATGGTGGTCTTCATATCATTTTCATGGTAATGCTAGCTTTACGATGGCTTGTAAATTAAAGTCATTGAAAAAGGACTTGAAGGAATGGAATAAACAAGAGTTTGGCAATGTGGAAAACCAGAAAAATATTCTTATGGAGGAGCTCAATGATTTGGAGGGTGTGGAAGAGGTGAGGCTCCTTTCTGAAACTGAGCGGGCTCGCAAATCCCAAGTGTCCGCGGACATTGAACGGTTGTCTCTTTTAGAAGAAATATCGTGGCGCCAGAAATCGCGAGCAGTATGGTTGAAGGAAGGGGATAGATGCACTAAGTTTTTTCATCAAGTGGCCAACTCACATAGGCGGAACAACGCTATTGATACTCTGATGATAGAGGGGGTGGTCTCATCGAACCATACCGAGATTTCGGATCACATTGTCAATTACTATGATAAGTTGTTTTCGGAACAATTCGAATGGAGGCCGAGACTTGACGGGATGGTTTTTGACATTCTTGACCAGCAGGTAGCGGAGCGACTTGAAAGGCCTTTTGAGGAGGCAGAGGTCAGGTCAGTGGTCAAGGGTATGGCGGGTGATAAAGCTCCAGGCCCAGATGGCTTCTCCATGGCTTTCTTTCAGACTTGTTGGGAGGTGCTTAAGGATGATATCATGGAGGTCTTCCATGAATTTCATGGAAGTGGGCGGTTCGAGAAAAGCCTCAATGCAACTTTTCTTGCACTCATCCCCAAAAAACCCGGTGCCGTAGCAGTGGAAGATTTTCGACCCATTAGTTTGGTGGGGGGACTTTACAAAATCTTATCCAAAGTTTTGGCGAATAGATTAAGCAAGGTGATGGAAAGCTTGATATCGAAACCTCAAAATGCATTTGTTCAAGGTAGGCAAATCCTTGATTCGGTACTTATAGCCAACGAATGTTTGGAGAGTCGTATTAAATTGGGAGAGCCTGGACTCTTATGTAAGCTAGACATGGAGAAAGCTTACGACCACGTCAATTGGAGTTTCTTAATGTATATGTTGGAGAGATGTGGCTTTGGTTCTAAATGGTGTTCTTGGATTTTTCATTGTATTTCTACGGCCTGTTATTCTATCTTGGTGAACGGTACGTCAAAAGGTTTCTTCAAGAGTTCCCGAGGCTTGCGACAAGGAGACCCCCTTTCTCCTCTTCTATTTGTTTTTGTGATGGAAGCTTTTAGCAAGATGATTTCAGGGGCGGTAGAAGGAGGGTTCATATCAGGATTCTTAGTGGGAGAGGCAAGTTCAGGTTCGCTTAACATTTCTCATCTTTTGTTTGCCGATGATACACTAATCTTTTGTGAGGCCAGACATGAACAAATTCGAGCTTTGAGGGCTCTTCTATTATGCTTTGAAGCTGTGTCAGGGTTGAAGGTAAATTTGTCTAAATCAGAGGTTGTGCCAGTTGGACATGTACCTAATGTGGAGAGTCTGGCGTCCATCTTGGAGTGCAACATCTCTCAGTTGCCCATGAAGTATCTCGGCCTTCCATTGGGTGCGGCGTTCAAATCGAAATTCATATGGGATGATGTATTAGAGAAAATGGAGAGAAAACTAGCAGGTTGGAAGCGGATGTACTTATCCAAAGGGGGCCGGGTAACACTCATAAAAAGCACTCTCTCTAACTTACCAACTTATTTTCTCTCATTATTTCCACTTCCCGCTAAGGTGGCCCATCGCATGGAGAAAATTCAACGTGATTTCCTTTGGGGAGGATTCAAGGATGAGTTTAAATTCCACCTGGTGAAATGGGACAAAATATGCTCCCCCATCAAAGAAGGAGGCTTGGGTCTACGTAATTTGAGATCTTTCAACCAAGCTTTGCTAGGCAAGTGGTTATGGAGATACCACCAAGAACGGGAGGCCTTGTGGCGAACTGTCATTGCTGTGAAGCATGGAGATTCATGGGGAGGGTGGTGTTCTCATAAGGTGAGGGGTCCTCATGGAGTTGGGCTATGGAAACATATTAGAAGCGGGTGGGATAAGTACGCAGCACATACTAGCTTCAAAGTTGGCAACGGTGTTAAGGTAAGATTTTGGCATGACATATGGTGTGGTGACCGGCACTCAAGGATGTTTATCCACAAGTTTATAGCTTAGCAAGAAGGAAAGAAGCAGCTGTAGCGGATTTAGTTATTTTGTCCAATGGTTATTCCCAATGGAACCTCTCTTTCCATAGAGATGCACAAGATTGGGAGATGGAGGATTTCTCGGCCTTCTTTGACCTTGTGTACTCCACTCGTGTGTCGGGGGAAGGTGAAGACAAGATATATTGGCGTCCCTCTAAGAAGGGAGTTTTTACAGCCCGCTCTTTTTATTATTCTTTGAACATGCACAATTCTGTCCCATTCCCTTGGAAGAGTATTTGGAAGACAAAAGCACCTCTAAAGGCTGCTTTTTTTGTATGGACAGCTTCTTTGGGGAAGATTCTTACAATAGATAACCTCAGGAAACGTGGCATTATAGCTATGAATTGGTGTTACATGTGCAAGAAGAGTGGCGAGTCTGCTAACCATCTATTACTACATTGTGAGGTTGCCAGAACCTTGTGGACTGAAGTCTTAGCACGGGTGGGGTTAGCGTGGGTGATGCCGGAAAGTGTAAGTGATTTTTTAGCCTCTTGGAGAGGTATTAAGGGCAACCCTCAAATAGCAGCCGTATGGAAGATGTTGCCTATTTGTCTTTGGTGGTGCATTTGGAGGGAGCGGAACGCAAGATGTTTTGAAGATCAAGAGAGATCAATGGAAGAACTTAGTTTTTTATTTTTCAATACTCTACTCCATTGGTCAATTGTAATTGATTTTCATGGCAGGACTTTTCATGATTTCCTTGTATCTCTAAACTAGACATGCTCATGTATATGTCCTATATACTTGGGCCCTCTTGTATCTCTGTTGATCTATAAAATTTTGTTTACCGATCAAAAAAAAAAAAAGTAATAGCTACAGTAGAAGTAAAAGTCATAGTTTTTTTATTTTTATTTATTTTTAATAAGGAAAGTCATAGTTTCTAACTTAAGAAAACGTGGGATTATTGTAATTGGTTGGTGCTGTAAGCCTGCATGTGCAAAAGTAGTGGTGAAACAGTGGATCACTTATTCCTCCATTGTGAGTTTGTCAGGGCCTTGTGGAATGATTTTTTAGCAGAGTTGGATTAACATGGGTTATGCCTAGGAAGGTGGCTGATCTTTTAGCTAATTGGAGAGGTCTTAAGGGCATCCCCCATATTGCATCTGTGTGGAAAAGGTTACATATTTTACTGTGGTGCATTTGGATGGAAAGGAATGATAGGAACTTCAAGGATTGGGAGCGCTCTATGGAAGAGCTTAAAAGTTTATTCAGACCTTATTTATGTGGGCCATAGCTATAGATTTTAATGGTCCCAATTTCCACGATTTCCTTGTATCTATTTCTTTATCTTAATTAGGTGTATTCTCTTGTATACTTCCTCTGTATGGCTATGCCTATTTTCGTATCAATAAAATTGCTTTTACTTATATAAAAAGTCTGAGTTTCTTATTTTTTTGATGATGAGGAAACCTGGAGACCATGCAAATGCAATGTCTTTTACCCAGTTAAACCCCGGACCCATATAACGCGTCCTAGTTTATTATTAAGGAAAGAAGTCATTCGGTTCAAAACTTAGGGCATATCTTTTTATAGGTAAAAACTGAGGGTAGTTAAAAGGAACACTCCTTTGATTGAACTGCTTCTCTGAATGTGCTACCACTAACAGCTTAATATTAAGCAGTTGGGCGTAAATTTAATTGATGTTAATAAGGATGCAAATTGTTTTAGTATCCTGCATGCCATTGCTTTTATTTATTTATTTTATTTCTGAGTTAACTTAATGATAGAAGAGCTCTTAGATTCATCTTTTTGTTAATCGTACGTGTATATATATATATGATATATTTGTATGTGTATATTTTTTAACCTAAATTGCTGATGTCCCCACCCAGTGTTCTGCTTGTCTCTTTTATTCTCTATGGTTTATCATGTTTATAAGCTGTTTTTCTATGTTTATAAACTTCAATATTTCTCAATGAAGGTAAATTGGAAAGCTCATGAACTCAGTAGATGAAGCCTTATTGATTTATTCTTAGTCCTTTTTGAGCCATTGGTAAAACTTTTTTGTATGAAATTTCTTTGTTCTTCTAATGTTTTTCACTCTTAATTGGCTGATATAATTTCCATTTTCTAATCTGATGTTTTTACTTTTCCTGCTCTCCCTTCCCCATTAAAGAAAACAATTAAAATATAATGTTTGTACTTTGTTCTCTTCTCCCTCTATGTTCTCTTGTTCCAATTTTTTTTATAGTTCACATAGTGCACACTATCTACATTGGCAGGAGCGGGCAAAATCATTAAAGTTGCCAACCCACGTTACAATTGATGCAGGGAGAACACAGATTGCACCAAGTAAGTTGCAAAAGTTCGATTATGGTTCTGGTAGTTGGTAAATCATTCAGTTGATTGGTTTTTCTGTTGCCACTTGCCAGCTTAAGTGAATATTTGGATGTTATCTGGGAGTATTTATGGCTTTGACATTTTTTTCAATAATGGAAGTTGGCTAGAGCCATTAATTGATATATTTTTTGTAATGACTTCGGTTTCTTGGTATGAGGTTCAGTTGACCTCGGCCCATGGAGTGTGATACAGGATTTTGATAGATTAGATGATCAATCCTATCTGATTTATCTCATGCAGATCTTTTTAGCATTGCAAGATGCTCACAAACACCTCCCAAGTTCTAGGTGAAAAAAATACACAGTTTTTGTTTTGCCTTATAAAAAACAAGTTTTGATGATCAAGTATAATTTCTTGAGGGTTTAATTTATTTTGAAGATACAAATGAAAAAATAGAACTTGAAGTGAATTTCACAGTTACAGTTGATGATAAATGATGTCATGGAGACAAACATTTAGAATTGAGTCTAAGACATTTGATATGACTTTTGTGTATGCTAGTGTAGAAAACAGTAAAAAATGCTTCATTCCTTTGACTCTTTATTTTAAGGGCATATGAACTGAAACTGAGCCTCTGATGATTAACAATTCAATTATATGTACTGGAAGCATGTTTCCCTGTATCTCTGGATAGGCATTTCTCTTGTATATTTGAGTTGTGCCCCTTGCGCTATTATAATGAAAGTTATTACTCTGGAAAAAATATACTGGAAGCATGTAAATTTTGTAAAGTAACATCTCTCAGATTGGGAGGCTTGAACATCAAGAGATGAGAAAGCTTGAACGAAGTAGAAAACATCTTTTCCCTTTAAAATCTATTCCAATTTAGTGTTTTGCTTATGGTCCGTTCATTAGTTGCGGTTTGAATATTTTAAGTGATCATAGTACTAAAAATGATTTTTTTGCAATTTTTTATACATTGCTCTGAACAGTTCAATTAGTTCACTAAATCTTATCTGGTTCTATTTTCTGCCACATAAGTTTTCATGCTTCAGAGACTGCTTAAATACTTTGTCTTATAACTCATTCCTCTGATTTCCCAGATTCTAGGACGGTGATGGCCATTCTTGGTAAGTCTCTTCTCAATACCTGCATGGGAAATGATTATATAGTCCTAGAATATGCAAGTTTGGCGCACTCCCTTTGAAAAAAGTAGGGGAAATATGGGACCAAATGAAAAAATCACATTTTTTGACTCCACTTTTTTTAAAGGGAGTGTATGAGGCTTGCACATCCTAGGATTGTATCTAGCAATTCTCATACCTGCATATGTTGCAAATCTTTTGTTAACTTGGTAAGTCATGTAGGTCATATCAGTTGTGGTATAGGGTTCCAATTCGAGCAGTAAAATAAAACAAAAAAGGAAAGACCATAGGCCAGTTGGTATGAGAAAACCTTAATGGGCTAAGTTTCATGTATCTTTTTTTTCGATTCCTAATGAGGTGTTATTTTGCTTCTTCTCATCATAAAAATTTCTTTTACCCATAAAAAAGTTGGTAAGATGGTATACTTTGGGCTTCAACTTGACTTTTGTCTTTGGCTGGGAGTTAATTTCTTGTTTTATGAGGCATTTCCTTCTTGCTTTTAATTTCACACACGGGTGTGTGCATATAGAGTTATTCTATTCTCAAGCTGGTACGTAGAGCATATCATCCATATTACGTAAATGCTAAGATTTGATTTATAAGATTCAAATTTTAAAATTTATATTCAAAATCAAATTATGTCATGTAAATACATTATTAGGTGTGCTTTACACACTGGTTGAGGATAGAATTTTTTGTGTATATAAAATGGGAAAGGACATTTTCCACTTTACACCCTGTTAAGATCCGACCATTCAGATCATCTTATATAAAACTATTTTGATCAATTTTCTGTCCATCTTAACCAAGAATTGAAAAAGATACTATTTGTCAGTTTATGATAATAAAAGGGTGTAGAGTGTAAAATGCTTGTTAGTTATAAATTGAAAAGTATATTTCGCCTACACATACAATCGTTTCTAGTTTATTGTTCAATCGTGTAATTCTAATACACGTGCAGGACCTGTTGAAGTGGTTGATGATGTAACTGGCGGACTCAAACTTCTATAGTTGTTTTCTTCGTTCAAGTGCATGCATGTACACGCCTCATGACAGAGCAGTGGAGCATTTGGAGAACGGTTGTAGATCGAAAGCCTCGGACGGAAAGTTGCTGCATTTACATATTATGAAGGTCCATGCTATGCAGTGCCTTAACAAGATGTTCACATTTAACCTCTTATATTTACCATTTTTGATGATTATGATGATGATAAATGAAGATGAAAATATTTTTGTTGGATTGTGATGCCTGGGGCAGTGGAACTGTAATTACTGAACACCTGAATTTTCAATGAGATGTGGAATCTAGCAATTAGCTGGCTTACAAGCATTGTTAAGAGTTTTCAATCTTGTCTTTACTATTTGTCCATGTTAACATCATGCCATGACTAATCACTCACCTCTAAGAAAGTTGAGATACTAACTACAAGTATATGTTGAAGTTGAGAAAGTTGAAAGTTGAATAAAATATTATTAGAATATATATTTTTAATATTATTTTTGTTTTGAAATTTAAAAAAGTTGAAATGTTTATTTTTTATTTATGTAAATTTGAAAAAATTGTAATGATGAGATGAGTTGAGTTGAGTTGAGATAAATTGTAAAAACAAATGCGGCTATATGTTCATCAGATAAATGTTGGGTGAAGAGGACGACAGATTTTAAACTACTATTAGTCCCATTTAGATTCAGAGATGACTTGAGATGGTTTTAGATGAGTTAAATAAAATATTATTAGAATATTATTTTTTAATATTATTATTGTTTTGAAATTTAAAAAAGTTGAAATATTTATTATGTTTTATGTGAAAATTTAGAAAAATTGTAATGATGAGATGGGATGAGTTTCTAATCCAAATTGAATTTAAAACTTACCTCAATTCATTTCAATTATCTCATCTCATCATTACAATTTTTTTAAATTTTCATATAAAATATAATAAATAATTTAATATTTTTAAATTTTTAAATAATAATAATATTAAAAATAATATTTTATTTTATTATTTCATAAATTATCTAAATTCAATTCAAACGGAACAAGAAAATAATAAATATGATTATTATTAAGAAGAGACAGGACCTGTAGCTACCAGCTACCCCAATTATTCGAGAGATGCTCCCACGTGCGCTAAAACACTTTGTACAGTTGTACCACAGTACCACTCCTTCTTAACTACTATTTTATTTATTTATACGTATGTGCCCCATGCTTCTCTTTTCTTATACTAATCTTCATTCTTCACACATGTTGGCTCTTGCTCACTCTCCCACTTTCCAGGGGAGTCCGGCTACCATAGTTGCCCGATCAACTCCCATTCTCGACTGAAAGGAATAAGATCCGACGGAGCTGGATGCGTGTGGTGGGACCAAGAAGAATGTGGGCCGTTCATTGGGAAGTGATGTTGGTGGGATTAATGGTGTTGGTGCAAGTAAAGCCGTGTATGCAGCTGAGGGCTACACACCCAATGCATGGGGTTGTGGACAGAATCAATGAGAATGGAGGACCTTATATTGGCCTCGTCATGGCTTATCCTACTGAAGAACTTGCACTTCAATCCTCTGCTTTCTTCGTTCCGAGCTCTCAGATCCCCTGGGTTGACCTCGCTGGTAATAGCTCTCTCTCTCTCTCTGTGGCTTTTAGCTTGGTCGTGTGTTTTCTTGCATTTCAGTAATGTTTTATTTTATTTTAGCGGTTCTAATATGGGCTAAAGTGGCCCCCACCTAGGCTAATATTTAATGCAAAAGTTTGGTGGGATTAAAGCAAAAGTTAGGTGGGTTGACCGTATTGAAAAAAATTCATCCAGATCTTATCAAAGTTACATAAAACTCAGCTTTACAACTTTAGGAAGTATTAAATGTTTTATAAATATTATATGAATTACTTTATATTAGATATTGCAAGAACTACTTTCATACGTCTCCCACTTAAAATCTGAAGTGAAGTTTGGATAAAATTACTTGGAATCTTAATCCGACAACCTTCTAGGTTGAGTTAAGCCAGGACTCTGTGCTTAAAGTGGGAAAGGCATGGGCTGCACCAGCTCTTTTCTTTTTTATTATTTTTTTGGGCTGCGTTTGCTTTCTTCTTGAAGTACACTCACAAGATCCTGGAATAAATTAGGAGACAATTAGGAATGCGTTGAGGAGAAAATGAAAGAGCTTCTTGTTATTATAAATTCCTGTGCACATAATAAAGAACTTGTTTTGAATATGTCTAATTTGTCAAGTGCCTAGGAAGGAGGTTCAACATTGGGACGATCGATGGTGTAGATGTTATTTATGTGATGACTGGAGAGCAAACGGTAAGATCCCTTTTTTCATCTATTTTAACAACACCATTCTATATATTCCCTATGATTTTGCAATGAAACATTGTCGATGAGTTGTAAACTTGACATTTTTGTGGCATTCTTAGCTAAATGCAGGTATAACTGTGCAAATCCTTCTTGACACGTTTGATATTCAAGCAATTGTTCACTATGGGACTTCTGGAAGTGCTAATGATTCATTAAACCTTGGTGATGTTAGTATCCCAAATTATGTTGCTTTCACAGGATCATGGAAATGGAAGGTACAGATTTCAGCTTATGTTAAAGCCATAAAACACTTCAGTAAATAAAACAAATTGATGTTTACTTGGTTTGGTTTTACTAATCTGTTATGGCTTTAGCCTTTTTTAAGACAACTTTAACAGAAAGAAAGCTCTAAACTTCTATTTGAGTTCAGAAACCAGTGTATCAATTCACTCTTTCCCTTTAGATTAGAACTTTAGGATAAGTAGTAATTGAACATGGAATCAAATCAGGTGGCCATAAATTCAAACTTCGATTACATTTTATCTCCCGTTTAAGCTAAATGATTAAGAATTCATCATAATTCTAATGATAATCATGTAGATTTATGTAGTTAAATATAGGTACTAAATTAATTCATATTTATCCCCTATTTGCACTGAAGGAGTTCAAATCAGCAGAAGGGATCTTGACAGAACTGAAGTTTGGGGCTTTCAATCTCCCTGAGAAGGGAGAGAATTTGTTGGCAAAGATAGAGTTTACACCACAGCAGTTGTACTCTGTAGAAAAACCAATGGAAGAGATTTTTTGGCTTCCAATAGAACCGAAGTTGTTCAACATTTCTACTAAGCTTCAGGTTTTCATTACTCTTTTTTTCCATCTCTCTCTTTTCAAAGCTTAAATGTGTGGATTAATGTGTTATTGATTGCAGGATATACAGCTACAACAATGTGTCAATGAGACATATTGTCTACCTGAGGCACCAAAAGTTGTATATGGATTGAGAGGTTCCACTGCTGATATATACCTTGACAATGCAGCCTATAGAGAATTTCTGTTCAAAGAATTTAACGTGTCGACTGTTGATGAAGAAAGTGCTGCTATTGTAATGGTAAGTGAAAACAATTCCACTAATTCCATGGGAAATTGTTTATTTGCAACTTATAGTGTTTGCCATTCTTGGTCTTTCTGCAGACATCCCTATCAAATGGAGTGCCTTGTATTGTGTTTCGTGGTGTGTCGGATCTGGCAGGCGGAGATGAGAAATTGTCGTCGACGAGCCTGAGTTCTTTGGCGGCTGTGAATGCTCTCAGTGTCGCAGTTGACTTTATTGGACTATTTGGTGAGGAAGCTGTGATCAATGACCAGTGAAAGTGGGCACCCTCTTAGTGTTTTGAGGGTAGATGAAGACGGTAGATGTGTCACACAGATTGTTTTCTGTTAGAGAGAATGTCCAAAATAAGGATTCCACTTATGTTGTGCGGTTTTAACTGATTAATTTCTACAATAACTTGTTTTTTGTGGTCTTGTCCTGCATAACAATTGTGGATTACCGCAATTTATGAAGGGTAGTGCTGCTATGCAATCCAAGTTTGTCCACTTGGTGTGCCCCGCCACAAATTGCACCTTTTTTTTTTTGCTTTTTATTTCAAACAAATTTTAAACACATTTAAACATTTTTAAAAAATAAAAAAAAATACCAATACACTAATAGTTACATTTTTAACCATTAAGTAAAAAATAAAATAAAATTTATGAACGGTCAAATTGAGAGAACAAACTCGACATCGTATCATTTTCCATTTATGAAAGTTGGTGCAGTTGGCTGTGTGCATAGAAACTAGGGGTGTAATCGGTCCGGTCCGATTTTGGACAAAATTTAGGATTGAACTGGTATGTATCGGTTTTGCATTTTTCAAAATCGATTACGCATCAGTTACCCTCCTAAACCGGTACTTCCGGTTTTACCGGTCCGGTCTGATTTTTTGATTTTTTTTTAAATGTAAGTTTGACAATTTGTCATTAAAAATCTATTTATAAAAAAAAATGCTTTAAAAAAATCTGTTTTATACTTTTATTAAAAAAATCTACTTTACTAAAAAAAATATGCTTTACTAAAGCCAAATACTATATTAGTATTAGTTATAGTGATTTAGTATTACTATATTAGTATAACTATAACTATAGTCTATATTAAACTATTAGTGTTAGTTATATATTAATATTAGTTATAGTGATTTAGTATAACTATATCAGTATAAGTATAACTATACTCTATATTAGTATAACTACTAATGTCCTATATACTTATCAAAATTTAGTAATAATATTTGAGTGATTTTCTTTCTTTTTATATATTATATATAAAACTTATATATAAAAAATATTTTGTATAATATTATTTTTGTATAAAACTTATGTATATATAATTTTATTAATTTTATTTTTTTCTTCAACCAGTCCGGTCCGGTTCCAAAAACTATGGAACCGGAACCGGACTGGATTTAACTGGTTTGTGCAAGTAAAAAACCGATTCTGGACTGAAAAATTAGAAAACTGGCCCAACCGGTCTGGTCCGGTCCTATTCGGACCGGTTTTTCGGCCCTAATAGAAACATTCAATTTGCCTTATTCCAATGAAGAAGCATTTTAAACTGGGTTTAGGCAACAGTAAAACTAGGAAAATAAAGAATAAGGCTGCGTTTAGATGTTGAGCTAAACTGAGTTGAGTTGATATAATTTTTTATGAATAATAGTGAGTTGAGATGATTAAGTGAGTTTTGTGGGACCCACTTAAAATGAGTTAAAATATGTTTCGATGTTAGGATGAATTTAGATATATTTATGGGAAGTTGTAAAATTATTGGGACCCACCATAAATATCTACTGTTTATTGACATTATTGTCTCTTCACAGTGCACCGAAACAGTAAAAAAAAAGAAAAAATTTTCTACACTTCATTTTGGCGCAATGATTAAGAAACAAATGTCATATTGTGAGTTTGAGTTGTGGGGCCCAACAACACATGTCAACTTGAAATGCACTGTTCAGCCGATGTCAATTATCAGCTCATGTCTAGAGAACCATAAAGTCCATTTCGGTAGTTGTCGGTGCTATTTACGTGGGGCCCAGTCAATGAGTTCAAGTTGAATTGCGCTCATTTGTTTGTTTGGATGTCCAAAGCAGCTTAAAAGTGAAGCGTACTCAGTTTCTTTTTACATCCAAACGGAGCCTAAGATTAACGGATCGGATTATGAGGTTCATATATGCTAACATTCTCATTATAGTTGTGGATCAAACTCATTCTGAGTAAGTGGGTTAAACACTTGAAATATTAAATGAGGATGAAATGTGGAGTCAAGATTCAACTCAATTTTTTTGCTGTAATACCATATTAAATCTCTAGTAACAATGTTAAAAGGGTTTTCACTAACTATAATGACAAATATATATGCCAATTTTGGTTCGGCACAAAGAAAGTAGTGACGCAACCTGGTGGTGAAAATACTCAGTAATAAAATTAAAAATTATAATAAAATTGAAATTGAAACGAAATTAGTTTGGATTGAGGTACGAAAATTTCATTTTTTTTCAAAGAGATTCAAGCTCTTTTTGGCAGACAAAGTTTCAAATGAATAGGTATAACAAAGCTCCTCTTAAGTTATTTTCTGTAGAATATAATAGCCCAACTAATTGTAGTATAACTCAAATCAACTCTACACAACAGGTTGAGTCTAAAGCTTAATTGGAAAAAATTCCTTTTTTTTATTGTCTGGAAAAATTTTCAATAGCATCCACACATTTTACTAATTTTATTTTTTTAAGTCTCTCTCTACGCGTTCCACTAAGTTGAGAGCTCCGTTACCAGTGCACCAATAATTGATGAATAATTCTACTCATCATTCTTACACTACATATCATATATGATTTTTTATTTTTTCTCTTAGCAAGTATATGGTGTAGGGATGATGAGTATGTAGAATAACTCAATTAATTTTGTAGGAATAAAAAGTTTTTTTAAACAATTAATTTTTTTTTTTTTTTTTATAACAAAACAAACTTCATTCATCTGAAAAAAACTACAAGACATCATGCTCAATGATATGTGAAACCTTTGCAGGGAAAGAGTTCCACCAAACCATTAAGTCATGAAGATGCCAAGAATATTTTGCCAAACAATCAGCAGCAGCATTGGCCATACGGCCTCTATGCTATATTACAATTTTAGGAAACCTTGATAACATTTTCCTAATTTCAAGAACTAAACTTCCCCAAATAGACATAGATTCCTCCCCTTTTAAAAGCTCTTGCACAACCAACAAAGCATCATTTTCCACTTGAAGATCATGAATTTCCAAAGGTACACATAACTGCAAGCCCCTAAGTAATGCTAGAAATACCACTTCCATAGGATCAATGATCTCATGCTTGGGCTTACTAGTTGTAAAGAGCACCTTCCCATTTTTATCTTAGAGTATCATCCCCACACTAGATCTGCCTTGATCATGAAATAGAGCTCCATCCACATTTTACTTTAGGCTACACACAGGTGGGTGGATCCAACCACAATGAGGTTTAGAACCAAGTTTCAAATTTGCTGTAGCATCCTTATACTCCTTTGCCATTGAGAGGGCATGATCTACTGCTTATTTGGACATATCCGTTTGTTCTCAAAGATTAATTGGTTTCTGCTATACCAAATTCCCCAAGCACATAAGAAAAGTTTTTCCAACTCCCCAGTTTTGTTCCTTTGAATTACTGTCTCCACAATATATATAAAATCTGACTGTACAGCTTTTTCCTTTAAGAAAGTGAGCTGAGAAAACAGAACATCTTGGAGTCTAGGACAATAGAGTAGGGCATGATTGATATCTTCATCCTCCATGTTACACCATCTGCACCTTACATATGTCAACACCTTATTTGCTTGTAAGTTCTTTAGAGTTGGTAAACTATTTTGACATACCCTCCAAGCAAAAATCCTCACTCTGTTTGGTATATGCAGATTCCAAATTTTCCTCCACATCCTTCTTTGCTCCTCTCCATATGATACCTCACCTAACTGCCTCTCTTCACTAGATGCTAAGAACAATCTGTAGGCACTTCGAACACTAAACAGAGCATTCTTCTCAGGTTCCCATATCACAGTATCAGGTCCATTATTAGCAGGAAGTGGTAACTTGAAGACTTCATATGCTTCTCTTGGGGGTAAAAACCTAGTAATCTTCTCCATATCCCACCTCTTAGTGTTATCATCAATTAGCTCAGAAGCTGTCCAATCCAATTGTACTTTTGATGTAGACTCTGGGACTGGGATAAGTTTGTGATGAGGCAACCAACAATCAGTCCAAATATTGATGGCCTTGCCATCACCTACTCTCCATCGACATCCTTCTTTTGCCTCCCATATTCCCCTCCATACATAAGAAGGTGCATCACCTATCTTAGCATCTTTAAAACTTGTTGGAAATACTTGGCTTTAAAAATGTTATGAAGCAGTGAATTTTCCTCTTTTAAAATTCTCCATCCCTGCTTGGCTAGAAGAGCCATATTAAAAGTGTGCAAGTCTTTGAAACCCATACCACCCTGGCCTTTGGATCTGCATAGTTTCTTCCAATTCACCTATCTGATTTTGTTTTCTTCATTCCTTTGACCCCACCAGAATTTAGCAATTAAATTCTCTAGCTCAGTGCACAAAGACATAGGAAGCTTAAAACACCTCATAGAGTAAGTGGGAATAGATTGTGCAACAGCTTTAATAAATACCTGTTTCCTTCCTTGTGATAAGAGTTTTTCTTTCCACCTTTTTAGTTTTTGCCAAACCTTTGCCTTCAGCTCAGAAAAGTATGATGTTTTCTTCTACCAACCATAGATGGGAGCCCCAAATATCTGTCATACTGTTGGTGTCTTTGAACTCCCCAAAACTGCATAATCTCAGTTTGCACACTTGTGGGAACAAACTTGCTGAAAACCATAGAAGTCTTCTCCCTGTTCACTTTTTGGTCAGATGCACGTTCATATATCTCCAATAAATGAAGAATATTCATGTTTGTTTGTAGATTAGCCCTGCAAAATAAAACACTGTCATCTGCAAACATAAGATGATTAACTTTTGGAGCCCCTCTGCATACTCGAATCCCTTCTATTGCACCAGCCACATCAACTTTCTGTAGCAATGAAATAAAGCCCTCAGTACATAGTAAGAATAGGTAAGGGGAAATGGGATCCCCTTGACTGATTCCTCTACTAGAAAAAACTGGCTCCTTAGGTTCCCCATTCACCAAAATGGAGAATCAAACTGACTTAATATAGTGCATGATTAAACCAATCCACTTTATTCCAAATCCCATTTTCAGCATCACATTCTCTAGAAATCCCATTCAATTCGATCATAAGTTTTACTCATGTCAAGTTTGAGTGATATAAAGCCATGCTTCCCTTGCCTCTTCTTGCTAATGAAATGGACCAGCTCATATGCAATAAGAACATTGTCAGAGATCAACCTGCCTGGTACAAAAGCACACTAAGACTTGGAGATCAGATCAGGTAGAATGCTCTTAAGTCAATTTGCTAATACTTTAGATACTAATTTATAAATCACATTACAGAGGCTTATTGGTCTAAAATCAGAAACCAATTCAGTTTTTTTTTTTTTTGGTATTAAGGTAACAAAAGTATGATTTAGTTGAGTAGGAAAGGTACCACTGTTAAGAACATACAAAACAGATTTTGTAACATCCCTACCCACAACAGACCAATACTTTTGATAAAACAAAAGGGCCATACCATCTGGTCCAGGTGCTTTGTTAGGATGCATTTCCTTGAGGGCTACTTCTACTTCTTCAGCAACAAACTCCTTGTCAAGCTCTTCCTTCATCTTAGTAGTAACCCTGCCTTCCAGACTGTCAAGAAACTGCATATTACCTCTTTCATATGAAGCAGTAAAGATACTTTGAAAATAATAAAAAATAACTTTATCTTTGGCTTCATCCACCTGCCAATTCCTTGAGGAGTCACATATACCCATAATCAAATTTCTAGCCCTTCTCTGTGAAGCTTTATGGTGAAAAAAAGAAGTATTTTTATCTCCATCCGTTAGCCATAAGACTCTTGACCTTTTTCTCCACATTATCTCACCCATTTCTAACCACTTATGCACCTCTGCACGTGCCTTTTTGATCTCCTATTGGTTATGCCCCATTGGATTAGATTCTTGAAGTAATTGTAACTGCAGTTTTGCCTTCTTCAGATTCCTTTGAACATTGCTAAAACTTCTTCTATTCCAAGAGTCTAACTGCTCCCCCACATCTTTTAATTTGTCTCATCACACCCTCCATGCTTCTATCCCCATCACCCCCCGGCCAAGCATTAGAGATAACAGTTTTACATCCTGCATCCTCCACCCACATAGCCTCAAAGCAAAATAACCTCTTACTTCTTTTCTGTATTATGTCATTCTGTGTGTGCAGGTTGATTGGGACATGGTCAGAGTAAGCAGCAATACCATGTCTAATAGAAGCCATGGGAAATATGGATCTCCATTTCAAGTTTGCCAAACAACGATCCAATCTCTCACTAATACAAAATGCAGGTTCCCTCTTATTACACCAAGTGAATGGTGTGCCATGATAACCTAGATCTAGTAGTTCACAATCATCCAACACCTCTCTAAAATCTTGCATCTTTTTTTTAGATCTTTCCCTCCCCCCACACTTCTCATTTGGACTTAGTATCTCATTGAAATCTCCCATCAATAGCCATCCTTTATCCCTTGGTACTTTGAGAGATCTCAAAAGGTTCCAAGTTTCCTGTCTTTTACTAGCTTCAGGATGACCATACACCCCAATAAGAAACCATAACTCTAAAGAAACTATCATATCATGCATAGAAGCATGAATATGATATCGAGAGTAATTATGTATAATCACATTTATCTCCTGCTTCTAAAATAAGGCAATTCCACCACTCCTTCCTTCACTACTAACAGCCAAACAATTTTCACCCCAACCGATATTTTAATCTTGTCATCACCTTTTCATGTAGTCTAGTTTCTTGCAAGAACAAGACCTTGGGATCTTCCTCTCTAACTAAATCAAAGAGGGCTCGAACTCCCCGTGGGTTTCCAAGCCCACGGGGGTTCCAACTTAGGAGCCTCATTGGGGCCGGTAGGGTTGTTCAACAGCCTTTGCCGATATCATCTTTGTTTGGTCTATATCCAACTGAAAATCATCATCTACATCAATTTACAACTTCCTTTCAGCTAGTTCCATTATCCTTCTACTTTTCTTCACTCCTATATGAGAAGAAATACCATTTACTGAGTTATCTAAGGATCGTTTGGTACCCAGGATCAATGGTTGCATAGAACTAGATAGATTTGGTTTACGAGCACGTTTCTTCCAAGTACTACGAGAGGTCTGTAAAGCTTTTTAGGTCGAAAAATCTACGTGGGCTTGGGCCTGTGGAGAGCCCATCTCACCGATCCTTTCCCTCCTAGCATTCAAAAATTTGTTAAAACCGACATCATCCAGCAAATTTGGTGTTATCTTTCCTTTTTGCCCCTAGGATTTCTCCTTTTCATTTAACTCAGTAATCTCAACTGACTTGCCCGTATCCCTCCTTAAAAAAAAAGGCCGTATCTCCTACCATCTCGCTTCCAGTAACTGAATGTTCGGAAGATGATCCACTGTTATTTTTTGAATTATCGTCAACCTTATCGCCACCTTCCTCCACCACCTGTTTCCCCACCTCCGACGGTACTTTCTTCCATGTTGAACTACTACCAGATGAAGCAAAGTTCTTGAATCTTCGATCCCCTGCTTCTGCCCGCAACCAACTACAAAACTATTTGCTACCTGTCTTCATAGTAGATGATGATGGGCATCTTGATTTATCATGGATCACATGTCCACACTGCAAGTAGAACCTGGGAAGCTTTTTGTACTGAATTGGAATCCAAGTCTTCACATCCTGTAACAACACAGTTCTAGTACCCCTTGCCAATGGCTTCTTCAAATCTAATAAGATTTTCACCCGCAAGGAATAACCCCACCCCATATCATTAGTATCGACTTCAACAGCCTCCATCACACCCAAAGAACTTCCTAACTTTGTTCCAAAATCTTTGGACATACCAACCAGTGGCAAGTTATGAAATTGGACCCACATGGCTGCCATATCAAAAAACATATTGCGTAGAGGAGTATATCCATTGAAAGCATTCATCACAAACATATTACCATCAAAGAGCCATGGCCTCCCATCCTCAACCCGATTTCGATCTGCATGGGTGGCAAAGGTAATGATAAAAGTGTTTTGCCCCATCTCAGTGAAAATGGCTGGCTTACTCAATCGCCAAACCTTGGCCATAGTGGATTCCATAGCCTGTTTACCAATCTGTCTCTCAGACCAGATCTTCCTAATTAAACTTCGATCTCCCTTCTTGAGGACTTCCGTTATTCCTTCACCCTCAATAACAATAGCTTCCCACTCTTCCTCATTCAACTGTAAGTTCTCTCACATCTCCTGAGGTTTTTTCATGGGGACAAAACTCTTCGAAGACACACTCAAAACACCACCTCTAGTCTAGGGAGAGAATTAGAGAGAAGACTTTTCCTATAAAATTAAAACATTTCTGATGTGTACTGTAGGATGATATGTAGCAAAACGACTTCTAATAGCTAGCATATCCTGTGAAAAAACTTCAAAAAAAGTCTGATAAGTACAATAGTGTGCTATACACCGTAACGCCGGATCCAATAAAGCATTTGAACGGTTTGAGAATTTGAAAATAAAATCATGTTAATCTCCTGCTCCAAATCTTAATGACTAAATAAATTTAAAATGTCATATTTGAAAAAAATACGTATTATTTATTTCAAGTGAAATGGATAGCATCCATATTGTCAGTTTTAAAATCAAGCTGTATTTGAGTTATAATCTTGAAAGAAAGTAGTATTAACATCAAAACAAAAAATGCAGATCAAAACATAAAATTCATGTGACTATCAAGTATCAAGCGGTTTAAATGGCTAAAATTGATTGGCAATCTCAGTAATTAGCCTTCGGTCTTTTTTTTGGGTGTTGGTGATCATGGCTTTCCTGCTTATCATATAGCAGAAAAGAGATATTTGGATATGATTTGTTGAAATTACATGGCTTTATTTAGTGAACAATGAAATCTTATTTATTAGCAGAAGAAAGATAAACTCTGATCTGAACAATAAGGCCCCGTTTGGATTTAGATATTTCATCTCGTCGATTTAGAACTCGATGCAGCTATCTAAAATTGCATGCACACTTGCACTCTGGATTTTCATTTTAATGTGTTTTTGCGGTGAATTTATGTTACTTATGACGATTTTGTGCATAGCAAAATTAAAATTAATTTTTGTCGCTGTGATTTTCGCCAAGATTGAAGCATATGGGCACCAAATGCCTTTTATTCCCCCCCCTCCCCCAACTTATTTCCCCCCATGTTTGCCCACTTCGACGCGCGAGAAATCTTCTGCACTTCGACCCATTTCTAAGATAGACACCATTTCAAACCCTGCAAGCTCCGACCCCTCTAGTGTTCTCTCATGGTGTCAACTCTCCCGTCTTGAGCTTTTGGCCCATTTTCCGAGTCCCATTTCCCCACACTGGCCTTCTCCCTTCCGTTCTTGGTTCACCAATTTCATAGAACTTCAAATCCCACGAAAATTGATTGAAAGCGGCTTTATAATTTCGTCGAACCTGCAACGATTTATAAATCACCGAAAGTGATCAAATGCAGCGATTTTGTAGGGTATTTTCGACGATTTTGAGCACTGGAAAAGGTTTGATTTCTTGTTGTGGTATAAAGAAATTCTATGCTTAGCATCAAGAAGTTCTTGTAATATTACTAAACAATAATGAATAAAAGTGAACCTGGCGAAGTTTCTTGTTCAGTTTGTACTTTTGAACTTGTTGAGTTTTTTTTGGGAAAAGGGAATTGAGTCTCAATATAACAAGATGTACTCAAGATCCACATCTTAATTTTCTTGTTGGATGCATTCATATTGGCAAATGGTAATCATCATCTGAAGAATATCCTCAAAATCATCTGAAAGGCAAAAGATTAGGCTAATCCGTCAACTAATTAAGTTCATTTTGTTGATTTCTCTTTTGAAGTTTTCATTTATTGTATAATGTTGTGCCTTTTTTTCTGATTGGGCTGTTCTCCAGACCGACCCGACCCGACCATGCAACTTCCTTTTTTGGCAAACGAATATCATGTTGGTGATTGGAAAATCTTCCCGTGTGGAGGGAGAGCTACCTATATTCATATCATGTTGGTGATTGGAGAATTTTGTGCTTAGTTCTCATTTTTCCTCTTTTTAATGCTTGTGGACAGATTTTGAGGTAGCTCCTAAACTTTTGCCTCACCGACATCATCGGTGAGTCAAAACGGGCCCTAGGTGGTGTCTGCAACAACTGTGATGAAATGTAAACTTAAATAGCCAAAGACTACAGGGATGAGGTATCTATCACCTCTCCTTTTCTCTGAATCACTATATGATGCAATAGCCTGATGCAATGCTGGAGTTTTGTTCTCCTAGATGGACTATTTAGCATGATAAATTTCAACAGCTATAACTGTTTCTCACCAACCACCAAGTGATACAAATATAGTCAAATACTGAAACATCACTGTGTTGAAGGCTTTCTACTCAATAGACCATAAAGTGATAAAACCAACACCTGAAATTTTATTCCAACCAAAAATTAGAATAACCAATATATATAACATAAATAATACAATAACTTACAACTTTGCCCACTGGGTTAATCAGTAAATTAAGGTCATGAAAATACATCAATGTTTGCAAATAGGACCGTACAGGAAGGGATTAGCCAACATGCATGTCAGTAATGTTCATAAAAAATCCTTGTGCCTAACTATATATATACATACTTTTGGACATATAGACACATTATAATAACAAACACATGCTACTCTTATAATGATGAGATGAGATGAAACCCATCTCTAAATTATGTATCCAGGACTAATACAAGAAATTGAGCCGTTGTATTGTTCAAAGGCACAAGTATTGTGACTTTATTAACTGTCAAAGATCGACGCGCGTCGGCTAGCTAGCTGTTTCAAAGGCACGAGTGTGACTTGTGTGACTTTATCAACGTACAGTAGCCCGCGTCACATGGCTCCTGATTTTGACAATCGTTCATGAGGTTACGTACGAAGACGTGATATGTATTATGATCATGTCAGCCAAAGAAAAATGAATTAACGTGGAAGATCACTTTGAAGAATATTGGTCCTTTTTTTCCTATAAAAGCCGAACTAGAGCTAGCATTAGTACTGGCCAGGATTAAAATAATTGAAAGGAAAAATCATGTCTTCTTCTGATCTGTCTGGTAAGTTAAGTATTGAAATAGGGGTGAGGTCACCAGCTCGTGCTTTTTATGAGGCTAATGCGAAACGATTGTACGAGGTACCAAAACTTTGCCCCACCTTTATACCCAAGGTTGATTTAGTAGAAGGTAAATGGGAAGAAGTGGGTGCTGTCGTGAACTGGCATCTCGTATTCGGTAAGGGCAACAAAAGTTTGTTAGTTAATGTTGATCACATATTCTATTAATATAAACTCTCTCACGTGCATGTCACAAACTAGCTACTATGAACTTTTAATATACGCCCTTTCATGTAATTACATGTTGACACCATTGCAGCCTGCATGTATGGTTTCATATATATATATATATATATATATATATATAAATATATATTTCATTGATTCTTACTTTTTTTTATTGGTCTGGTTTCGTAGGGGGGAAAACTGTAATTTCCAAGGAGATATACGAGAGCGTAGATGACGAAAAACTGTCGGTTACTTACAAGGCGATAGGAGGATTAGTCGAGGAGTCATTCAAAAGTTTCAAGTTCATTTTTCATGCCATTCCGAAGAAAGAGGGAGGCTTGGTCCGTTGGACTTATGAATATGAGAAACTTAACGCGGATATTCCAGATCCAAAAGAATTGCTTCAGTTTGCAGTTGATTTTACCAGAGAGATGGATGATAATCTTATGAAGATCAGCCAGAAGTAGAAGGAACGTCAAAAACATCACATGCATGATATAGCATATATATATATATATATATATATATATAAATATAAATAAGTACCTTTATTTTCTGAAAAGGAAAGTACGTAAAAAGGTACCCTTTCATGCATCATGTATTGTTGGTTTTTTGTTTTTGGTCATCTTAGCTTGAACAGCAGGTACCTCGTGTCTTTCATACAGGTGGATCGATCCATTATATGTACTCATATGATATCTGATCTGTCTCTATCAATTTATGCTTATAATAAGCCTGCAAACGAAACTTCCTTATGCTTCCAATCATTTTGTTGATTGAATAATGGCTTCCACTTTATTATAATATCGTACGTACTAGCTAGCTTAATTATATTCTGCACTATGTGATGGCTTAGATTCTTTTTGCCCTTAATTTATCGTCTCTTAAACAAGTAGACCATCAAATCATGAGTTCTCATCCCGTATGTACAGGGCAAGTTGGTTGGTTATGGGAATATTATGCGGGGGGTCGAGAGCTAGCATACAAAACAATAGCTTCAAGTGACCATCTAGATGAAAAAACTCATTTCAAACACACTTTAATAATTCGTTTGGGTTGATGGATTTGAGAAAAAAGATTTAGATTTGGATCTTTAAAATTTAAAATACTTGTTTAGACCATATATTAAAAATTAATTTATAGATATACTTCCCGTCATCCATTGAGCTCATATCTTCTTACTCGATCGAGAGAAAGATGAACCTCGCCTCTAAGCTCTTAAGAATCTGACAGTATAGTCTATATCTGAGGTGTAGTTGAGAACTCTGTCAAAAGATGATTGAGAATTCAGGCGAGCATCCTAATATTTACTAAAAACAAGGGTAACACTGATCCATCCCTCTAGGTTTCACTACAAGAAAAAATGATTTTTTTTGGCAACGTTAAGTTGCCGAGGAAAAACCATAAATCAGTGACAAAACAATTATTTTTGGCTATTTTTTTTATCGCTGGAACGCCAAAGCTCTTAAGAAAATGATGTATGCGCAAAATAATACTTTTTTGGCAATAATTATCGCTGGAAAAGACCTAGCGTTCACTGAACATTTCCCAAGCAATGATGTGGACTCTGAGCAGGATTGAGAACTACGAGTAGATTTAGGCAGATATAAGATGATGAATTGAGATGATTTGTGAATAATAATAAAATTTATGAGTTGAAATTTGTAAATGATAATAATAGTATTGAGATAAGTTGATATGATCTCAACTCATCTCTCAATCTAAACCAACTCTCCAAGGGCCCAAGGGTCTTGATAATTGGTGGCATGTGTATGTCTTTTTGTTTCATTAGGTTCTCTGTATGACTTGTACCACGGTTATCTTTATTTTAATACAAGAATAGTCTCTCCAAGCTTTAAAAATAAAAATAAAAAAACTTTGCGTTAATGTGTTGTTTGTTAAAGATTTGAAAAATGATTAGTGTCATGTGTGAAGGCGGCCTTACTCTTAATGATTACCTAACCCCAAAAAACATAAACAAGGGCACGGTTAGCAATAGCACATGAGAGGAAGTACGGGCCAAGGAAAAAGATGTGGGAAAGGAAGACATGAAGGGATGTGTTAGAGAAAGTAATTAGTATTTTCAACTGACATGATTGGTGGAAAATGGAAACTGATAATTGTTTTACTCATGAACATTATTCATGGTAATAGACTTTTTAGCAAGATCAATTTCAATAGCTGTAACTATTTCTCACCAACCACCAAGTGATACAAATACAATCAAATACTCAAACATCACTGTATATATGTATTGAAGGCTTTCTACTCAATAGACCATAAAGTGATAAAACCAACACCTGAAGTTCTATTCCAATCAAAAATAAAGATTATAAACAATATATATAACATAAATAATACAGTAATTTACAACTTTGCCCACTGGGTTAATCAGTAAATTAAGATCACGAAAATACATCAATGTTTGCAAGAGTACTGCTACCCGTACTTTTAATTAACGTAGGGTTTTTACGTGCTGGCAGCCTCTTTAAGGTCATCAAGGAAGATACTGGATTTTACAATATAGAATAAGTAGGTTTTCATGGAAGATCGTAAAATGGTAGCTACCATATGCACAATTTTCTGTAGCAGCTGCTGCAGAGAGTATGCTATCATAGAAATTTCTCATCTCTTGCATGTCCTGCAAAGTAAAAAATTAGTCCATATGAATTGGTGGGCGCGCATAATAGCTGGCGTACATAGAAATAAACGCTGTCAATAAAGTTGTTCCTTTCTTGAGAGCATCCTCATTGGATAATGAAACGTGGCCTTTTTAGGCCAGACTTCTGCCAGGTGAATACATATTTTAAAGTCCATAAAGACCTCCAAAAGAGAATCTTCAAGGTGCTATTGCATGCCAAAGAGTCTAGCTTAAAAATGAAAAATAAATCAAGCAAGGAGCTGCAACAAAGGCATATTCAATAATAATACGCAAAGCAAGATTAATTGATCAAAGCTTACCAAGCAGTCCGTATTACAATGTTAGAACCAAGAGGACAATGAAGCAACTGCAAACCAACCTGCATGAAATATTAATTAACGTCATTTTAATCCTGTATCTGTTAGGAAAAGAAAAATAGTTATAATGGAGAACGTCAAATCGTTGTGGACGTCGGATTCGGAAGGGTGGGGTAATGTACCCTCTCTCAAATTCCCGATCAGTTTCACATGCAATCTCCAATACCCAAAACAAGTTCGGTCATGATGGTGAATGAAATTTGTACTTGGGGGACTCCTTTGATCTCAATAAGCCAGCTTAGTAGTAAATTAAGGGTATTCCTAAAGAAATCGCATAGGGAGAACATTTCAACAAGGCCAAAGCACCAGGCCGGATATTATATAAAAAATTCAAATAATACATTATAAATTAAAAATATAATTAAAATAATGAGGATTTGTTAGGGTGGGAGGAGTGCTCTAAAGGGAGAGGGAGATCCCCTGCCATCCATATCAATTAACCACAAAGGGGATCCCCTCCACTCTTTGGAGATGTTGCCACCTCCCCACAGGTGGGTGGGTGTCCTTTTAATTCTGTATCTTAATTTTCATTTCGTTCATAGAGGCTTCATTACTTGTAGCTAGAAATGAAATGAAATAAAGAGAAGTAGTCAGTTTACTTCGTTACTACAAAAATGAGTTTTTGTGATGGTTTTAAATGAGTTATTTTTATAAAATAATTTATAAAAGTAATATTATTTTACAGAAATATTTTTATTTTAAAATAGTTACAAAAATAGTTCAGTTGTAACATCTCACTATCCAATAAGGACATTTTAAAATTTTCAATGAACCACTGTGCTATTAAACTCAAACTTAAAACTTTTTTTTTAAACAATAGGCGAGATGTGAAAGATTGTATAATTAAAACAAAATTTAATAAATACTTTAAAGTCCATCTCAATGAACTGACATCACCAAAGCACAAGCTACAGTGTGCGCACCACCCTCTTCACGAATCCAGCCACCCAAACTCCATAAAATAATGCCACTCCAATTTTTAAACCGAGAAAAACACAGCCACGGCAGTCCCTTGTCCAGCATTGCACCACAACCCCTCCTTGTGAGTCGCCAACCACCACCACCTTGACTCCCTCCGATACACTTCAGCCCCCCAAACACACGGCATCAAGTTGTTAGCCTCATACACTTAGACCCATTGTCCTCTACCGTGAAGATGCTGCGACTCAACCTGTGCGCACCATAAAGGAACGATTTTAGCCACCTCCTCCATGCACAACCAACGCTCACCGTAGCTCACACTCGAAGCCACACACACCGCGAACTGTGATCACCACCGCCGCCCAGCCACCAAAAACCACTACAAGCGGTGCTCTGTTTGCACCACACCGAAACAGGGGAAGTATTTTCCCCCACCGTGAGTGACAACCAGGGCCGGCTCCATGGTAAGGCCACTTAGGCTATTGTCTAAGGCCCCACCTTATGTAAGGCCCCCAAAATTAAAAATGAAGTGTTTTTTTTTTTTTTAATTTAAAAAAAAACCATTTCATTAAATAAAATTTTGAAATAATTTATATAGTTTTCAATGTGTGCAAGGCCCCATAATACCAAATTTAATACTTAATACAATGATTTTTTTCATAAGTAATACAATGAATTATTTATATTTTAAATAATTTTTTAAAAATCTTGCTAAATTGAGGCACAAAAACTACATTGAGGCCTCATTTTAAGTTGTTATAAATATAAATTTACAAAAGATGTATTTAAAGATTTTAAATAAAATCTTGTTTTATTGAAAATTTTGAAAATATTCCATATAATAATTTATATTTTATTATATTATAATTACAAATAACTCAGTTAAATTTCGCCTAAGGCCTCAATTTGTATTGAGCCGCCCCTGGTGACAACTTAGCCACCCCAAGGCACCAGCCCCACCCCGATGTTGCCACCTGCAAATAAAGTGCCGCCAGGCACCTCAGCCACCCGAAGCCACCGCTTGCCCTCTCGGTAAGTTCACAACGGGCCCCACGGCCTCCCTCTCCGTATCCATTTGTCTTCACCGTTCTCTCTCTCTCTCTCTCTCTCAGTGCACAACCGCCCAACTCGTTGGAGTATGCACCTCAGCCACCTAGACCCGTCGCGGCTCCTTCTCTCTCGGTAAGCATCTGCCATATGCCCCTCCCTGCCCAGCGTTTTCCGTTCAAAATGGGAGTATAACTTGTAGTCTGCATGGTAGTATTAACTGGAGGTATAATTACGTTAGTACCCTAAGTTTTTAAGGTGGGCTTGGCTCACAAGGCTTTGGTTGGTACTGGGCTAAATTTGAATTGGAGCGAGGTTTTATTAACGGGATTGGGTTTAATTTTGTTTTTTTGCGGGCTCAATTGTTAAGTTATAATAGTCTAAAAGAAATTTTATGTTTACAGAAAATATTTTAAACGATTTAAATTATGTGATTAAGTATAGATTTTTTTTTTTTACAATTTAATTTCAGAAGCAAACGGAAACTGTATAATTTTATTTTGAACGTTTAAGATCTAATTTATTTTATTTTTATTAAATAAAAGTCTGGTTGTTTAATTTAATAGATTTTGTTATAATTACTTTATCTAGTATTAAATTTTATAGTTAGATTTCAATAGTAAATAAGTTAGAATTTAATGTCTTAGTAGGAGATATTTAGTGGATGTTGATGGATTTGGAAATGATAATATTTTAGGATTATGAGAATTTTAGATACTAAGAAATTAAGATAGATTAATTTCTAGCATTTCAAGTTTAAATATCAAGATGCATGTTTGACTGGAAATTTACGGAAATTATGTGATTATTTTATAGGTGACGATTTTTCTTTGTTCAGCATTGTTGAGGAAAATTTAAAAAAGTTAAGAAATCTAGGTAAGCGGGATTCCTATACTAATCTTTACATAAAAAAAAATGAAATAAGGTTGATTTTTTTTAAAATATGCATGTTTGTTTTGAAAAGAAATATGAAACAACCTCATTTATCTATTTTGTATTTACTCATGGAATTTGTATAACAATGAAGTACTTTCTGTCATGATTGGTGTAGATATGAGCTGTTTTTAGCATTCTATTTCTAAATTGTGAAAAATAACGAATATGAGATCCAAAAAGTTTTGCTTTGATTAAATGAAAATGTTTTGTTTCTGTTATTCTTGAATATGTGAAATGATTTAAAACTATTCAATATTCTGTTTTGATATAATGTGTCATATGAAAACTTTAGCATGAGTTTTTAATTTTGTATTTGAATATGATCTGGTTCCGATGATGTTCTGTTTTGTTTCTGTTAAGGCATTAACACGGGTATAATAGTGGTATATGGCCTATCCACGGGTATAATAATAGTTTATAACCATACCACGGGTGTTAAATATGGTATATGGCTCAGTCACTGGTATAATGGTAGTTTATAACCATACCACGGGAGTTAAATATGGTATATGACTCAGTCACAGGTATAATGGTGGTTTATAACCTTATCACGGGGGTTAAACATGGTATCTGTCCCGATGTGATACTCTGATATGATATGAAGATGATATTTCAGATTTTGATATGCCAAATGATTTCTGAATATGAAAGTTTCATTTTGATATTTTTTATAATATGTTTTGATTACGCATTCTAAAAACAAATATTCTGATTCTGCATTCTGAAAGAAAATGTTTTGTTCTGCATTCAAGATTCTGTAAATGCTCATATTTACATGTTAATATATGTTCTCTATTTACTGAGTTGTTGATAACTCACCCCTTATCTCCACAATATTTTTCATATATTTTGATGGTTCAGCTGAGGATCAAAATTATGAGGCATTGGGTGAAATGATTTAAGTATAGTGGATTAAGCATAGAAAATTTTTATGGGTATTGACGATTTTTATTAAGAAATTTTCTTGTGTTACAATGACTCGGCATTTTGAAAAATTGGTTATATTGAAAAAATTAGTTTGAATCAAAATTTCTATATGATATTAGGAATTTGAAGTCTATAATTATATTGTTAAAATATGAGTTTAAGTAATAGGATGTAACTCTCCAACCCGTGTGGGGACTAGGGCGTTACAACTTTGATTTTCACATATTTTCTACAAATAATTATATGATTAAACTCTAAAAATATTACCAAGCCCAACGTGTAATTTCTCTCGACTTTCATCACCAAACATGTCACGCTAAAATGGTTTTTCCCGCAATATCCACTTAAAAAAAAAAACTAATGTTTTTAACACAACTTCAATTTCCTGACATTCCGTCATTTTCTAAAAATAATATAATCTTTTCATAGGCCGATCTCTCACAAATTCATATAAGCCACAACGAAATTTTTTATGCTCAAGTGTATCCTAACACGTGACACCACCCTCAATATCTACCTAACAAATGTATATTATGGGCTTGTGAGAGGGGGATATCGATGAGCTAAAGGGAGAACAAACATGAGAGAGAGAGAGAAAGTAACGGAGAGAGGAAGGGCAAAGCTGGGTGAAGGTTGTTCACGGCGGTGCAACCATGGGTGCATCAACGATGGCTACGTACATGGGCTAGAGCTAGCTGAGTAGCTCTCAGCTTGGGTTTGTAGCGGCTCGTGGTGGTTGCAACGTGGTACGGCGGCGAAGCTATAGTGGGTGCCCGTGCATGGGTAGGTGCTGGCCGAGGCGGGATGTGGCCTTAAACGGTGGATCTTAGCTGAGACGGGAAGGCAGTTAGTCTCAAGACTGCTCTGTTTTTGTTGTGGAAAACAGAGGATGTCGGCTGGTGTTCCCTCCGTCCGTGTGCATGTTTCCATAGGAATGGCTTGAAGCTAGTCGACTCGGTTGCTTCCAGCCAGGGCTTGTAGCGGTCCTACGACAGCGTGGCTCTCAGTCTTATCGTGGCACTGCTGTGCAGTGGGTGATGTGAAGGGCTAGACGTGGCTACTGCAGTGTAGAGGAGGCTCGAAAGGTGGTGGTTGCAGACTAGAATAACCGAGTGGTGGCAGTGGTGCTTGGTTATAGTGTTGGGTGTTCTCTCTCTCTCTCTCTCTCTTTTCCTTTGGTAAGGGGAAATAGGGAATAGGGGCTTCCGTGCATCGGTTGGGGCCTTGTACGGTGGTTTCCATTTCGTGTCGGGTGAGGATGGTTGGGCACGGCCGGGGTTCGGTGCTTGGTGGTTCTCAGTGTTGGAGTAGCTCTTGTTATTCCCATCGGTTTTGTGGTGATCTCTGATTCACTCGGCTGATTAGGTTGTTTTTAATGTAAAATAGTGACTTGGAAAGGCTGGTGGCTTGCTTGACGTGGGGTGTTGGCGAGGCTCCTAGTAGCGTTTCCGTGATTAAGGCTTGCGGAGGTTCAAACTGGTTGAGTTGTTGCGTGGGGTGGATTGCAGTGGTCTATGATTGTTTGGCTCTTAGTTTGGTTGTTGGATGTGGGTGTTGTCGTGAATTGAGCGGAGGTAAGGCGCACTATGAGTGTGGAATATAAACTGAGATGGCCTGAGAAAATGGGGCATGGGGAGATTGAGGGAGAGTTGAAATGTGATGTGAATGGGAGAGGAAGCATCAAGAGAAGAGAAAATGAGGGAGAAAATTTGGGGGAAAGAGGAAGAGGGTGGCGGAGAAAAAAGAGGGAAAACTAAAACCCACTTATATGAAACGGCGTCATTTTTCTCAGCTACTAGCTTTTCTATGGACCTGGGCCAAGATTGGGCTTAGATGTTATAGTGATATTGTTGAACTATTTTGATCAAATAAATGTTAGAACTTGAAGATCGTTATGGAACAGAATTTATAGAGAATGGAGTTAGCTTTCCAATGCCATTAATCAAGATCCCCACAATCCCAAAAGTTATGGCTGATGGAGTTGCAACTTGGACTCTATTCAACATATTTACAACTCAATTGAACTAAGTTTTGTTATAAGGTATGCCAACATATTATTTTAACACTAACGCATAGGAAGAGTAACATCTCTTTGTTTGTTTGTTTTTGTTTTGTTTTTTTAATACTTGATCGGTTACATGATGGAGTGATCAGATTTATTTAGCAATTATAGACATAACTCCATGGTATTTATCTACCATAAATGAGAGCACTAGCTAGTAAATCATCTTTCTAGAAAGAGAGATATCAATCCTTTTTCAAGCTTCATTAATTTGTGGAATGATTATATTTATAATATATATTTAATATATCGGAGTATATAGAATTCCTCAGAATTTATATATGTTTGAAATTTAGGATCTAGAATATTGAGAGAGACATGATAAAGATGATCATGTGGATCATCCAACATTTACTTTTGTACATCATGATGTCCATAAAGATCTTCCGGATAGCATGCAATTTGCTCGATAAGTTTTTCATGATTCACATGCGATTAGCTCGATAAAGATCTTACTTTTATCAATCGATACCAATACTTTGTACCATACAAGTTGGGCAGACTATATTGTAAGGGATGTTTAGGTCCCATGAAAATAAGCCCACAACTAGAGGCCAGATCACTCAGCCTATGGGCCCAAGACTGGAAGACTCATGGCCCAAGAGCCCATGGTGTGAATAGTGCCATATGATTACACCGATAGATCAGGGTGATTATCTCATCAATTTAGATTATTCAAGATGAACCTTTAGATTTAATGGTTATCTACGTCCGCAACACCTCTATAAATAATATATGAAGGTAGCAAATGATTCATTCTTAGTTACATGCTTTTATTGAGACTACATCTCTTTAGCTTAGGCATCAGAGTTCCTCTAAGAACCTAGGGCTGCCCTCTCATTTGTTGTAGGTTATCCGAATAGTTGGTGGTAGGGGAGGGCAACAGGGGCCCACCCCCCGCTACGTTGTGTAATATCCGAATCCTACTACGTAGATCCTTACATCATTTTACTAATTCTTTAAGTTAAATATTTTGAGATAAAAATTATTTTTATGAGTATGTCTTATTTTTAAACTAAGATGAGTATGTTTTTTTTTTTTAAATTATGATTTATTAAAATAAATCAAGAGTATTGTTTTTAAGACTTTGAAATATTTCTCTTAAGTTCTTTAATTTTATTTATTTAAGAAATGACCCAATTAATCTCTACCATTGGATTGGTAGGTGAAAAACATTCTTGAAGTGGATAGATCTCCATCATCCATTTTCCAAGCTTATGTGATAAGTTTTGACCCATTTGACCCATTCTTTATCTCCTGCACCGAAAGCTTCCATGGGAAGCAATTAATTCTTTTTCCTTCTTCTACTTACACCCATCGATTAAGTCAACAAAAGGAGAAAAGAAAAAGATAAAACTAATCCTAAAGCATCCTACTCCTACCCATCGGTCAATACCCAAGAAAGGAATAAAATTCCATCTTCCTTTATAAGATAAGCTATTTGACTTATCAACTCACTTTTCTCTTATGTGAAACCGATTGCTTCCCCAATAAGTTTATTTGACTTCTTCCTTCCTTCCTTGCACGTTGGTTTAGCTTCTAAGGTAAGTAATTAAACTCGTTTACTTCATTTCCTCCTACCCATCGTCCTAAGCAAGCCAACAAAAAGAAAGAACAAAAAATAAAAACTATTCTAAAGCTTTCTCCCCCCATACCGTCGGTTGCACCCAAGGAAAAAATAATAAAAAGTTTTCATCTTTCCTCCAAGCCAAAGCCAAATGCACACCTCTCTTCATCTCTTCTCTTTTGCTCTTCAAAAAACCAACTCCTCTCATCATCTTCAAGCTTATGACTACATAGCAAGGTAAGAGCATCCTCAACCCTCTCCCTTGTGTATTTCGAAACCTAGCCATAGTTTAATCAAGTGAGTTTTCCTTTGATGATTTTGATGTTTTGGTTTTGGGGTTTAAAATAGTGTTATCTCTTGTTCTTCATCTACACGGATTCATCACCTTTTGATCCTCTATCTTGCCTCTTGAAAGAAGCTAAGAGTTTGAGGTAAAAATCCTAAATTGACTTATTTACATTTAATGTGATTTTGGAAGCCTATTGAGTTGTTTAAGCTTGTGTTTTTATGTGTGTAATTTCCTATATTGCAAATAAATATGTATGCCCTGTTTTTGGTCCAAACTGAATGTTATTATAGCTGTTTTGTTATGTATTTTCCTATATTCGAAATTGCTATGTTGATATTAAAATTGGTTCAATCATAGGTGATGATTTAAAGTGAATTTAAATCGTATATGTTAGTATCATGTGCCTTGTGTTGAGATTTGGTTGATAATCTATTTTTAAGATGCTAGAGTTTTGGTTTAAGAGGTCTTGCTTGGGTCTTGTAATTTATATCTTGCTTTAAATGGTATTAAGTAAGTAAAGCATAAGCTTAAGTGTTTAAAGGTTTTAAAGTCTCTTAAATGGGTAACCTTGTTATATTTTATGCTATGTTTAATCTTAGAGGGATTGTAAGCATGTTATTTACTTCCATGAGTTTCTTTAAAATATTTGGAATGAAAATTTTATTGTTTTGGCTTAGTGCCATGCTTGGTAGGTAGACGAACGAGTTAAGGAAACGTTTAATTCCAAGTTGGAATTTAAGTGAGCATGTGAGCGTATCGATTAGTAAGGCTCAAAGTAAGGTGGATGTTAATATGTCTATCTCATTCTATTGAATAAGAGTCTATTTTCAAGTTCAAAGGAACTCGCTAGTAAAGCTCGCAGGTAAGTAGCTATGACCATGCTTCTTACACCATGCTCTCTTTATAAAAGAATATCTCTCTCATTGCAAATGTTTCTCTAAGGAAAATAGTAAATGAATATTGTATGTACAACCTTTCTTGATAGCCCAAGTACCCTATTAATTATAATTGTGTGTACATGTATAAAGTAATGCATGCATGTAGATTCTAAGTCATGAGATTTTCATGCATGCTCTCTTAAGAAACTTATGATTATTTCTTATATGTAGTATAGAATGAAAATGTATCCTGTTCATGAAAATGCATATGCATTGAACTAAGAAATATGATGAAAAAGTTTAAATGCAAAGGAAAGGAAAGGAAAGGAAAAGAACGTCTCGTGTTCTATGCTTCAAGTGATGCTTTAAATGCATTTTAAAATGTCCTTATGAACTGATGCTTTAAATGTCCCTGAAAACTAACGTTTAAAAATGTCCCTGAGAACTATCATTTTAAAGGATGCCATGAACTGGCATTTTAAAGGATGTCTTGAAAGATGATGTTTAAACTCTTGCTTTCAAAGGATGTTTAAGCTCGTGCTTTTGATGGTGTTTAACCTCGTGCTTTTAAATGATGTTTAAGCCTTTTAATGGTGTTTAAGCTCGTGCTTTTGAATGGCGTTTAACCTCATGCTTTTAAATGATATTTAAGCTCATGCCTTTAGACGATGTGAAAGCTTTTAAATGATATTTAAACTCATGCTTTTAGACGATGTGAAAGCTTTAAATGATGTTTAAGCTCATGATTTTAGAAAATGTTTAAGCTCACGCTTTTAAATAATGTTAAGCTCATGCTTTAAGTGACGTTCATTTCCTATGAATGAACTGTTAAATGAAGAGGACTGAAACGAATGAAAGTACGAAAGGAATGAAAGGAAACGAAAGTTTCAATGAATGAAAATACGTAACGGCCACATGAAAGGAAAGGGGTACCCAATGGATGAATGGACAGATTGCAATGTCGGGTAGTAGTATCTGGTAGTGCACCTAGTGCTGCACCCTGACGGAATGAGATTCCAACTTGTTGTCATAGGTGAATCCATTGGCCATAGGGCCGCTAACCCTAGCACGCCCCTTAACAGTGTGCAATGGCATATGAAAGTGAAAAGATGTAATGCATAAAAAGCATGTTATGCATGAAAAGATGTAAAGCATGAAAAGCATGAAAAGCATGAAAAGAATGTTTATGCATGAAAGATGAAAAGTATGAAAGAATTTTTATGCATGAAAGCCTAATTATTTCTAAGAATGTTTATGCATGGAATGAAATACAAATGTTTATGTATGCCTGTTTTCAAAAGAAAAATATTAGATGCCTAGTATGTTCACTGCATGGTATACTACTTATTGAGTATTAGACTCACTTTTGTTTTAAATATTTTAAACGTCCAGGAAATTTTGAAAAGGCTGGGGAGCAAGGTATTACTGCAGAGAGAGAGAGGCAGACGCTTAGTGTCTTCCCTGTTGGTGAGGAAAAAGAAAGGAAGAAAAATGAAAAGAAAAATATGTTAAGAATAGGTATGTACGTAGCGATTTCACCCCTCACGGGGTGGGGTCGTTACACGCTGCCCCTGTCCGCCCCAACCTCACATGGGTAGGCGTGCTACCCCACATGGCACATGTGGGGATGGGGGGTGGGCTGACCCCAGCAGGGCCCCGCCCCGCCCCTCCCCCACTTATATATTTATCATTTATATATATAAATATATATTTTTATTTATAGATATATTTATATTTTACAAATTGTATATATATAAATATATTACAATTTGTTAGACTTGTTCACAACAATGTTAAACTTGTTTACAAGATTGTACATGTATTGCATTGGCTGCCTAGGCCAACTTTTATATAGGAGGCCAAGTGAGTCCCACATTACTCAAGTAAGAATCTTGTATTAAAGGTTGACCTAGGATTGTGAACAAGTCTAACACACTTATGAACAAGTCTAACAAATTTAAATTGATAACTAGTTTTTATGTTATCAGTTTTAAAATTAATTTTATAAATTTTAATTTTAATTTTAATTTACAATTTAAATTATATAATAATTTGGGTTTGGGTCTAAAAATATTTTTTTGGACCTAGAAATAATTTTTAAGTTGAATGGGACTGAAGTGGGCAAGGGGCAGGGCGGATGGGATGTCCGCCCCCGCCTCTCGACAACAAAGCGGGGGTGGAAACATCACCCCTCGCATATGCGGGGACGGGGTGCGGGGAATGGATGACCCCGCCCCCGCATATGCGGGTATCACCCCTAGTTGGTGGTAAGAAACACGTCCTTTACATACATATAATATATATATTTATATATAATTTATTTTCTGTCACGGGTGCTTGGGGGTTGGGTCTTGAAGAGGAGGGAAGGCTATGGTGAGTACGGAAGGGTGAAGGTTCTGTTGGAAGAAAGCTAGGCTGCGTAAGGAAGAGGGAAACTAATGGCTTTTAATTGAAGGGGAAATGTGGGACTATAACTACTCTTTGAATTAAACGGGGTGTTTTGGGGGGTTTAGTGATACGGTGCGTTTCGCATTGATAGGTTGTGGTGTCGTTTTATTTGTAGTATTGCGTGTTTTTTGCTTTAAGTGAAATGGTGGGTATCATTTTAGGAATCATAGGATGTGTTTTATGTTCTAGTCTTCGTCGTTTTGGGTTGTCTTCATGCTCTGCGTGTATAAAAGCAGTGCAATTCTGCTGTAATCGATATTGATTGATCATTGGGATTTTAATACACTTGGAGGTTGGGAATTCCTCGAAAATTCCTTGTCAAGATTCACAAAGGGAATCTTGCATCATTGAATAAATTCTTCTTGTGCGGTGAATGATCTTGAGTGCAACTTGTGTTCTGTGATCGAGGTTTAGTAACGTTCTTGTTGAGTGTTATTACAAGTAAGCTATCATGTAAGTCATATAGGCTATCATAAAACTCTACACAGAGCTAAAATTGATTTTTTCTGGCCTGGTATGCGAAAGGACATCAGAAGATTGGTTAAAGATGTCAAGTTAACAAATCAGAAAATGTTCTTCCTACTGGTTTGCTCCAACCCTTGCCTATTTCTCAGACTCCTTGGCTCGATATTGCTATGGAGTTCATTAAGGGTCTCCCTACTTCTAATGGTAGGACAATTATTTTTACTGTGGTGGTTAGATTAACCAAGTTTGGTCATTTCTTTTCTTTGTCTCACCCATATACAACAGTTAAAGTGGTTGAAATTTTTTTCTCTAGGGTTTTCAAGCTTCATGGCTTACCTAGAACAATTGTGTTAGATCGTGATGTGGTGTTCACTAGTTTTTTTTGGCAAGAACTCTTCAAAGTGCAGGGTACAACCTTGGCCATGAGCTCAGCTTACCATCCTCAATCTGATGGCCAAGCTGAGGCTTTGAATAAGGCTGTTGAAGCCTACTTGAGGGCTTGTAGTGGTTCTAAACCAAAGAGTTGGAGTACTTGGCTTCCTATGGCTGAATGTCATTATAATACATCGGTGCATTCATCCACAGGCATCTCTCCATTTCAAGCTTTGTATGGGATGCCACCTTCGAGATTGCTGTCTTATGTAGCAGGCACCACTGCTAATGAGGCAGTAGACCAACACTTGAGGAATCGTGAGTAGGTACTGTCATTATTAAAGGAAAACTTGAGGAAAGCTCAAAGTCGAATGAAGATGCTTGCTGACAAGAAGAGATCAGACATATCATTTGTTGAGGGTGATTGGGTTTTCCTTAAACTTCAACCTTATAGGCAAAAATCAATAGCTATGAGACATAGCATGAAACTTGCCCCTTGATATTATGGTCCATTTCAAGTAATTCAAAAGATTGGGACAGTTGCTTATAAGCTGAGATTGCGTTCTACATCAAGGATCCATCCAGTTTTCCATGTTTCTTGTCTTAAGAAAAAATTAGGGGACCAAATTTATCCTTTGCCTACACTGCCTCCAGTTGAAGAAGAAGGTGCTATTCAACCTGAGCCTGAGCAAGTTTTGAAATGAAGGATGAAGAAGGTAGGGGACCATGCTGCTACAGAGGTCTTGATTAAATGGGTAGGGGCTGCTGTGGAGGACAGTTCTTGAGAGCTGCTGTACAAATTGAGAGCTGCATATCCTCATTTGGTGGGCATGGTTCTTTAATAGTCATAGGTGCCTTGGGGGCAAGGCCTTGAAGAGGAGGAGATTGTCACGGGTGCTTGGGGGCTGGGTCTTGAAGAGGAGGGAAGGCTATGGTGAGTATGGAAGGGTGAAGGTTCTGTTGGAAGAAGGCTAGGCTATGTAAGGAAGAGGGAAACTAACGGCTTTTAACTGAAGGGGAAATGTGGGTAACGGCTATAACTACTCTTTGAATTAAATGGGGTGTTTTGGGGGGTTTAGTGATATGGTGTGTTTCGCATTGATAGGTTGTGGTGTCATTTTATTTGTAGTATTGCATGTTTTTTGCTTTAAGTGAAATGGTGAGTTTCGTTTTAGGAATCATAGGATGCGTTTTATGTTTCAGTCTTCGTCGTTATGGGTTGTCTTCATGCTCTGCGTGTATAAAAGTAGTGCAGTTCTGCTGTAATCAATATTGATTGATCATTGGGATTTTAATACACTTGGAGGTTGGGAATTCCTCGAAAATTCCCTGTCAAGATTCACAAAGGGAATCTTGCATTATTGAATAAATTCTTCTTGTGCAGTGAATGATCTTGAGTGCAACTTGTATTCTGTGATTGAGGTTTAGTAACGTTCTTGCTGAGTGTTATTACAAGTAAGCACGTTACATTTTCTGCTTTATGATACAGTCACCTGGCCTGTTGAGTTACGTATATGTTGTATTCCAATTACTTGGATCCGATCGAGGCCAAAAACTTCACAATTGAAACTTTGAAAAAGAAAAAATATAGAAAAAGGGGATATGTAACCATTGAAAAAGCAAGAAGCTGAAAGAAATGTGAAAGGGTGACTCGATCAGTAAAAAAGGCACAACGTGCATTATACAATAAATGAAAACTTCAAAAGAGAAAGCAAAATGAACTTAATTAGTCGACGGAATAGCCTAATCTTTTGCCTTTCAGATGATTTTGAGGATATTCTTCAGATGATGATTACCATTTGCAATATGAATGGATCCAACAAAAAAAATTAAGATGTGGATCTTCATGAGTACGTCTTATTATGTGTAAGAATTACTACTTTCTGACCGATGGGACTCAATTCCCTTTTCCAAAAAACACTCAACAAGTTCAAAAGTACAAACTGAACAAGAAACTTCGCCAGGTTCAGTACTTTTATTCATTATTGTATAGTAATATTACAAGAACTTCTTGATGCTGATCATAGAACTTCTTTATACATACATGCATCGTTATATATAAATATATATATATATATATATATATATATATATATATATGTCTAAATGAACTGAAGCACAGCCATAAAGGCGGCATCCAAGGAATAGCTTACCATCTGAGTGTTGCTGGAAAATACTGCAAGAAATTAAAAACCCAATTTTTAAATTGTTTTTATAAAAAGAAGTGTTGAAAATCTCCAAAGCACATAATTATGAAAGGGTACACACCTTTGTAATGAGTGATAGATAGTATGGCTTAACCTTTTCAACATCAACTCGAACTTTGCTCTTGCTATAGAGATCATATTTGCTGTACACGATGATTTTTTAGAATAAAACAAAAGGAGTCTGGTTTTAGCAAACAAGTCAATAAGAAATGAATACTTCAGGGCCAAGATGAACATTTTTTTATCAAGAAAGGAATGTGTACAGATTTTTTTTGGATAGAAACAGATTAAGCCTACTTGAATGTTTGGAGCCACTTCAAGTTCTCTTTATCCTCTTCATTCATCAGGAATTGATATGCTCCTGCTTTGTGCAATGCTACAACATGGATGGACAAGAAAAAATATTTATTGAGAATCTCAGGATATTGTCCATCTTTCAAATTTACAGGAAAATTTGAAGAACGAAAACTATGCTTACGGTAAAATGAGTGATATCGGATAATAAACAATCCAGCTGATGGTAGAGTTGTTCCATTTTTCTTGGCCACCTGGAGATTTGGAAACATCCTTATTATGATTGTCTTATTGAAATTATATTAGAGGTTTAATTAATTGTTGGAAGGTTCAGAGGGTATATGTATATATATATATATATACCAAGTACATGTAGTCATCATGTCCCCATGACATGACCACATTTTCTAGTCCACATCCTTCGGAGTAGACTCCAAGTTTGGTGTTGTAAGCAGGATTGCTGTGATCGAGATTGCCCTTGAAGTGCTGCAACACAAAAGGATTTGAAGCAATCTCTTTCACTTGTTTGGCCATAAATATACATATCAAACAAAAACTATCTAATTATGTTCTCGAGAAGAAAAGACCTTGTGGTGAACAATCGACTCATCGAAAGCACAACCAAGAGGAAATGTATCTCCTGCAACATTAAAATTCACCTTCAGATTGAAATGATCCAAAGCACAAAAGAAACAAAATGGTAATAATTTGCTTCAAATTTATTTGGTAAAAGCACATTTCTAACCAACAACAGCCCACTGAGGAAGCTCTCCAAATTTCTCATGAAGAAGAACCTTTCCAAGATCTGAAAAAACCCATGCAAGAATCAGTTACATCCAATTGATACATAAAAAAAAGTAAATAAACATACAAATTCAAGGAATAGATAGTGTGCATGTCAGCCTTTCCTTAGAACAAAACTAGGAACTTGCATGCGTGGGGGTATTACCATGAATAAGGGCAGTCAGATGCAGCCAATCTTCATCAGGAAAGTCTTTTCTTATGGCTTCAGCAGTCTGCAGCAAGTGCTCAATCTGAGGCTCATCCAAATCAGGGTCGCTTTCATCCACAAAACTGTTGAGCAGTTCAGCGCAGTCCCAAATGCTCATCTCTGCTCTGTTCAGTTTTCCATACTCTTCCCTCATTCTCTTTACCTGCAATTTGATTTCCAAGTTTCATATATCAATTATTTGAATCCATGCAGTCCAGTTAGTTTACTGTTTTAAGCATCAACTTGGAGAAACTGTGCTTACAAAATCATATGTTTGATTAACATGGTTCAACCGGTAGCATTCCTCCACTGTGTTTTGCCTTAAGCTTCCTTCATAATCCCTGCCACACATTTCATAATAATGGTTAGAAAAGAAAAAGAAAACGAAAAAGAAATTTGAATCCTGTGATGAGGTGAGTTATCACGTGTCATATATGGTGCATGAATACTTGGAGTCTTGAGTAACCCTGAGACAGGAGGAAGAAAAGTATTGAAACCTAAAAGATTGGCCAAAAGCGTTGGAGTCCGGCATGGCAAATCCAGCAGCATCTGGTGTTGCATGTCCACCATTCTGTGCCAAGTCTGAAGATTGCTTCTTATCCTCTACTTGTGACCCTGAAATTAATTTCCAAACAAGAGAAAAACAACATTCAGACTGCAAAATGTTTATAACCCAAAAAGAAAACAAAAAAACAAACTTCATGGACGAAAGAAGAAGGAGATCATGGGGATCAAAGTGATACCGAGCCCTGGATTCTCGACGGCGATCGTCATTTTCCCTTAAAACCGAGAAGAAGACCAAGTGCGACTCGAAGCAGGGGAAGCAAAGCAGAGAATAAAGGCTTTCCTGGAAGGCCGTACGCAGAAAATGTCCTTTTACACATTATTTATAGTTGCATGCATGAAAGGTTACTCACTGATATTAGGTAAGGCTGGTAAAATGGGATGATGCTTTTGTGGTTGGATTGTCTAAAAAATTCATGGCAATAGTAATCTGCATGCAAAAGAAAGAACAAATTGAGATAATTTACCCAAATTAGAGCTGATTTTAATTACTCGTATTCTCGGTTCTGTTGTGAGGATGAGGCTTAAAATAAACTGCTGAGCTATGATTTTGGGAGAAGATGATTAGGATGCCACGCCACATAAAAACAAAAAACAAAATAACTGTAGCCACGAGAATCACCTTTGTATATTTCTTAGTTATGTTTACATATATTTTTCAGAAGTCTCTAGCTAGCTTAATTAACCACCAAAAGCTCTTGGAATTTGTGCGTCACTTGGGTAGTCAACACGGCTACAGAAACAAGGCATCTATTTTGGTCGGTTCTATCTGTCCTTCATGTTCTTCATCCATTGATTTCGCAGCCCTTTATTCATGTTCAGGCATCGCTTTAATCTATTGAACATGGAGAAAGAACTTTTAGGTGAATAAGCACCCTCCATTGGAACCGATGCTGAAAAGATCATAAACCTAGATCGAAAAAGAGCAAAAGTCATGATGTAGAATACAATTGTAATACCCACTTCCCGTAAGTTAGGAGTGTAACATGCTTTTCATAAAAATAAATCGGCAAAAAATATCATATTTAATAACATGAAATTAAGATTTATTTCATAACAGATTTGTCTAATAAAATGTCTTCTAAAAATTTAAATGAATAAACTGAATAAATTTATGTTATAAAAGCAATATTATTCTAGAAAGTCTGAAACTAAATCAACTGCTCCTTTTAATCCTAGTCTGCCTGCTCGTGTTCATCATCGTCACCTGGGTGGTTAAAGGACATGAAAAAAATTAAAATGAGTTGAAGACTCAGCAAGAAATCCATCACAATGTAAACATAATAAACATAAGATTTTCATAAAAGTTTTCATGCTGAAAGCTTAAATTCATGACTGTTCATATTGATATTTATGCTATGCATGACTGATTTATCTGAATTAACTGACTGATCTGACTGGTCAACACACTTAACCCTATGTGCAAGGTTGTGCACCGGCCCCATGTCTCGCGGCCACGAGAGGAGCTGCTGATAGTATTCTGGCATACTATGGTGGACCACGCTTGAGTTTGTGGCTTGCACATCCACTTTAAAACTGTATTGGTACCATGCATCTGAATGACCATCTAATTAACTGATCTGATTTGATCTTATATTTGAATTTAAGATAGCTTAGGTGTCTTATGCATATGAGATGCATGGCATAATACATATAAAATTATAGTTTCTGAATCTAAACATGATGTGGAATGAAATGATCGTGTGCTATGTTAAATGACATATTTGCATAATCATGACATGCGTGATACACAAATATTGGCTATCAAGAATCGGTTTTAATAATAATCTAAATTGACATGTGATGATCTTAATTTATGACCAAATTACTTACCTCGAATCGCTAATCCAAGGTCTAGCCTCGAAGATCGTTATCTATACAAAGTATCATATGTCACTAACTTTCTAGAAAGACATGTAATAATGTTTTATTTAATAATAAAACAAATACCTACCAAGGGAGGTAACTTTAATAATTAATCAATTTTATCTAAACTTCATAAATATTAATATTATTTAAATTCTAATAACATATCTACACTTTCAAATTATAGCTTAGTAGGAAATCGTATTAAAATTATTAAGGCAAACAGTGGAAAATTTCATTTAATAGGCTTAAACAATTTAAGGTGTTCAATAAAATAAGAGATAAGTCCATAGTAAGATAAATATATCAGATCGATTACAATATGTCATAGATACAAAAAGTAAGGGCAATAATGTAATAATAGTACTTAAAAGCTACTTCTACTATCAGATTTACAATACATTGATAGATAATGGGAGCTCAACAAACATCCTGTTCTGGGATGCTTTCATGAAGATGGGTTTAAATGCTAGCCAACTTTGTCCAGCACTAACCACACTGAAGGGATTCATGGGAGACACAGTCCAGCCCATGGGGTCCATCACACTACCTGTATCAGTAAGAACTGGCCCTTGCATCGCCACCAACATGACTGAGTTCTTGGTGGTCAGAACTCAATCGTCATACAATGCCATAATGGGTCGGCCAACATTGAATGCTTTAAAAGTAATCACATCAACTTATCATTTGAAGGTGAAGTTTTTGACGCCGTCAGGAGTTGGCGAGGTGCACGGAGAACGGGTACTCACTCGAGAGTGTTATGTGCAGGAGTTAAAAAGAGGAGAGCAAGACGTAAAAATAGCAGAGTCGCGAGAACATGGCAATTGAGTCTGCCTGCCACCTCCACCAACAGTTTTTCATGACGGAAGCGGAGACAAGGGACGAGGAAGCATTGAGACAAGGAGAAGCAAACGAACTGTTGGAACTTCTATCTTTTGATCCAACCCAGCCAGACAACCATGTAAGGATCGGGACTACGATGGCAAAGGAGGAAAGAGATCGCCTGATACAACTTCTCTTTTAGCATAAGGATGTCTTTGTATGGAATCACCAAGACATGCCGGGAATCAATAAGGAGTGATGGAGCATCGGCTGAACGTTAATTCGAACATAAGGCCTATGAAGCAAAAGAAGAGAAATTTCAGTACAGAGAAATATAGGGCTATGGCATAAGAAGTAGATTGTCTATTGGCAGCAGGGTTTATTAAGGAGACTCAGTATCTAGAATGGCTGTCAAATGTTGTCCCAGTGAAGAAATCCAACAGCAAATGGCGAATGTGCGCCCATTTCACAGACCTAGACAAAGCATGCCCAAAATATAGTTTTCCTCTCCCTAGGATAGATTTGATAGTCGACGCCATGGCTGGTCACAAGATGTTGACCTTCATGGGCACCTATTCTGGGTACAACCAAATCAAAATGAGCGGCGCAGATCAAGATAAAACAACCTTCATAATCGACTGGGGCCTATATAGGCCGGAACATAGAGGTGTATGTAGACGACCTTCTGGTAAAAGGCATGGAGTTCAGGTAGCATGTGGAAGATTTAAAGGAAGCTTTCAGCGTTTTACGGCAGTAAAAGATGAAGCTCAACAAGACTAAATGCGCTTCAGGGTCCAGTCAGGTAAGTTCTTGGGCTTCACAATATCTGAAAGGGGCATCGAGGCAAATCTTGAGAAACTAAGGGCGATCATCGAGATAAAGCCACCCACGACTTTCAACAAAGTCCAAAAACCAGCAGGAAGAATAACAGCCCTCAATAGGTTTGTACCCCATTCAACCGATAGGTGCCTGCCTGTTTCTAGGTGCTGAAGAAGGCACAAGAGTGGGATACGCGATATGAAAAGGCATTTGCCCTTGTCACTCTATCAAACTAAGCAAGGGGAGCCCTTGTCACTCTATCTGACTGCCACTCCAAAAGCGGTGTCTATGGCCTTAGTCAAGGATGAAAGGAAGGATTAAGGGCCAGTATATTATGTCAGTAGAGCTTCAAAAGGAGCAGAGAAGAGATACCTGATGATCGAGCTAATTGCCTTCACCCTAGTGACATCAGCACGACAATTGTGCCCTTATTTTCAAGCCCAACCCATAAGAGTCATCACTTCCATGCCCTTACAAAAGGTGCTGCAAAGACCCGACACTTTGGGGCGCCTGGTGAAATGGAGTTAAGCAAATATGACATCAATTATGTTCCCAGAACCTCTGTCAAAGGGCACATTTTGGCCGATTTCACTATGAAATTAACAAACTTTCCCGAGGAGGCACCAAAGGCGCCTGAGACAAAACCATGGCTCGTGCATGTTGATGGCTTATCTTACAGAGCAGGAGGGGGTGTGGGCATGCACATGGTAAAAGAAGATGACATAGAGTCATTTCATGCCATCTGACTGAACTTCAAAATGACAAATAATGAAGCAGAGTACGAGGCAGTGCTCATGGGGTTGGCCATAGCTAAAACATCAAGAGGAGAGGCAATAGTGATTAAGGCGGACTCCCAAGTGGTGATTGGCCAAATCATGGGGGAGTATTCAATGAAGGGATCGAGGCTAGTGAGATACCTTCATCATGTTCAAGAGAGGTCCCGACGATTCCAGTATTTTCGAATCCAGTGGATTTTGAGAGGGGAAAATTGGAAGGTGGACTGACTAGCAAAGGCAGCATCGATAGGACAGGAGCAGTTGTTGCATTGGGAGGTAGCCTTTAGAGCAGTAGATATGGCGATATGGGATGAAATTTTTGGAATTGATGGAAGTTTACCAAGGTGGGCAGATGACATCACCCAATATTTGAAAAATGGCGAGTTATCTGCTTCTCGGGAGGAGGCAAGGAAGATAAGAAATAGGGCTGCCCATTTCACCTTGATAGATGGAACGTTATACAGACGAGAGTTTTCTAGCCCACTACTAAGATGCATCTCAGAAGAGGAGGCTGAGTATGTGATGGTGCATGAAGGTATTTGCAGAAATCATTTAGGAGGAAGGTCATTGGCAACTAAAATCATGAGGGCGGGCTATTATTGGCCCAACGCTTTGCGTGATGCAAAAGAGTTCGTCAAAAGGTGTGCCCAGTGCCAGATACAATCACCAGTCTCGAACATGCCACCAAAAGAGTTGAGGTCAATGACGACTCCATGGTTGTTTGCACAATGGGGGGTAGACTTGGTCAACCCTATACCCACTAGTAAAAGAGGAATAAAGTTCATCATTATTGCCATCAACTATTTCAAAAAAGGGGAAGAAGTTGAGGCAATGGTGATAGTGATTGCTCAAAACGTGACGAAGTTCATCTGGAAGGCGATCGTGTGTAGATTCAGGATTCGACAAAGCATTGTCTCTGACAATGGCAAGCATTTTGATTCGCATCATTATCATTGGTGGTGTGCAGAGCTTGGGATCAAAGTCAAGTATTCATCTCCCGAACACCCACAGGTGAACGGGCAAATAGAGGCAACCAATAAAACTATAGTCGGGATATTGAAGAAGAAGGTTGGCTAAAAGAAAGGGACATGGGCAAATGAGCTCGCCGAGATACTATGGGCATAGAAGACAACATCCAAGACATCAATAGGTGATACTCTTTTTGCCTTAGCATACAGAACTGAAGCCATGATACTTGTAGAAGTGGGGGTACCAAGTCATAGAAGGCTCCATTTCAACGACCGTGAGGATGAAAAGAAGTTGGAAGAGCATCTGGATCTTCTAGAAGAAAAAAGGAAAAATGTTGAAACAAGGGTAGCTGCTTACAAGAAGAAAACGGAGCAGTATTTCAACAAAAGAATGAGATCAAGATCCTTCAAGGTAGGCGATTTGGTCTTAAAAGAAACAGGAGTGACCACGGTGGAAGAAGGAAAGCTAGGACCGAGATGGGAAGGACCGTATTTGGTTACAAGGACTAGTCATCAGGGAACCTATCTCCTAAAGGATACGGCACAACGTGAATTGCCGCACCTGTGGAATGCTGAGCATCTAAGAAAGTTTTATGTTTAATATTTCATTTATGTTTTAAGTTTTATTGCTAAGACTTTTTTAACTGTTATTCTACTGAAGGCTTTCATCTCAATCATTCACAATGTGTTATGACTTTTATTATTTCCTATATTTATCCAAGTCAAGCAGTTCTCCCGCCTAACTCCTATCGCCAAGGTTACGTGGTCGAGCAACTTTCCCGTTACACCTTCTCGCCAATGAGTAACATGATCGAGCAACTCTCCCGCCTTACTCCAATTTCCAAGGTTATGCGGTCGAGCAACTCTCCCGCTAGACCTTCTCGCCAATAAGTTACGAGACTCTTTTGCCTTACTCCAATCGGCAAGGTTATGCGATCGAGCAACTCTCCCGCTACACCTTCTCACCAATAAGAAGTGGTCGAGCAACTCTCCCGTCTTACTCCAGTCAGCAAAGTTACGTGGTTGAGCAACTCTCTCGCTACACCTTTTCACCAATAAAAAGCAACTGGGTAATTCTCCCACCTACCTCCACTCGCCAAGATCACATAGTTGGCCAAGACAAACAAGGGATTTTAGATAAGTTAAACTCATCTTCATTCTTGTTCGTTTTCTCCTTTATCTAAATTGATCTAATATATCATGAGTTATGTTGAAATCAAGATAAACTATGTTAAGAGTTCATTTAGACAGGAATGCACAATTAGTTAAAACGAAAGCGTAAAATTTTCAATCATAAAAGATCCATAACAACAGAAAATGTTCCCAAAACTAGAATTTACTATTTCAAAATACATATCACTAAAGGGCATATTGCCTGGAATACAAGCAAAATCAAAATATTAGAAATAAAATTTCAAGGAGTAGGCAGGGGAGGAGGAAAGGCGTCTGGCATCACATCTCGCCCAATGGAATCAAAATAATGGTAGGCAGTGAAACTGGCACGTATGTCTTTCCAATTCAATGTGTGGAGATCAGTCTGAGGATGTGCAAGTAAAAGTGCTTGCAATTGTTTGATGCCAAGCTTGAAACTAATCCCAAAAGTGCGGCCCCCAATGACATGGGCATAATTGATCTAAGGGATAAGGCGATTAATTTGTTCTTGCAAATGGCCCAATTCCTAATTCAGCTCGGAAATTCTTTGCTCAGAAGCAACCAAGGCTTTCTTGTTTCCCTCTCAACTCTGATTTAGCATCAGTAAGTTGCAATCATGTTCTTTAAAGGCATTCTTGGCTACAACCAAGTCTTGCTTTATCAAGCCACGGTTGTCTTTAATGTTTGATTTATTGATTTTTAGAGTTGTTTGGTTCAATTATTTTGTGGAATAAATGAAATAGTTGTTTTTTCGTTGATTTATACTAGTGAGAAAGTACCAATTTTTGGAGTTATACTTGAATCTCAGTTGGTCTGTTAAAGGTTTTTGAACTAACTAACTACTATTGCATTTATTTTTTCCATCTTAATTGGGTTAGCCTTGAAGGTTTTTGAACTTTTTCTTTTTAAGTGTTGACTGATGTGGTTTTATTTTGGTGCCTTCTAATTTGGTTGCAGGACAGGGTAGTAGAAACCATGAATATTATCTACTACATGCACTTGTAAGAGTTTATAGCTTGACTAGGTTTTGGTTCATAATGTGTAAACTATCTACATGTGGTAAAAATGCTCTCTAGTATCTAATGAAGTTTTTGCTATCTACATAATTTTTTTAATCATGCCTTGTTGGCACTGGAATAAATTATAAGGAATAGAGTTGGAGTTTATTATTTGATGGGTTATTCCCCTTCTTTCACTAGCTTTAGTGTGGATGAAGAGGCTTTGTTTGTTGATTTTGGGGAGATGAATTGGAGCTAACATTTAGCAGCATGGAAAGAGTTTATGTGTGTCTAGAACCAAAAATATTATGTACACATGTAGTTAGGCATAAAGTAAGCTACCAGATTGGGGGCATATAGGCTTTCCTCCTATACTCCCCAGTTTGCAAACAATATTAATGTATTTCCATGGCCTTGATGTATGTCGTTGGAATAAAGTACTATGTGTTTGTTATTTTTGCTTTATATATTTGGGATGAGTTGAATAATGCTACTCCTTTTGTGTGGGTGAACTAGTGTTTTGAAAGATAAGAGTAGAAGAAATTTTGAGGGTCTGAAGCGTTTTGCTTTGGGTTAAAGCACATAAGCAATCATCTTCTTGAGCTTTTTCGATGAATTGATTAAGTTTTGAAAAGGCTTTGTTTTTTGTGACCTTTCTTTATATGTCATGTTTATTTTCATTCATGTTTATTCTCATTAAATTATTAACGCCTTCTATTTTTAAACTTGTTATTCCGTATGAGGGACCTTCTGCCTCTTGGTTGGAGGTTTGCTTGCTGAAACCTAAGGAGAAAAATGTAGCAGCCCTAGCTTGTAAAACTGATGAATAATTGCTTATAAGTGAGTATATATCCACAATACGAGCTGTCAACAGTTAATGAAGTGAAAAAGGAACGTGCATGGTGTGGAGAAGTGTATGGGAGATGTGCGGAACTGATCCCTGGCGGCTTGGGCTTTTTGGGCCCATTTGAAAATATTTGGCCCACAACTTGGATATTGTAGAGCATAGATTGGGCCAGTTAGAGTTGTCCAAAAAAAAAAAAAAAATCTTTCTACTAGTTCAAAAAATTTTCATGGATCGTGAATTTAAAACAATACTAATGGACCTTGACTCACATTCGAAACTAGTCTAACTCGTTCCATACTTTTTCGGGCCAGATACAAAATAAAGGTAAATCTCACTTTGTCCATAAACTATTAACTGAATTTAACCCAATTATCAAACCCAATAAAAAAATATCCATATTCCATCAATGTAAAATCTTTGGCCCGTATCTTAATCTAAATAATACTCACTAAAACCCAAGTCAACTTTTTATCCATATAAAAAAAAATTGAACATGAGTTTTGTACTGGGCCTGGGTGTTACAAAAATATTTTGGGGAAAGTTGATACTTTATAGTTTTGAGGAGTTTTAGACATTAGGGAAGTATACATTTTTATATCTCAGGTTTTAACTACGAAATATGTATTCAATTGAAAATGTCGCATGTTACGTGACTATTTTATAAGTGATGATTGATGTTCCCTTGGCACTTTTGTGAGAAAATTCAAAAAAGTTAATTAAAAGTCTAGGTAAATGGGGTTCTTATGCTAAATTTTGTATAAAAGAAATGGACTAAGGTTGATTTTGAAAAAATATGCATGTTTTATTATAAAAAGAAATTTGAAACAACTTAGTTATTTGTTTTGCATTAATCCTGAAATCTGTATAAAAGATAAAAGTATTTCTATCATGACTGGTGTAGACATGAGCTCTATTTTTGGTATTCTATTTCTGAATTATGCAAAATGAGCGAAAATGAAATCTAAAAATTAGTGCATGGTTATGTGAAGATGTTCTAAATTTGTTTTGATTATGTGAAAATGATATGATTTTGTTAAGTACTCTGTTTTGATATAATGTGGTATCTAAAAACTTTTGGCATGACATTCTAATTCTGTATTTGGCACTGTTTCTGCTCTGCTCTGCTTTGACCTTACCACGGGTATAAAATTATGGCCTCTTTTTGGGTTGGTACCAACTTCTCTATCTCTGAGTCACCCACTTTGAAACAAAGTGATTTTATACGTGGTCTTTCCTGTGTGCAGACTCGGAATTTCAAGAATAATAAGGGAAATATTCATTTTTGTTTCTGTCCAGTTTGGTAACTGGGGATTAGCACAACCCTGCCATTGGGGTTAAACATGGTCTCTATTATGATATGATTATATGTTATGATATGAGATGATATGATGATGATGTTTAGTTATGCTATGCCAAAAAACTTTTGAATATGAATGTTTTGAACTGTCGCTCTGATATTCTAATAACATGTCTTGGATTTACATTTTAAACTAAAATGTTTTGTTCTGCATTCTAAACTCTGTGAAAAGACTTATGTTTATATACTAGTATATGTTTTCTACTTACTGAGTTGTTGGTAACTCACCCTTTATCTCCACAATATTTTTCATATAATTTGAATGTTTCAGTCGATGATCAAGATTAGGGAGTATAGACGAGATTATTTAAGTGTAGTGGATTAAGCACAAAAAGGATGCCATGGTGATTGGAGAATGTTATTTAGCAAACTTGTTGTGCTTTGATGATATGGTGTATTGAGAGGTTGACGTTTATATTAAGACTTTGTGGTGTTCCTAGTTAATTATTTTGAAGTAGTTAGTTTAAAATAATGAGATCTATGTGTAATTGTATAGTGAAATATGATTTTAAGTGACAGGTAGTGACTTTTCGACCCATCCGGGATCAGGGAATTACAGTTACGACACAAAAATTAGACAGAGAATTCGCCCGATAGTTGTTCGACATTTGGCTCAAGCGAAAATTCTGAGAAATACTTTTCACTAGGGCTTGGACTCTTTAAGTGGCCTACACAATCCTTAAGTATATAGAATAATATACATGACTTCTAGGGTGTGGAGAAAGGCCAGAGTTGTTGTATTCTTGAGAGGAAAAACCCTAAGAAGATCTGTTGAGTATTCAAGACTAATTTTCTTTTGATAAACAGACCTCCAATATTATATTGTACTCGTGTTCGATTATTATTGATTCTATTGGTGTGGACTTATTCGTTGGTCAGAAGGATTTCCGGAACTATCTAAGTGCAAAGATTGAGTTGGTGCTTATGGTGAAACTATAGAATGGCCGGTTGTCTGAAACTACCAGGGTGTAGATATCGAGTTGGGTATTTGGGGTCTTGCAAGTTAGATTTAGTTATTTCAAGGCCGGTTTTGTAAATGTTTCTAAATTGATTGTAACAAACTTAATAATTATAGTGATTTTTAGAGTGGCTTTAGATTTTGAAGATGTTTTCAAATGAGTTTCTATTTCGTTACTAAAATTGATGTATTGATTATCACTTGTTATTTGATTGATTGATTTTTTATTTAAATAGTTTAATAAAGTTTGGAAACACGTATTCCCCTGATCCTCTAGATGTATTTTAAATCAGAACCACTAATTTTTCGTTATGTATTTGATGGTATGCCGTATATTACCTTCTATATATGTTTTCAAATTTTGCACGACAACCACTTGATCAAGAGCGTGAGCGTTTCATACAAAGAGATTAACTAGAGGTACAAATTAAATACAAATTATGTCTTTTTTGGGGGTAAGAAATATAAATTATGCTAAATCGCATTGATTTTTAGTCAAAAAAATTACCTGATATATATAACATTGACGAGCCGGGAAAAGGGTAATAAAAAGGAAGGAATTGAAACATATATTTCCTTTAGCTTTCGCACTCTACAAATATCATATTAATTTACAAGCTCTCTTCGATCTTATTCTGTGCCACCAGGCCTTTAATTAATTAGTACAATTTAATTAATTTGTCCAATTAATTAGAGGACCTGAAATCATGGCTATTCCGAAAGAAGAAAATTAAAAGTAGTAGCTCTAGCCAGTGGCCGGCCGGCCGGGGTCGCATGCATTGATCAACTAATGTTTGAGGTTGTTGATGAGACACAAAGCATTGCTAGTCAGCCAAGCAATTTTCACTACACTACTCCTGATCTTGTTCTTCACCGCTGCACTCACCCACCCGCCTTCCTCAAACCCGTCCATGCACGTATGCTCATCGATTAAGGCTGCACTCACCCATGTCTTTATGTTCTCCAGCTGCACTTCCTTATTCGAATCGTTTAAATGTTTCATGGCATTCAGGGATTGCTTGAGCTCGTCGAGGGAGTTTTCCATGTTCACGATGCAGTCCTTAATGACTGCAGCTTCTAAACGCGTCAATCCGGCAATCTGTCTCGATAGCATTTTCACTGTGGAGGATGCATTCCGCGCGGCTTTTAGGGTTCTGGAGAGGGCGGTTTTGCAAAGGTTGTGGGGGTTTTCTTTGATTTTGAAGGCGTAAGGGGAGAGGGATTTGTAGCATAATGCTGGGTATGTGGTTGAATTGCAAGATGTTTTGACGTAGTTTTCGTAGGTGTGAATATTATTACTTGGAGAAGTGGAGGCAGCTAAGGCTGTGTGAAGCGTTGAAATCATAAATAGAAGAGAAAGAAGCCCCATGAGAATATGAATTCTAAGAGGGTTTGCTGCAGCCATCTCTCTTTTCCTCTTATCTTTTCTTCCAATATTGATGTGTTTGTGGAAGAGCCCAACATATATATAGGAGACTGTCGGCTGGATGTATTCTGCACTGGTTTGAAATTCTAAGCCACGTAACACCGAAAAAGCGATGACACTACTGTATAAAGATAATAAGCAAAAATCATGATTCTAAAGAATATTAAACAAGAACATAAAAAATGAGAAAACGCTAAGGATTTTGGCCATATCGGGATTGAGAATCTCACATGATATGTGTTATTTATGTTGCAGGTCGGCTCAGATTAATGATGAGAATACATTAATTCGATCGTGCCCTGCATAGACTACAATAATACTTATATATGTATATATATATATATATATATATATATATATATATATATATATATATATATATATATGTTCAGATTGTTATATTACTTTATCGAGGACAAGCAAGCTTTGTGTTTGGTATATGGCTTCAGAAAAAGTTGAGAAATTTGAGAAATTCTGGTTTAAATCAATGCACTCAGCGTGCATGTAAAATAACCATGCATGGGTTCTCATATATAAAGTAATTTCTTATTTTTTCACTTTTTTCTGCAGAAATAAGCTATTTATATTCTTCTTTGTAATTTCTTAATAGATGACTAATCTTTGCGCGGGGGCCATTTGTAGTTTCTTCAATATTTAATAAGAAAACTAGAGCTAGCGAATGCGGTATTCTCATATATATATATATATTTTTTTCCTTTCTAAATATCATTTAGATATAAAATATTTTTTAATTTCAAATCTTTAATTTTTTCATCAAATCAATACAACTTTCTTAAAATTAAAAAAAAAAAAAACATAAAAAATAATAAATTTTTTTTAAAATTTTAAATAAAAATAATATCACAAAATAATATTTAAATAATTTTATAATTTTATAATATTTTTATTCAACTTTTTTTTCTCTCCATTCCTAAAATTTAATAAAACATATTAATTCAAATATTTAATATTATTTATAAACTATTTTTCTAATTATTCACATATATTTTAAATGTCTAATTAAACCAGCACATGAATTAATATACCGTATCAGGAGGTGATGAATAAGACAGGCGGCACCGATATTCCGCGAGTACAGTCTTCCCACATGGCATCCTATAAAGCACAATCCACTTGTAAACTTATTAACAGCCAGATGTTAACAAGTCAATGATTCATATCTCTATGCATGGTAACGGCCAGCCTCTATAGTAAGTCAGGTTTTTGGGAGGTAGAATTTTATTAATCCTCCACACATCATTTCATTATCTTCTAATACCACATTAATTAAATGATTGATAAATCAATAAAAATTAAATTAAAATAAGATTTTCAATTATTTGATTCCTTATAAAAATAATAATAATAAATGATGTATTGACAAGTAGCTTTTCTACGTGCATGCAGGTATCATACAAATGAAAGTGTAACAAATCCGCTTGAAGACTAGTTCGTGTGGCTCATAGGCTCCAGGTATCTTTTAATTCTTATTTTTATTTTTATTTTTTATTTTATCTTGTACTTCAGCCTTTAGAATATTAGTTTTATTAATTAGTGGGCTTAGGCCCATAGCCTTAATTAGTTTGCAGATCGTTGTTTTATTATCTTCTTCTTGTTTTTTCGCACATGCCCATTATGTGAGTTAGATGTACTGAGTAACTTTTGTTTTGAGAAGTCATCCAAACGGTAAAAAAAAGTACAATTTTCTAGCTTCTTCTATCGTCTTCTTTCTGAAGCTCCTCCTCACCTTTAAAAGTGAGATTATCTTTTCAATTCTTTGGGGTGTGTTGCAAAAAGATAAAATCATGGAAGTGAACAACATAATACTACTCATATCGCTCCCCATCCCATGCATGGCTCCGACGAGCGATAATCTCTTGACTAGATGATGCAGGGGGATCTGAGTCAGATGATGCTGAGTTATCAGACTGCACGTTGACTCTACTGAAATATCTTGAGGTAGCAGATCAGTGCAAATAAGGCAAGAAATAGTGATATTTCCTTAATTAGGTCAGTTTTGAGTACGTTTCGGTATTTAGCCATAACTTTAGTTACGAGTATTAGAATCATGCATATGACCCCAATTTGACAAGCTATTTTTGGCGCGCACGTCGTGGGCATTAATGTTAGGGACCCCGGTCAAGTCCCTAAACACTAAGTCCTCTTCGGCAATAGGCTCTTTTGGTTGACCGACTCCAAGTCCTTCACTTGCTTGGTTCACGCTCAAGACGGTCTATGGTGGCACTTTGGGTAGGGTGAGGTTAGTGTTTAGGCTAATTGGAAGTGTATGGAAAGTGGGAAAAATGGCTAAGTGTGATATCACAATGGGGAGTGGTGCACGGCACTAGGGTGAGCTAGGGTTGGCGCCACTTGCATTAGGGTTTAGGGTTTGGATGAGTGATGATGGGCGGCTAGGGTTTTGGGTGATGAGATGATTAGGGTTGAAGCTAGGGCAAATGAGGTGGGCGGCCAAGGCTTGGCCGAATGGGGTAGGTGAGTGTTTTTAGGAAAGTTTCCTAAAAACTTGGGATGTGTTTTGGATTAGGATGATGGCCGGCCAAGGGAATCCAAGAGGGTCAACTAGGGTTTTCAATATGGAAACTCTAGTTTGGAAAGTGGTATGGGCGGCTAGGTCAATTCAAATGAGGCAAGGAGCCAAAATTTGAATTTGAACCTTGTATGGAAAGTGTATCTCGGCTAGGGATGGAATGGATTGGATGAGGGGTGTTTTTGGAAGTGATGACCGAATATGGTAAGTAGGGCAAACAAGGGTTGGTCGAGTATGTGGTTGGAAAGAAGATCAAATGGATGTTGAGGATGACTTGTTGGTCGAAACTCACAAGCACAATGATGAACAAAGTATGAACAAGAACATGAACTAGCAAGATCAATAAGAATTAAATGGAGAACAAGAGAGTGAAAGGAAAAATACTCATAAGATAGATAGAATGGATCACACTTATTCACGAATTGCAAAGTGTGATCCTCTCCTTAGGGATTCACGAATTGCACCCCAAAGAGCCCAAGTGCTATGTACCGAAGGTGATCTCAAGAACAACTTAGTCCACAAAGGCTATTGTCAAAAGATGTGAAAGAAATGGCTAAAGGTCCTATTTATAAGGTTACAACTTGGAAACCCCCAAAAGGCCCATTTGAAATAAAAGGAATAAAAAATGAAATAAATAATTAAATGACAAAAATGAAGATAGTGGCATGGACCACTAGGCCGTGGCATGCATGAGCTAAGGGTCGGCTAGGGTGGTGCATGGTGGTCCTCGGTCTGGTCCATGGCTAAGTGGCTCGGCATGGCTGGCTAGGGTGCATGGCATGGTGCCATGCATGGGCCGGCTGGTGGGCATGGCATGGTGCCATGTTCGGCCTACTGAAGGTGGCTAGCCACGTGAGCCTGCTGCAAGGCATGGGCTGGAGCCATGCGCTGGATGGCATGCCTGGTGGGCATGCCACTGACCTGCTCTGCATGGCACGGGCTGGAGCCGTGCGCTGGATGACATGCCTGGTGGGCATGCCACTGGCCTGCTCCGCATGGCACGGGCTGGGCCCGTGCGCTGGATGGCATGCCACTAACCTCGCTGGGGTGCGGCAGGAGAGCCATGCGGCTGGGGGCATGGTCGGCTGCAGGTGCTCGGGCGTGCGCATGGCTGTGCGCATGGGCGTGCGCACGGCCATGCGGTCTGGCTGGGCGCGCAGGGCTGTGTGGCCTGCGTGGGCGAGCGGGACCATGCGGCCTGCGTGGGCGTGCGGGGCCATGCGGCTGATGTGGCCTGCGTGGGCGAGCGGGGCCATGCGGCCTGCATGGGCGTGCGGGGCCATGCCGCTGACCCGCATGCGCAGGGCCACGCGGCCTGCGTGCAGGCGCAAGGCCATGCGGCCTGCGTGCATGCGCAGGGCCGGTTGGGCTGCGCGCGCGCGCTGAGCCCTGTAGCCTGCGTGCATGCGCAGGGCCGCGCGGTGTGTGGGCATTCGCATGGGCGTGCGCATGCCTGGCCATGCGCTGGGCTGCGCATGGCCACTAACCTCGCTGGGGTCGAGGTGCCGCGCGCGCACGGCTTGCATACTGGGCGCCCCGTGCTTGTCAAGGCACGGGCCAAGGCATGCATGTGGCCGGTCCAAGAGCATGCTGGGCGCCCCGTGTGTGACAAGACACGGGCCAAGGCATGCTCGTGGCATGATCGAGGGGCATGTCCCGGACATGGCTAGGACATGGGCGGCTCCTTTGGAGGCGGTTTTACGTGGGGGTCTAACAATCCCCCTCTCTTTAAGACTATCCTTGCCCTCAAGGATAAATTGAGGGAATCTCTCCCTTATATCATCATAGTCTTCCCAAGTAGCCTCTTCCTTTGGTGCTTTCCCCCATCTAATTAAAACTTGCCACACATCTTGTCTTTTTCTTCCCCTTGGCACAACCCTATAATTAAGAGCCTCCTTTGGTTGTAAGAGCATACGCCCTTCTTAATCAAACTTAGGTAGCTCTTCCACAATGAGACTAGGATCACCAATTCTCTTCTTGAGCACGGTCACATGGAACACCGGATGTAGTTTGGAACTTGGAGGAAGTTCCAACCTATAAGCCACTTCACCAATCCTTTCAATCACTTTGAAAGGCCCATAGTATTTCTTGGCCAACTTCAAGTTAAGCTTCTTTCTCAATGTCATTTGGCCGAATGGTTGTAGCTTCAAGTACACATAGTCTCCCACCTCAAAGGTGACCAATCTTCTACCCTCATCATAGTATTTCTTCATTCTTTGTTGGGCCTTGGCAAGTTCTCTTTTAACCTTCACTAGGATCTCATCCCTAGTGATCAACTCCTCCTCCACTTCATTGTTCTTGGCCGTGCCTCTCTCATAACTTACTAATGTTGGTGGAGTTCTCCCATAGACAACTTCAAAAGGGCTTCTTTGTATGGAAACATGAAAGGTAGTGTTATACCAATACTCGGCCCAAGTCAAATACTCACCCCACTTCTTTTGCTCCTCATGGCAAAAATACCTCAAGTATTGCTCAAGAGTCCTATTAACAACTTCGGTTTGCCCATCGGTTTGAGGATGATAAGATGAGCTAGCTTTCAACTTGCTCCCTTGGAGCTCAAACATCTCCTTCCAAAAAGAGCTCATGAAGACTCTATCTCTATCCGTGACTATGCTCTTTGGGAATCCATGAAGCTTCACAATGTTGTCAATGAATGCCTTTGCCACGCTCTTGGTTGTGAATGGATGAACAAGGGGAATGAAATGACCATACTTGCTCAATCTATCCACCGCCACAAGTATTACCTCAAACCCGCCACTAGTGGGAAGTCCCTCCACAAAGTCCATGCTTAAGTCCTCCCAAATCAAGTTAGGAATTGGGAGAGGTTGCAAGAGCCCGGATGGTGGTCTTGTATCATATTTAACTTTTTGGCATGTGTCACATTCGGCCACAAGGGTCTTCACGGCCTTCTTGATCCCTTCCCAATAAAAGAAGTGCTTCACTCTAATGTATGTTCTCAACCAACCCGAATGGCCTCCTTCTTTGCTATTGTGGAAATGGTCTAGGATCTCTCTTCTCAAGTTAGGAACATTCGGCACATATACATGTTCCTTGTAGTAGATCAAGCCGTCCCTCACTTTGAAGCCAACCACTCCATCACCTTGAGCCTCTAAAAGCTCAACAATCTCTATGGCTCTAGCATCAATCTTTGTAGCCTCTCGGATCTTGTCCCAAATCATCCACTCGGCCCCACTCAAGGCCATCATATTCGGTTATTCCTCTTCATGCACTAGCCACAAAGTTGGACTTCCCTCTTTTCTACTCAAAGCATCCGCTACTTTGTTCTCTTTACCCGGTTGGTAAATGATGTCATACTCAAACCCAAGTAGCTTCACTAAGAACTTTTGTTGTTCCGGGGTGACAATCTTTTGTTGTAACATATGCCTTAATGCTTGTTGGTCGGTTATGATGGTGAATTTTCGGCCCAACAAGTATGGCCTCCACATCTTGACCGCATGGACAACCGCAAGCATTTCCCTAGTATAAGTGCTCCAAGCCTTCTTCATAGGGCCGAGAGCTTTGGAGATGAAAGCCAAGGGCCTCTTGTCTTGAACCAAAACCGCCCCAATCCCCTCACCACTAGCATCGGTGTAGACCTCAAAAGGCCTCTCAAAATTTGGTAAGGCCAACACGGGTGTCTTGGTCATTGCCCTCTTCAATTCCTCAAAGGCATCTCTTGCCTCTTGCTTCCATTCAAAGTTATCATTCTTCAACAAGGATGTGAGTGGCTTAGCTATGAGCCCATAATTCCTTACAAACCGTCTATAGTAACCGGTTAGTCCCAAAAATCCCCTAAGGGCCGAAACATCCTTTGGGAGTGGCCAATCCACCATGGCCTCAATCTTTCTTTGATCCACTTTCACCCCCTCTCCCGAGATGAAGGGACCAAGGTACTCCAATTCTTCTTCCATAAAGGCACATTTGGAAGCCTTAATGAAGAAGTGATGTTCTTCCAATATCTTCATAACAATCCTCAAGTGGTCTTTGTGCTCTTCAAGGGTCTTGGAGTAAACCAAGATATCATCAAAAAATACTAGCACGAACTTTCTTAAAAAAGGCTTGAAGATGGTGTTCATGGCGGCTTGAAAGGTGGAGGGAGCATTGCACAATCCAAATGGCATGACAAGGTATTCAAAGTGCCCGGAGTGTGTTCTAAATGCCGTCTTGTGGACATCCTCCTCTTTCATTCTAATTTGGTGGTAGCCCGCCCTCAAGTCTAACTTGGAAAAGACCCTTGCTCCATGGAGCTCATCAAGCATCTCATCTACGGTGGGGATAGGGAATCTATCCTTCACCGTGGCTTCATTCAAGGCCCTATAATCGGTATAAAACCTCCATGTCCCATCTTTCTTCCTCACAAGTAGCACCGGGGAAGAGAATGGGCTAGTGCTCGGCCTAATCAACCCATTCCTCAACATTTCATCGACTTGCCTTTCTATCTCTCCCTTTTGGAAATGGGCATACCGGTATGGTGGAACATTTACCGGTCTCTTCTCATCCACTAGCACAATCCGATGGTCAAAGAGCCTAGAAGGTGGCAATGTAGTAGGCACCTCTAGAACTCCTCTATGGTCTTTCAAGACCTCAATTACCTCCTCGGGCAGCCCCTCCAATTCATTCTTAGGCTCATTCTTGGCACCCTTTTCAACATTCCACAAGGAGTCTTCATCGGCTACCATAATGGCAAAACATTGAGCTCCTCCCTTGCACAACTTCTCAAACATGATAGCCTCACAAGAGGTGACTTCTTTGGATGTCAATGCGGTCCATATTCTCTTCTTTGACCCGAGCTTGAACTCCATGGTCATATTATGGTAGTCATGTATTACTCTCCCAAGACCCTTGAGCCAAGCATTGCCTAGCACCACATCAAGTCCGACTAGTGCCAACACATGTAGGTCGGCCACAATCCTTACCCCTTGAATGTTCATCTTCACCTCTTTGACAAGCCCATCACACCTAAGCTTGTTCCCATTTGCTACCTTCACTTCAAAGGGTTCAATGGTGCACGGCTTCAATCCCACTTTGTTCACAATATTGGCATTGACAAAGTTGTGGGTGGATCCACTATCCACTAGGAGGGTCACTTCAAACTTCCCCACCCATGCCATCACTCTCATGGATGTAGGCTTTTGGACACCCGAAATAGCATTCAAGGACAAGTTGGCCTCCTCTAGTGTCTCACTAGATTCGGCCTCCACATACTTGGGTTCATCACTAGTTGACTCTTCATGCTCTTCTTTCTCTTCTTCACTTGTGTCCTCTTCAAGCAATACATATGCTTGACCGGCCTTGCACTTGTGCTCTTTGTTCCATTTGTCACCACATTTGAAACAAAGCCTCTTCTTGATCCTCTCTTGGACTTCTTCTCTTGATAACTTTTTTACTTCATGAGGCTTTGGTTTAGATGCACTCCCTACTTCCTCCTTGCCCTTCCAAGGAACTTTGGTTTGCAAAGGTTTGACGAACTTGCTCCCCATGTCCTTGGATTGACGTTTCTCAATGTGAGTGCTTTCCTCCAAGATTTCGGCCATCCTCATGACCTCTTGAAGCCTTGTTGGTTGCTTCAATTTGATCTCTTTGGCTAGCCACGGTTTCAAGCCATCTATAAAGGTACCAATTAGTGCCTCTTCGGACCAACCCCTCACTAAGGTTTGGAGTTGCCTAAATTCATCTATGTAGTTGTGCACATTCCCTTCTTGTTTCAACTTGGCAAGTTGCCCATGGTGGTTAACAATTGGTGAGGGGCCGAATTGCATCAAGAACTCCTTCTCAAAGGCCGTCCATCCTAGGCGTCTCCTCTCCTTGTCATATTGATCCCGTAGCCATCTCCACCACTTACTTGCTCTCCCTTCAAGATGAAAGCAAGCGGTTGATACTCTCTCATCTCTTGGAACTTCATAGACCCGGAAGTAGTGGTCTACTTTATCTAACCACTCATAAGGATCTCCCCCATTGAACTTGGGGAAATCTACCTTTGGTCGCCTAGGTCCCCGGTCATGAGCCCGGTTCCCTCTTCTTTCATCATAGTGATCATCATCATGTCTTCGGTTTCTATAGCCCCTCTCTCTATCTCGGTTGTGATGTCTTCCATTGGCATAGCCACCATAATCATTCGGTTCCTCATGGCCCATATCATACTCGGCCTCATAGTGTTCTTCATGCCTTGGAATTTCAAACCTCACATCTTGAGGTTCCCTCCAATTACTTGGACTTCTAGTTAGATGATCCTCCTCTCTAATCCATCTTTCTATGGCCACTTGATCATTCTCAACACGGCCTCCTCTTCTATACTCGGCTCTTGGTGGATCATGCATGGAACCCGTCACGCTTGTCTCGGCTCCATCAACAAAGGCCTCTTGCCTTTGCCCATTCGGACTAGGAACTCTCCTTTGGCCATTGTGCTCGGCCAACCTTCTTTCAAGCCTCTCAAGACTTGCATTATTCTCACGTCTCATGGCATCCGTGGCACGCCTATTCTCTTCAGTCTCATGGGCATTAGCATTCAAAGCCATCCTTAGTTCGGCCAATGAGGATGTGACCTCACCAAGGACACTAGTCAATTTTGTGGTGTGCCCCTCCAAAGCTTCAAGGCGTTCCCGGTTGGAACCACCTTGATCCTCGGCTTCATTCTCTTCTCGGTTCATGGTTCCTTGGCTTGCACTGAATCTTGCAACTGAGTCTTGCCGCTGAGCTTACAACTGAGTCTTGCAACTGAGCTTGCAAACTGGGCTTGCACGGAAATTGGACAGCACTTCGGTTGGTGGAGCTTGATCACGGCTCAAAAGTCCAACCTTGGGTCCCCCACCTTCAAGGGTGGTCGACCCCTCTTGCACACGGTCCAACCTCGGGTCCTCTACCTTCAAGGGTAGCCGACCCCTTCGAGAACTCTACTCCGTCCTCTACCTCAACCCCCAAACTCCAATTTCACAAGTAATATCACAGATAAATGGGATCCAACGAGGGTCTCCCCCAACCAATTCACAAAGTTTGGGTTAACGCGTCGTTTACCTCGTGGAGAAGTGAAAACTTCTCAAAAACACCAAGCAAGATGCCTCTTAATGAAAGCACCAATTAATGTTAGGGACCCCGGTCAAGTCCCTAAACACTAAGTCCTCTTCGGCAATAGGCTCCTTTGGTTGACCGACTCCAAGTCCTTCACTTGCTTGGTTCACGCTCAAGACGATCTATGGTGGCACTTTGGGTAGGGTGAGGTTAGTGTTTAGGCTAATTGGAAGTGTATGGAAAGTGGGAAAAATGGCTAAGTGTGAGATCACAATGGGGAGTGGTGCACGGCACTAGGGTGAGCTAGGGTTGGCGACACTTGCATTAGGGTTTAGGGTTTGGATGAGTGATGATGGGCGGCTAGGGTTTTGGGTGATGAGATGATTAGGGTTGAAGCTAGGGCAAATGAGGTGGGCGGCCAAGGCTTGGCCGAATGGGGTAGGTGAGTGTTTTTAGGAAAGTTTCCTAAAAACTTGGGATGTGTTTTGGATTAGGATGATGGCCGGCCAAGGGAATCCAAGAGGGTCAACTAGGGTTTCCAATATGGAAACTCTAGTTTGGAAAGTGGTATGGGCGGCTAGGTCAATTCAAATGAGGCAAGGAGCCAAAATTTGAATTTGAACCTTGTATGGAAAGTGTATCTCGGCTAGGGATGGAATGGATTGGATGAGGGGTGTTTTTGGAAGTGATGGCCGAATATGGTAAGTAGGGCAAACAAGGGTTGGTCGAGTATGTGGTTGGAAAGAAGATCAAATGGATGTTGAGGATGACTTGTTGGTCGAAACTCACAAGCACAATGATGAACAAAGTATGAACAAGAACATGAACTAGCAAGATCAATAAGAATTAAATGGAGAACAAGAGAGTGAAAGGAAAAATACTCATAAGATAGATAGAATGGATCACACTTATTCACGAATTGCAAAGTGTGATCCTCTCCTTAGGGATTCACGAATTGCACCCCAAAGAGCCCAAGTGCTATGCACCGAAGGTGATCTCAAGAACAACTTAGTCCACAAAGGCTATTGTCAAAAGATGTGAAAGAAATGGCTAAAGGTCCTATTTATAAGGTTACAACTTGGAAACCCCCAAAAGGCCCCTTTGAAATAAAAGGAATAAAAAATAAAATAAATAATTAAATGACAAAAATGAAGATAGTGGCATGGACCACTAGGCTGTGGCATGCATGAGCTAAGGGTCGGCTAGGGTGGTGCATGGTGGTCCTCGGTCTGGTCCATGGCTAAGTGGCTCGGCATGGCTGGCTAGGGTGCATGGCATGGTGCCATGCATGGGCCGGCTGGTGGGCTTGGCATGGTGCCATGTTCGGCCTGCTGAAGGTGGCTAGCCACGTGAGCCTGCTGCAAGGCATGGGCTGGAGCCATGCGCTGGATGGCATGCCTGGTGGGCATGCCACTGACCTGCTCTGCATGGCACGGGCTGGAGCCGTGCGCTGGATGACATGCCTGGTGGGCATGCCACTGGCCTGCTCCGCATGGCACGGGCTGGGCCCGTGTGCTGGATGGCATGCCTGGAAGGCATGCCACTAACCTTGCTGGGGTGCGGCAGGAGAGCCATGCGGCTGGGGGCATGGTCGGCTGCAGGTGCTCGGGCGTGCGCATGGCTGTGCGCATGGGCGTGCGCACGGCCATGCGGTCTGGCTGGGCGCGCAGGGCTGTGTGGCCTGCGTGGGCGAGCGGGGCCATGCGGCCTACGTGGGCGTGCGGGGCCATGCGGCTGATGTGGCCTGCGTGGGCGAGCGGGGCCATGCGGCCTGCATGGGCGTGCGGGGCCATGCGGCTAACCCGCATGCGCAGGGCCACGCGGCCTGCGTGCAGGCGCAAGGCCATGCGGCCTGCGTGCATGCGCAGGGCCGGTTGGGCTGCGCTCGCGCGCTGAGCCCTGCGGCCTGCGTGCATGCGCAGGGCCGCGCGGTGTGTGGGCGTGCGCATGGGCGTGCGCATGCCTGGCCATGCGCTGGGCTGCGCATGGCCACTAACCTCGCTGGGGTCGAGGTGCCGCGCGCGCACGGCTTGCATGCTGGGCGCCCCGTGCTTGTCAAGGCACGGGCCAAGGCATGCATGTGGCCGGTCCAAGAGCATGCTGGGCGCCCCGTGTGTGACAAGACACGGGCCAAGGCATGCTCGTGGCATGATCGAGGGGCATGTCCCGGACATGGCTAGGACATGGGCGGCTCCTTTGGAGGCGGTTTTACGTGGGGGTCTAACTATCTAACTATGCTCGGTGTTCATCATTTTCGAGGCCAAATTTCACTATTTTCCCTTCCAATTTCTTGTTTTTAGTTATTTTTTTTCCTTTTATGGTAATATTTTATTTACTATTTTGGAAGTGATTCTGAACTCGATTTGGACAAGATTTCTGACAAATTACTTCTATTATTATGTATCTAATTTTGGCATGATTATTGAGATTTTGCTATTTTTGGTAAAATTCGAATACAATTTATTTTAAGTTATTACAACCTGGCTTGTGGGTTGATTTTGGTCATTCTCGAATATTGATAATTTGAATTGACATCAGAGACGATTTCTTTGTGTTTTGGGGCGAATCTCTTGTTTCTTTCATGTGAATCATCTGTTGAAACTAGCTTACAGAATAATCGTTATTCTGTTCAGCATCAGTTGGTATCAGAGTTTTATCATCTTTCCTGGGGTGATTCTCATCAGTTTTCATGGCTTGTGGTCTAGGTCATGGTCGTCGTGGACAGGTTTCCAATGAGGAAGTCCCGCACCGTGATCATAGCGTTTAGGATGTGACCATTGAAGATTTGCAGAGACAAGATACAGAGTTAACCTAGCATCTAATGGCGCAGGATTTCGGCGATCGTGAGATGGAAGATCATGATTCCGATTCTAGTTTCGAAAACCCATATCACCAGCGTCCTTTATACCAGGAGCACCATGGTCGGGAGGAGCGTCATGCAGACCTTGGCTTCCGAGTGGATTTACCTAAATTTTCTGGTACGTTACAGGCTGAAGGGTTTATTGATTAGTTGCATGAGGTGGAGCGAATTTTTTATTATAAGGAGGTTCCTGATCGTGTCAAAGTGAAACTAGTCGCCATCAAACTCAAAGGTAAAGCATCTGCGTGGTGGGAGCAGTTGAGGCGATCACGAGACAAGCATGGTAAGGCCAAGATTACTGATTGTGAGAAGATGAAAAAGAAGATGAAGGGTCACTTCCTTCCCTTCAACTATACTCAATCTATGTTTCAGTGACTTCATTTATTGAGGCAAGGCACGAGATCAGTTGATGATTACACTGAAGAATTTTATCAATTGATAGCCCGTAATAATCTATTTGAGACAGAAGAGCAGTCGGTGGCACGGTATTTTGGAGGATTGCGGCAGTCCCTACAGGATGTCCTTAGCCTTCACTCGCTGTGGACAATTTCTGAAGCATACCAGTGTGCACTCATCGTAGAGAAACAACAAAGTAGGAGGCCAGTGATCAGAAGCAATCAAAACAGTCGAGCAGTTCACCCTTAAGAACTTCGTCCCACCCAGCAGCCATTGCAGGGTCAGAGTTCTAACTCTAATATTAGATGTTTCAAATGTGGTGAACATGGGTATAGAGCGACTGAATGCAGGAAGCCTGCTAATCAAAAGGGAAAAACTCTTTTGATTGAGGAAGATATGGAAGCAGACATTGAGATGAATGGAGAGCCTGTGTACGATGACGATGAAGATGGAGACGTATTGTATGGTGATGGCCATGAGACCCTGGTTGTTCGCAAGAGTCTACTGACTCCCAAGGGTGATGCAGGTGATGATTGGTTGAGAACCAATATTTTCCACACAACCTACACAGTTGCAGATAAAGTCTGCAAGATGATCATTGACAGCGGCAGTTGTGAGAATGTGGTTTCTGAAGAAGCTGTCCAGAAATTACAATTGAAGACAGATCGTCAGCCCAAGCCATACAAATTGTCGTGGTTGAATAAAGATAGTGAGGTAATAGTAGATAGGTGATACCTAGTATCTTTTTCGATCTACAGAAAATACTTTGATAATGCTTGGTGTGATGTCGTATCTATGGATGCTTGTCATGTATTGTTTGGCAGGCCTTGGCAGTATGATCGGAGTATTGTTCATGATAGGCGGAAGAACACTTATTCCCTTAGTATCAAGGGAAAGAAGGTTGTGTTGGCGCCTCGCCAGGAAGGAACCACTCCTACCCTACTGACCAATAATACTAACATTCTCTCTAGGTCTAGGTTCTTGGAAGAGATTGAGCGGGAAGTTATGATTTTTGCCCTGCTGCAGACGTGGGAATAGTGTAGCAGACGTGAGCCCAGATTTACCAGTAGAGGTGTAGCAGCTGCTAGCAGAGTTTTCTGACCTGATGCTAGAAGATCTTCCTCCTAGGTTACTGCTTATGAGAGATATTCAGCATCAGATCGACCTTGTCCCGGGGTCGAGTTTAAAAAACTGACCTATGTATCGCCTTAATCCCAAAGACGCTGAAAAGTTTCAGTGTTAAGTGGTGGAGTTATTAGAGAGGGGCTACATCCGTGAGAGCATGAGCCCATGTGCAGTCACTGCCTTGCTGGTACTAAAGAAAGATGGTTCCTGGCATATGTGCGTTGACAGCCGGGCGATCAACAGGATCACAGTACCGGTTTCCCATTCCACGCCTAGATGACATGCTGGATCAACTGTTCGGTTCTAAGGTTTTCTCAAAAATTGATCTTAAAAGCAGATACCACCAGATCAGAATAAAACCCAAAGATGAGTGGAAGACGGTGTTTAAGACGCAACAGGGGTTGTATGAATGGATGTTCATGCTTTTTGGGCTGTCCAACGCGCCCAGTACATAAATGAGATTTTTGCATCAGGTTCTACGACCTTTTATGGGGAGATTCGTTGTTGTTTACTTCGACGATATCCTCATCTATAGTCCAAAATGGGCATCACACTTTGATCATCTCCGAGCTGTTCTTAACATGTTGAGAACGGAGCACCTATTTGTCAATCAGAAGAAGTGTTCTTTCTTTACTACTTCTGTTACTTTCCTTGGTTTTATTGTGTCTACTGATGGTGTTCATGTAGATCAGTCAAAGATAGATGTGGTTTTGGGGTGGCCCAAACCTAAGACCTTGCACGATGTTAGGAGTTTCCATGGATTGGCGTCCTTCTACCGTCGATCCATCAGAAACTTCAGCACTTTGATTGCTCCTATTACAGAGTGCCTCAAGAGACGTGACTTCTAGTGGCCTAAGGAGGCAGAGGTCAGTTTTCAACTGGTCAAGCAGAAGATGACAGAGGCACCAGTTTTAGCACTTTTAGATTTTGACAAGGTTTTCGAAGTCAATTGTGATGCATCTGGAGTTAGAATTGGCAGTGTTTTGAGTCAGGAGGGACGACCCATAGCCTTTTTTAGTGAGAAGTTATCAGGGGCCAAAAAGAATTATTCCACTTATGATCTGGAGTTCTATGCTATAGTTCAGTCCCTGAAACATTGGCGACACTACCTGGTGCAGCGGGAGTTCATTCTTGTTACTCACTATGAGACCCTGAAGTACATCAATGGCCAACACAAGTTGAGCAGGCGACATGCTAAGTGGGTGGCCTACTTGCAGGAGTTCACATTTTCATTGAGGCACTTGTCAGGAAGTTTGAACCGTGTAGCAGACGCCTTGAGCCGTCGTATGTTACTCCTCATCAGCATGACCACTAGAGTTGCAAGATTTGAGGTTTTCAGTGACATGTATACAGCAGATCTTTCATTTGGAAGGATATTTTGGGAGGTAACTGGTATCGGAGGAGCTAGGTATAATAGGTATTTGACCCGGCCAGTGAAAAATGAATAGAGAAAAGGGAGCAAATTAAGGATACTCATGGGGAGAACAAATGACGAAAGGTTAGGATAGGATGAGACAGGATAGATCAAATGGGTAGGTAGGGTTTCTGTGGAAAAGCCTATGAATCATGTAAGAAAATAGCACTTGGGTTGACCCTCAATAATTGCTAAATGAAGGATCTTGGAGTACCTGGATTTAGATTAATTTAGGGACTTGATGTTTGTGTTCAATAAAACTGATCAATGAATAGAATAAAAGCATTATTAATCATTTTATATTCATTAATCTAAGTAGATAATTTAATTTAATAAACATACATACATATATATATATATATATATAACTAATTAATACAACTATATATATATACACTCTTGATCACCAAATGCATGCCTTAAGAATTCCATAGGTTGGCAACAAAGTAATAATTAGGGGGCGAGGAGGGGGTGCCCCCGCCTTGCACCATGCGGGTAGCACCCCTTAAGTAATTAATTAATTAACGATGGTAATATGCCCTACAAGTCTATTGTAACGTCTCATCCCCATGAGTCCAGAGAGTTAACTCATGTCACCTAAAATCATCTCCAATAACACTTTTAAATATAATCCAGAGTCTCCAGAACATATTAACCTATTTGTTCCACATAAATATCCATGTTCCTACATAAGGACACATCAGAATTACCTCAATAATATACAATAACATTTCCACAAAGATTAGAAATATCCATTACTCAAAATACCAAAACAACATAAAATATCAACATTACCAAAAAGACTATTCAAAAAGTCCTTGTACCCTAAGGCATTTAATCTTCTATGATCAACAAAACTTGCAAGTACTCCCTATTCTTGACTTTCAGCTGATGTATCAAAATTATTTGAAAAATATTATGGAGATAAGGGGTGATTTATCAACAACTTAGTAAGCAGAGAACATATACTAGTATGCAAACATGAGCATTTATAGAGTTCAAAATGCAGAACAAAAATATTTTTTATTTCAGAATTCAGAGTCAGAACATATTATTAAAAATATCAAAGTGAAAGTTTTGAAAATATTCTTATTCAAAAATTTTCTTGGCACAGCATAACTAAAACATCATATCAGAACAGAATTTCATGTTTAACCCCCATGGTATGGTTGTGCAAATTCCGGCGGCCAACCAAGCAAAAACAAAAGGCTAATCTTCCACTTGTTATTCTCGAAGTCCCGAGTGTGTACATAGAAAAGGCAACGCAGAAAACCTCTTTGTTTTCAAAGTGAATGCACCAAAAATAGAAAAGTTGGTATTAACTCAAATAGAAGCCACAGTTTTACATCCGTGATAAGGTTAGAATAGAACATAAACAGAATGTCATGCCAGAGGTTTCAGAAATCACATCATATCATATCAGAGTATAAAGCTTAAATATTAAAATACATGTTCAATTGAAATTTACGAGAATTATATGATTTGTATAGGTGATGATTAATATTTGCTCGGCATTTTGGAGAAAAATTCTGAAAAACTAAGAAATCCAGGTAAGCGGGGTTCTTATGCTATATTTTGCATAAAATAAAATGAAATGAGATTGATTTTGAAAAATATGCATGTTTTGTTATGAAAAGAAATTTCGGAAACGACCTCAATTATTTGTTCTACATTACTCATGAAATTCTGTATAAGAAGAAAGTATTTTCTGTCATGACTAGTGTAGACATAAGTTTATTTTGACATTTTGTTTCTGAACTGTGTAAAAGAGAGTGAATATAAAATTTTGTGCATGAATTATATTTTTGTGGTCTGAAAAATGTTATGTTCTGAAAATGTTTAAGTTTCTAAAAGAACCTATTTTAATTCCTTAAAACCGAAAATTCTCATAACCTCAAAATATATTATCACTTTCTAAAATCATCAATATCCAACTTAATAACTCCGAGTAAAACATTAAATTCTAACTTATTTACTATTGGAATCTAACTATAATTTATAAAACAAAATAACATAATTATATCAAAATCATTATAAGTAAAAATCATAATTTTGTTTAAATCAAAAAATATTCTTTTAAACGATTCAAAATAAGATTTTGTACTTACTAATCACTTCAAAAATTCATCAATATTTACTTAATAAATATTCCGTTAAAAATATCAGTCTCTTACAAATACCAACTTACGAATATAAGTCCACACGTCTACATCCAAATAAAAACATACTTTGCGACCCACGTAATATTAACTCATGATTTCAAACCCAAAGTACATAATATATACCCATTAAACTAAACACCCTAGACAATGAACCTAGAGGCGTACACTAAGGGGTAAAAAAGTAATAGCACTTCCTTCTATTAGGTTAACATAGTTACATAAATATATATATATATATATATATATATATATATATATATATATATATATATATATATATATATATATATACTAGCGGTTGTATAACGTGCAAGGCACGTTTTTCACATTTGCTTAATTGAAAATAATATGTCCAAAAAAATAAAATTGTTGATAATAATGTTAAAGCTGTATAAAAGTTTTAGCTCTACAACCATGCATAAAATCCACCCTCCCTGTTCGTGCTCTCTCTTCTTTTTTTTTTTTAGTTAATTAAGAGTATTATGAGATTTAAATTATGTTAAAAATTCTAATTATTTATATGATTTTACTTTCTTAAAAATATTTAGCAAAACTTCTTCATTTATTTAATGATGAAAGATTAATATTTTATAAATTAAATTTGATTTTAAATATATGATACGATATTTATATTTTAATTATCTATTTTAAATTAGTTTAAATCAGTATTTAAACTTTCACCGTTGGATCAAATCTGAGGATTGAAGATGAAGAGTTGGGATTTCCCAAACCCACATTTTCCCCTCACTTTCCCTTTCTCCCTCTCTCTCCTTCCCAACCGCACATCTTCATTCTCTCTCACCCAATATCCTCCCTCAAGCAACTCAGCACTGCCGTGCGCCACCTACGACATCACTGACGAGCAAACCCCACCGTCGAAACCCCTTGACAGCTCCTCCCTCAGCCGCACGCGAACAACCTGAAATGGGTCTCGACGCATGGGTTCTTCACCCTTGCGCCACCGCGGCTCAGCCCCAACTCCACCAAGCACCACCACTGAGTTCCCTTCACACCTTGGATCACTTCCATGGAAGTATGGAACCCACCGCCCGTAGCTCTTCCCTAGCGCCACACACGCAGCCCCTCTACACGCAAGGGTTTCTCCCCGTACCACAGCCGTTAGCCACCCCCATGCCACCGCACTACCACCAGCAGCCTCCTCCTTCACTGACAACCCCTCCCCTTCCTCCTTTCCTCCAGCCGAAGCTTGACCACGATGCCGCCGTATGCTACTTCTAACAGTCACGATGCATTCCCTTGCTTTATTGTGTGGTGTTTTGTGATGATTTATGGTGATTTTGTGAGGAAGATAATTGTAGTGAGGATGTAGAGGGGCATAAGTGGAAGAGAAAAATGTCAAACAAAGTTTACTGTTCATTATTGTTCATACCGTTATAGGCTCTTTTAAGTTAAAGGGAGATATATATATATATATATATATATATATATATATACATATATAACTTATAAGAACAAAACCAGAGGAACAAACACACGAAAATAAAACCAAGTATGTAGCGGCAGGGGCGTACCCAAGGGAAACCGGCACGCGTGGAGGTGTAAGGCACGACGAGGTTGGCTGGAGGAACTGTGGTGGCATGGCTGAAGAGCAGGAGTGCGGTGGAGATGCCATCAAGTTGGGCTAAGCACGAGATAAAGAGAGGGAGAGGTAAGCACAAGAGAAAGCGGAGAGAAGGGAGGGAGTAAACCGAGAGAGATACTCACCGTGAGGGGTTGCTGCTGGCTGACGTGGCCTGTGGGTGTCCGACAGCCCCCTTTCCCTGCAGGTGGTGACAGCTTGGAGCAGCTGGCGAGGTACAGTTATCTAGTGGTAAGAACTCTTTGTTTTGAGTGAGAAAAACAGAGGTATGGTGCTGCCAACACTTTGGCTGGGCAGTGGTTTTTCAGTGGTCGAAGCACTCCTTTGTTTCTTGGTGCAAAAACAGGGGTGGTGTTTTTATCGATAGCTGAGAACCGGGAGGGGTTCGCTGAGGGACGGTGGTGCATGACTGGAGTGGTGAACTTAGAGTGGCTAAGGTACCGTGCGTGGATTGTGTTCGGTGGAGTTGCAACACGTGGATTGGCTTTGGAGTGGTGGTTTACCGGATGCAAACCGATGGCTAGCTATGGTGGTGAGGTCTAGACTGATGACTCGTTAAAAAATGAGCAGCCCAAATGCTATCCCAAGTGCAGGAGCGTGTCGCGTAGTAATTAGGAATAAATTCCTAGATCGTCTCCACAGGGAAAGCGCTTAAAAATAAACTCGTGTAAAATTGTGAAAATATTTATAATGATAAAATAAAAATCAAAAGTGGTGATATAAACAATGGATGGAAGAGTGCAATGAAAATGAGAAGATTACTGGTCGTGAACCAGATTCATTTTTTGTTGAATTTGGGTGTAGTGATTAAAAGTAAGAAATCAAAGTGCAAGACAGTAAAATAAAATTGCTGAAAATTAAAGAACTGAAATTTAAATTAGCAAGAAAATTAAATGACATAAAAATAAATTGCAGAAAAGAAAAGTGCGGAAAAATAAATGACAGTAATTTAAATGCTGAAATTAAAAGTGCAGGAAAAGTAAATGACATAAATTTAAATGACAGAAATTAAAAGTGCATGAAAAATAAATCATCATAAATTAAAATAAAAAAATAAAATTAAAAGTGGAGACTACAGATGAAAAAGGACAGCTCGGTAACAACAGTTGGTCCATTAGGCTCTCAACTGTATCACCGAACTCTCTCACTTCATCTGCGCTTTCTCCAAACTGAAAAAAACTACAAACTAATCCTAAACTATTGTACTGGGTGTTTAACATCGACTACCCCTTCTCTGTCTATCTTCAGGTCCTTATATAGGCTTCAAAAGCCACTGCATTCGCGCTGTGCTTAGCTTGCTTCGTCTGTGAAGCCAGCTACTTGTCTCCCACTTAGAAAAATTATTTGTGCTGTATCCGTCCGTGCCTGTCCAAAAGTACACCAGCCGACTAGCCTTTTTCTTTTTCTATTTCTGCATGTGTAAAGTCCCGTGTTTCTTCTTTCATTCCGGTGCTTTGTCCTCGTTGCTGTCCAGCATGAGTTTTTTTGTTTATTCTTTTCTTTCTTCAGTCGCATCCACCGAAAGAAAAATTTTCCTTTGTTTTATTATTTTTCTTCTTCCATCTTCCGTTGCTGCGTTCCGAACCTCTCTATTTCTTTTCTTTTCTTTTTGCTTCATTTCCTCTCCGTTGCTGCGTGAGTGTTGCGTCCGAAGCTTTTCATTTTTTTTCTTTCTCTTCCATGCGTCGTGTTCCCATGTTTACTTCATGCTTTTCACTATCTCCTGCTACACCAATTTCTTTTCTGCCTCAATGCTAACCGCGACAGCAAGCATTGTCAATGCTTGGCATGAACATCTTGCTTATGGAACGCTGCAGCGGGTTGCTCCTCAGGAGTGGCGCTGCTGCGCATGGCCGTGCATGCTGGCACGACTGGGCAACGTGGTGGCTTTTGGTGAGGCTGGCGACGTGCGTGGCTGGTGCTGCAGTGTTTGGTAGAGCTGGAAGCTTGCTCTGTTTTTCGGTGTCAAAAACAGGGGAATGGTTTTGATTGAGCTGTGCATAAAGAGGCTGTGGGTTGCGGCTGTGCATGCTCCGAACGCATGCATGGAGGCTGGCGAAGGTGGTGCTAGCTTCGGAAGGTGGTGCTGGGCAGCGTGGTTGGCTGTTGCTGCCGGTGATGGCAGTGTATGGCGATGGAGAGAGCACTGCGGCGTGAGAGGTGCTGCTTGGCTGGGCAACGGAGTTTTACTCTGTTTTCACCTCTTAAAACAAAGGATGGTGCTTCGACATGTGTAGGTGGCTGAGGAGGCAGCAAGTGGAGGTTACTGTTGTGGGTACTTACGGCGAGGCCGTGCATGGTGCATGCATGAAGTGGTGTTGTCGCTTAGCATGGAGGTGCAGCCTGTTGGTGATGCCGAACGTGCAGAGTATTGAAGCGTGAAAGTGCTGCTTGGCTAGGTAGAGATTCACGGGTGTAGCTGTGCTTTGTGCATGGCGATGGTGCAACGGGTCCATTGGACGTGCAGGTTGAAGATGGAAGCAACGATATGTAGTTTTGGTCCATGGACAAAACTACATGTCGTTTGAGAGTGGGCTGTAAAACAAATAAAAATAAAAAATAAAAAGGAAACTAGACAAACAACAACAGAAAAATAAATAAATAAAATAAAACATAAATAAAATAAAACAAAACTAGAAGGGATAAAATGAAAAATAAAATATTAAAAGTGTGTTATGCGAGTGAATAAATATTATTCAATTAAATCACAAGTTATAAAATTAAGCATAAACTATGTTTTTAATTAATTTAAATCATAACTTGGATTTATTCCTCTTAATCAATTTTTTCATCTAAAACCAGTGATAAAATAATAAAATAATTAAAAATATATTGGTCTTAAGTGTATAAAATATGCAATAATGCAGCTCAATCAATTGAGGTTCACATGGGGTGGATGAATTGGGCAACAACAACTTGGGGGTACAGTAGGTCACAGAAGTAGATTCACACTCTGTTTTTGGTGAAAGAAAACGGAGGGTGATGGAGGTTGTTTCTGTCTTGTGGAGGAGATCGCGATGGAGGCAGTGGTTGGCAGCTAGGGCTCCTCACTAGTGGCATCGGAGTGGAGATCTCGATTTGACCTTCTGTGAAGAGGAGGACGAGTGGTACTTATTCTAGGGTTGAGGATGCTTAACATATGTATATATAGTAAACAGATAAAACCTAGAGAAAAAGGAATGAGGGACATGCATGAAAAGGGAAACGGACGTGAAATCGAGCATGAGAGAGTCTAGAATCGTTTTCAGAGGCCTGGGCTCTTAAGCCTAAAAACATATTTGGCCCACGTCTTAGATCATGTATGGGATTAATGCATGAGCTTTTTTTCTAAGTTTTAGACCTCGACTCAACTTAAAAAATACACTTGTTCCATAAATTTTTCGAGTGAAGATCTACTTGGTCCATTAAAATATTTTAAACCTAATTATCAAACCTATTGAAAAAATTATAGTCCGCAAAAAAAAATATCTTAAGTTCAAACTCTCTTCTAAAAATTTTTACTCACAATCCCAAGTGGCTTTTCATAACTTTATATAAACTCAAAAATTTTGTAAAGTGGGCTTGACTGGGCTGGGTGTTACATCTATCCCTCGGATAGGGTTAATCGAGATCATGGTGTTGCTAGATTATTAATCGATCATGTATGCCTACTCTTTTTTCTTTTCTTTTCCTTTTTTTTTTTAAATCGTTTGTCTTGTATCATCGAAAGTACTAAACAAAGACTTTGCTTGGACGTGGGTCATGTTGTTTATGAACTGATCAGACATTGCTTAATTAATTTGGATGCGAAAGTACTACTGTATATATGTACATAATGCAATTAGATGTTAATGGATATTGGTGGTGATTCGCAAATTCTGAACACAATATATAGCTAGATAACTAAAAAAAAAATGGAAAATAAAGTTATAAACTCGAAGTTTCTAATTTTTATCTCTAGATCAGGAGATCAACTCAACATGTAAGATTTTTCATTTTCTTTTTTCAACAGTACTAACAGGTCATTTTCCTTGCAAAATAACTATATATGGCTGAAATTTTATACATATATAAGACTCACATAGAGTATCTTATTTTCATTAATCGAAGTCTCAGAATTCGTACAGAAACTGATCTAAGCATTTTGAGCGTGCATTACATATATAAGCTCTCGTTATTATCCCGTGACAGTACTATGCTACTTGTCCCATTAAAGGACCTGAATCATGCATGCAAGAGTACTACTAGGGTTACTTTGAACTAGTAATTAAGGTTGTTGATGAGATACAAGGCATTGCTTGTCAGCCTGGAAACTTCCAATATACGTTTTCTGACCTTGTTCTTCACCTTTTCGCTTATTTCTTGGCCTTCCTCAAACCCATCCAAGCACGTATTCTCATCCGTTAAGGCCGCGCTCACCCAAGTCTTAATGTTGGACATCTGGAATTCCTTATCCCAACCACTTAATTTGTCCATGGCATCCACGGATTCTCGGAGCTCATCAATGGAGTTTTTAATGTTCACGACGCAGTCCTTAATAACTGCAGTTTCAGAACTCGTCAATGATCCCTTCTGCTTCAGTTGCTTCGATACTATGGAGGATACATTCTGTGCAGCTTCTAGGCCTACGGAAAGGCTGGTTTTGCAAAGCTTTTTGGGATTTGCTTTGATTTTGGAGGCATAGGGGAAGAGGGACGAGTAGCATAATTGTGGGTATGTGGTTGAATTGCAGGATGTGATGATGTATTTTTCGTAGGTTTGGCTGGTATTGGTGGTGGCTAAGACTGCTTGAAGCGTCGGCATGAATAGAAGAGTGGTAAGCATCATGAAAACATGGTATGAGAACAGTGGATGTCTAGGAGTGGTGTTGGCTGCCATCTCTCTTTAATTCTCTCTTTTTGTGGAGGAGCCCAATATATATAGGATGGAGAGCTGTAGGCTAGGTGGCCGCCACGGTGATCATGATCATGCTGTAGAAAAGATCAATAGGAAATGATCAAAATGATACTCTAGAAGAATATAAGTGAATAAAAGAAAGTTTAAGTACGTAAAAAAGGGGTACGTAATTTCAGAATTAGGCCGGCGTGCCCAAGGAATAAATCGATCACATGTTGGTATATGCATACCAAAAGGAATATTTGTAGGTCAGCACGACACGAAGATGTCAACCAGCTAATTCGCATTGATCATCGTGCTCTGCACATCACTGAAATTAATGGTATTAACAATATTATAATTATGTTCTAGGTAGTTGAAAATATTATTCATAGATTGATTATATAATCTTATTATTCAAGTCAACCATAATTTTATGTAAGTCAACCATGGCTAGCTGTTTCATGTATAATTGATATTTATATGGTTTGATAACCAGAGATGGTAATTGCCGACATTAATCTCGGCCGCCCCCATCTGTAACAGGCCTAGTACCAAAGTCCAAGCTAAGCACAAGTTCTATAATTATTATTTTTTTATTTTTTATTTTTATTTTTATGCATGGGAGGTTAAATTGAAATTTAACGAGTAATTTTGTAATAGAATACATACCCAAAATTTGTTATGATGGAATATGAATTTTATTGAGCTTGATAATTAGGTTAAATCTATTCAATGTTTTATGCACCAAGTAGAATCTATTTATTTGATAATTGACCCAAAAGATTTTATGCAACAAATTAGAATATTTTAGAATTTGAATCGAGGTCTATTAGTATTTATTATTTACTTGATCCATGAAAATATGAACAAGTCAAAAAGATTATTCAAACTGCTTTAATTGACCAAATCCATTTTGTTAAGTTCGTATACTACCAAGATTGTCCAAATTTTTCGAAATAGACCCAAAACCCATAGCCCACAAGCTAAGCTCAAAAGCATTGCCTTAGACACGTGCATAACTCCATGCATGTTGATGTCTCCCTTCTCTTTCATTAGGTTTCCAACAGCATGTATATATAGCTAACGATACACTGAGATCACACTACATCCACAACTGTTTCTCCCACGTCTCACGACTTTGCACTCACAGCCTCCCCTCACACACCCCCCCCCCCCCCCCTACCTAATAGCACGAAACAACGGACTCCAAGCAGACGAGAGTTGCCGCTAGCTGCACCACCTCCCTTTCCCGAGGTTGAAATTTGTAAAGAGATCATACGCAGGCATGCATGCAGTTGGAATAAGTAAAGAAATTTGAACGATTGAACTAAACATTGCAGGCCAGCCAGGTAATATATTTGCCCAAAGCCAAAAAGAAACAAAGTGGGTTTTAGAGATATTGAGTTTATAAGCTAATTCAGTCCATGACCATGCAATGAGAAAAGCTGAAGTGATTTCAAAAAGTCAGACGCAGATCGATCCATTGAAGAGGAGATCATCAGGAACTTGCATACCAAGGTTTGATGGAAAACGGGCCGGTGTGGAAATAATTAAGAGTACTGGGTCCTGAATGATTGATGTTTTATGATATTCAACATGGCAGAGTTGTGAATGGAATTCTAAAATGGAGAAGTTTTTACTCTTTATAATGATTTCAAGAAACTTCTCTTATAACTCTGACTAGTCGTTTTGGATTAAGTTTATGTGTCTGCCTTTCCTTTGGTCATTACATGAACTGATGATCTAGAGATCAGACCGGAGAGAAGATGATCATATATAAGCACATAATTTTCTCTACCATGCATATTACTCCACTCCACAATTTATGTTGATCTATTTCAATTAATTAGATAAACTAATATACAGGTGACAAACGTGGGAAGTCAATATGATCATGTTTAAGATTCTTGAATTGCATCAGTACCCATGCATGCACCTCCATTTTCATAATTAATTAGTATTAATTGTTTTTTGTCTATCAACTTCTTATATATATATATATATATATATATATATATATATATATATATCTATATATATATGTAGGGTTTGTAGTACATTATTTCAAGGGAGTTACGGATTTTCTTCGACTTGATTTCTTAAATTAATACAATTGACAATTGCTAATTACTAACAATAATTATTGACAATGTGACAAATGCATTGTTATAGAATGTGACAGTAACAAAATGTCCTACTAATTAAGTTGACTACTACTCCCACCGGTAAGTTTTAATAATTTGGAAATGCATTTGTTATTGAATAATTACAACCGTCGATCGCTTCAAACATGCCTTTCCATGTTAAAAAAAAACATGCATTTCCAAATTATTAAACTTAAAAAAAAGAAGAATAGGTTTTATACTTGAATTTGAAGATGTGTGAGAAGCCAGCCGTTGAAATATTAATGGACCGTTGGTTAAATAATGGCCGTCCATTGGCCCAATATGACATCCTATAAAGTCCATGCACGTGTCTACCTTGATAACTTCCTCCTCCTTTTTTTTTTTTTTAATTTTATAGATTATTTATAATTTCTCCAGCATGAACTTAAAGGTGCTGGTGTACCCCTTCCCGCACTTGGCATGGGCAGTCAGGGTGGTTTGCCTCTCGAAATCCATCCCCGCACTAGCTGAGCAGAGCCCCCGTTTGTAGGGGTGTTCATCCGGGCTCGATTTTTTTCCGGCCCAATCCGGAACTCGGGAAACCGGATTCCGGTTTCGGGTTCCGGCCCGGAACAAATCCGGGCCAAAACCCGGGTTGACCCGGTCCGGGTACTGGATTGTAAATCCGGAACCCGAGTTTACAACCCAGAATCCGGTTTTTTTTTTAAATATCAAGATGTTTAGAACATTCTTTTTTTCAAAAATCTAGACTAAGAAAGATGCCCTTATCATCTTTCCACCTTATAACAAATCCCACAACAGTTTGCATTTTCTAGCATCTAGGTGTTTACCTCGGCTTATTGAGTATATCTGCATCATGCACATATGATTTGATTATGGATTGGTTAAGTGGTTGGGTCCAGACCATTTAGATGAAGGTCTTGTTCCAAAAAAAAAAAAAACACAAAAAGAAAAATTTGGGCCGCATTTTTGTTTTAAAAAACAGTATATAGACCACATTTTTGTTATTATTACACTTAAATAATTTTGAAAGTGTAAGTAATAACATCAGTTACATCATAACTATCAAACTCGTGAACACAGATTAAAAAAGAAAGAAAGAAAAGAAGAACAAGAAGAAGAAAAAAAAAATCGGATTCTGGATTTACAACCCGGATTCATCTAGGTTCCGGCCCGGGTTAGCCCGAGTTCCAGCTCGGGTTTGAAACCTGGGTTCTGGTCTGGGTGTACCCAGGTTCCCGGGTTGGAACCCGGATGAACACCCTTACCCATTTGGACATTGGGGGGTGGATTGGACCTTGGTCCATCTACCCCCTTGTCTGCCCACCTAGGCAAATAGATCACTGTCACAATTGAAAACACTAAAAGAATCCAAATTACAGATTACAACAAATCGGGAAAAAAAAAATCCTAAACTAATAAACTTATACTGCGTTTGGATGCTAAATTGAGTTGAGTTGAGTTGAATTGAGTTTTTTATGAACAGTACTGAGTTGAGATTGTTAAATGAGTTTGGTGGGGTCTACTTAAAATGAGTTTTTATTATATTTGGATGTTACAATGAGTTTAGATATATCTATAGAAAGTTGTAAAAAAAAGGTCCCACTATTAATTAATACTGTTCATCTGACATGTATCACTGAAATTATCTAAAATTGCTGGTGCCAAATACGGGAAAGGAAAAAAAATATATGGGAAAGGTGTGCAGGCCGAAATCATTGGTCAAACTCAGAGAGACAGAGAGAGAGAGAGTGAGAAAACAAAAAGTTGAAATCAATGTCAGAAGAAGTCAGAATATGCAATAAAAGCCAGTAAAAGCTAAAAGTCAAAGCCAATGTCTATCTACAGTAAATCGAGTTGGACGAAAACTTAGTTTAAACTTGCGTTTGGATGGCAAGCTTAATTTAAATTTGAATTGAGCTGAGCTGCTTTTAGATTCCAAACAAAGCCTTAAACTTCCTATAAAATCACATCAACTCATCTCATATCAATCAGATGGGACCCACTATTTTTTAAACTTCTCATAAAAAGTTAAAACTCATATTAACCTATTTCATATATTCAAGTACATATTTCAACCAATTTACATTCAAACACATCTTTATAAGATCCACAAAATATTACTATTCACATATCAACTCAGATAATTTGAGATTACTTTAGCATCCAAATGCAACCTAACATATATGAGTTCAAACTCTACGAAGAACCACAACCATGGCAGTGGTTCCTTCGCAAATTCATGGCCATTTGTGACCATGGGTTTCCACAACCATTTGTACTTCATGAAGGAGGAGAAGAAAAAGTGGAGGAGAATCCAAGGAGGAGGATGAGAAGAGGAGAAGGAAGAGGAAGAGGAAGAGGAGAAGAGGACATGGCAGCGAGAGGGAGAGAGAGAGAGAGATAGTGACCGAGGAGGGGAGGAGGAGAGAGCTAGAGAGAAAGGGGAAGGAAAGAAGAAAGAAAGAATGTGGGGGAGGGGGGACTTAGCTTTAAGTTAAACCTAACTCCAAAACGACGTCGTTTTGAGGAGAACTCCTCAAAATGGTTGGGCCAAGATTAATATATATATTAATATATATAATCAAAATGGTTACATCATTTTATTAATGATTATATGTATTGATATATAATTATAAATATTTTGGGCCGGGATGCTCGGTATGGGGGCGCATACTTGAGCCTAGCCCAGCCTGTGCCCTCACTGTCTTTCAAGGATGCAGACAGGACACCCTATCCTTGCATTTGATGTAGGGTAACTTGCGCCGCCCAGACAGAGCAGAGCAGTGGAGGGTGGCGGACAGGGTGCAGTGTCTGCCGACCACCCTTACATGAACTATTACTTCATTTGAATAAATACTAGTTTTTGAGACTTGGAAAAATAAGGAAAAGTCCAAAATGAAGTCCAAGATTATAGGGAATTTGAGTTTATAAGTAAAATGTAGAAATATATGGTAATTCATGGAAGAAAAATTCAATTACATTTTTTTCCCAGTTTTGGTACGTACCACTCCCTTCCCTATCTATCCATGCAAAACATATTTTCTATAGCGCCCAATCTGTCGAAAGATCTTAGAGAAGAGTAATGCTAAATATTAGAGGCTGCAAATCGTCTTAAGAACTATTGAAAAAAGTGAGATCCACTATAAATAAATAAATAAATAAGTAAAAGACTTAAAATTAGTGAGATTATATTAATAAATATTAGTTGTACGTACGTGCATTAACTCATAAGAAAAATAGCGTGCGGATGCTTCTGCGGCATCATATGTATATCTGTTGTTCTCCTCTTTATGCATGGAATCGGTCTGTATATAAAACGTTGGTTGCGATCGATCTGTGCTAGCTACTGCATATACTGTGGCTCTTCAGTTAGGATGAGGCTAAGCTCTCCATGAGATTATTTTTATCGCAATGAGTTGCAGTCTCGTACAAACGGAAGTCACAACCCTATATAATTACACGGATTTTTCTACACAACCTCCTACTATTCATTCACACTCCACACTCCACATTTTTTAATATTTTTTTTTCAATTTATTTTTTTAAAAATATTTCAAATTTTTTATTTACTATTCATATAAAAATTATTTAATAAAAATAATTAAAATTTTTTTTTTTTAAAAAGATAAAGTGTGGAGTGTTGAGAGGTTGAGAAGATTTATTGTAACTACACTTAGCCCCACAAAAAATAAAGAGACGACATCATTAAGAAATATATGAGGACTGACTCTTATTTTTACTACCAACTTAACCATAATATTCTATTTTAAATTTTAATAATTGTTATATTGATATGCTGTTTTACAGAGCGCGAGCGTGGAAATACAACATTCTTTCTTAAGGATGGATCTCAGCCAGTTAATCAATGAACTAAAACTACAAAATCAAAGCTTTCGTGATTTGTGTGGATTATGACGCACCCAAAAGACTTCGGCCGTTGACATGGAGAGTTACTTGTAGTTACAAGCATCAGTAAGAGGCCCTTTTGGGAGGGGACATGTTACTGGTAAGAGATGTTGCTGTGCCGATTGTAAATACTTGTACCAGAAACCCTGGGAAAGTTCAGCAGAGGAGATTAAACTTGCAGTTCAGATGTAAAGTAACCATTAGTTATCATTATATAATCAGAGCATTAAAGATTAGAACTTACCAAACAGAACAAGAGCAGTCTCCAGAAGTTCCAACTTCTTTGTTTCCCATTTACTTTGATCTCGGATAAGCTACTCAGAAATCACAAACAAAATCAGGGCATTTCAACAAGAATAACAATTGAAGTTCCACAGTAACTAAATGTTTACACCAAGCAAAGATATATATTCATTTTTAGAGATTGTGCTCTATAACTGCGTATAAGTGATTTTATAGATGCCTGGACAGATGAGATGATCTTACCACATGATAGAAGTGATAAATCACAAGTTTGATTATATTATTTACTATTACTAATTGCAATCATCTTAGCAACTTCACAGCATGCAGCAAATCTCTTTTTTATATACACATGTATATTATGGCCCATATTTAATCAGAGTATAACTACTGCCATTTATACATACTATCACGATGACATCACAGAGCTACAACGTGCACATTTGAAACAGATATTCAGAAACATACAAAGCCTGACCCATTGGTAATTTTTTCAAATGCTTGTTTAGTAACAGATGTTCATGGAGTTACAAAATTAAAGGCATTAATGAAGAAATGATCTTTTCAAATACTGTTGTTCAGCTGGATCATCTGCTAAGGACTTTCGGTTCTCTACTTGGACCCCATGAAAAATTGGACTTGTGGAAAATGATTCTGATCTAGTACTTCATGGCCTAGTAGAAATAAAAGGGGCATCCACATGGACAAAAAAGGATTGCAATCACTTTGATAATGATCGAGTGCCATTGCTTCTTTCATCCAAAGCAGTAACCCCTTTGATATGATCCAATATAGATCTTATTTTACCTTGATCAAAGATATTTCTATCAAGACATGAACCAAAGTAGGAAGATCAGCTGAAACGTGTATTCGAAAGATAACTATGATAAGATTCCACAGGCATATAATTTCTCTAAGGAGAGGAAGGAAGGTTTTGTTTCATAATATTTTATTCTATTATTATTTTCTAAAACTGTAAGTCTGATGATCTAATAGAAATAAACTAATTCATGCTTCCTTAAGTTTCTACTCCAATGCATTGACAGGTACACCAATGAAACCCTGCTGCTAAGAAGCTCTATTTGAGTACTGACTTGGAAACAGTTAATTGAGTTGCAGCAGTTTTTAGTTTCTTCCATAAAGAATGTGAAACTTTGGGAGTAGATCAAGAGCCAAAGAAATCTATTAAGCTAAGGGAGACTTGGCTTGCTCATGTTATTATGGCATTTGTATGGCACGATATGGATAACTACAAAATAAGTGATTTCAATTTAACTACTTCCATTTAAAGGCCAATCAAACTAGAACATTGTGGTTAAGGGGTTTTGTTTTAGTGAACATTGACATTAAGTTGACTGAGCAAAAGTATAAATTTAGTTTACGTCTCCAATGACTGGTGATGCTTCAACTACTTTATTAGTCTATTTACCCCCAAATTCAGATAATGAAATGCTTTCTAATACTCACAAGAAGTATATTTGGAAGAAAAAAAAATGACAAGCTTCGTCTCAAAGTTAAAGCAGTAGAGTTAAACATCATAATTTTTTGTACTAAATCTCCCAAGTAAAAGAGTTTGAGACCTGCACAGCATTAGTGCATCGCTAACAACTAAATTAGGACACTGTTTATGGGATGCAATATTCATAATGAGCTCAGATATGTATACAAATGATAGGACCTCTTAACTATTTTATATATTACTCCAGGTTCTGACTTAATAACTCCATCCTGTCATATAAAAGAAACACTTTGCAATTTTTGAAGGTCACTCTATCTTGTTGCTCTACCTTTTTCTGCTGGATTCTTTTTTCTTTATTGGCTTTTTTTCTTTATTCTTTCAACATTCAACATTCTTGATTGCTTTTTTAAGTTCTCGATAATAACCAACATTGGTGAGAAAAAAACATTCTTACCTCTAACATAAAATTGCTCTTAGAAAGACAAGCAAGCCAGAGAAGTATTGTGGTAGAAGATCCAAACATGTAGATTTTTAACAAACCCACTCGACTATGTCTTCGACCTACAACACAACAGGAATAAATATCTAACAATTGAAAACAGATCTGTAAGTATTTAGTAGCTTGGAAAAAGATATTTAGAATATAGTCAGCTACCTAATTCCCCTAGTATCAGAGAAACAAACCCAACAGCAATAGCGAAAATAGCAATTCTATCAGGATCCCCCTTTGAGATTGACAGAACTGTGCATACAGTTCCAATTAATTGAATCACAGCCTGCAGTAAAAATGCAAATCCAATCAATAGAAAATACAAAGGTAGCCACTTGACATAAGTGATATGATTAATCCCTTGCATGTAACACCACTACTAAAGTTTGCAATATCATAGAATTAAAGCAAAGAACCATAACACCTCAATTGAATAGCCAAAATTTCTCACCTAAGGTTTTAAAGCATAGAATACCTGAAGTGGTCCAGTCTATATCCAATCTTACACAAGTCAGAACAATTTCCAAATCAAAAACTTAGCGCATCTTGGGTAACACCATTCAAGTTTCCATGGATACAACAAACCTTTTTTTTAATCTTATGCAACTATTGTTACAATATGAATCCAATCATCAATCCATCTGTTGACCTAGATCAACCTGCATCCTGTTTAGTGACTTAGTCAAAGCAACAATCTTTTCTCGTCCATGGAAATGGGTATTAACTTGTTGGCCGCATCAAGCAGGAAAGAAAGCAAGGAAAATAGTTTAAAATAAAGATTTAACCATCTCACCGAATAACTGGCCATCGATACAATGCAGGCAACAGAGTTATTTACTATTTCTACTTAAAAAAAAAAAAACAAAAAACAAAAGCACGCTCGGAGAAATAAAGTCTATAACTCTAAAAAAAAATCCAAAAAATTTTGCTCCTGCATCCACCACTTAAAAAATCAGCAAAACAATTAAAAAAAAAAGGTTCAAAGTTTCTTCGAAATTTAGGAGCTACTATCTATCACATGCATAAAGCCCTTAATGCATACAGAAAAATAAAACGTTATTACAATTGGTAATGGAATGCAGAAAACAAACATTGAGAGGGAGTACTGAACCTGGGTGAAAATCAGAGAGGAGAGACGAGACTTCCCTGAAGCTACCTTCTGATACCCTAAGATCCAAAGAAGATTAAATCTAGTTTTTTCTTTATTTACACAGAAAAGCCATAGTGAAGAACAATAATGCTCCTTGTTAGAAACCTTAAGGAAGGTTTGTGCAGGACTTACGTGAATCGACGACCATCCGATAGGAAAAATCAGAGCCATCTGTCCCAGAAGGTCTCCCAGATGCTGATTTTCTCTGCTGCATCGTCTACTTCGATTTTCTGTCTACGTTTCAGACTTTCGGTTGGTTCCGCTTTGAAACCTTTGAAATGAGCGGGGTCAGATTAGAAAAGGATTGGTTTTATAAAAACAAATCGTCGGATAGTTTGTAAACGAAACTTTGACCCTATAATCTCGGAATTTTACCTTCTACAGTGGCCTCTGGCTCTAATAGATTACTAAATTGCGTAAGATAAACATTAGGCCGAAACAGAAATTCATTGAATAAACAATTAGCATATACAACTGCATGTATAATACCATCGACAATCTAATGAGGGAGGGTTAGATGAATCAAACATTTAAGACATACATAGCTCTGTAAAAAATTTACATTTTTTTTGGAGAACAAAAGAATAAATTTGACTTTTGACATATACCCTATTCCTCAGAAAATATTCAACTAGCAATGTGTGCAACAGAGGGTTGAAAGATATAACCTGGTGTGTGCTAGAAGACAACAAAACTTTGTGCGCACAATCTGTCAAACAGGTGAAGTGCAGTAAAACTTCACAACTTAGGAACTCTAGAAGAATCAATGATTTTGGCTGAGTATAGCCACAAAATCTGTCAAACAAGGACCTAATTACTCGACAAAGACCATCAACTCCTGTATCAAAGTTTCACTTAATTTGCCTTAGCAATAAAAAAATACTGTATTTTGATCTGTGTTAGGGGTAAACTCAGAGAAAACAGATAAAATGGAAAACAAGATAGAAAAAGAAGAACCAATAATCGAGGCAAAATCCCACCTCCACAATGAATCAACTATGCACTTCTGATGACTTTCCCTTCCGAGTTCTTCCTTCTATACTTCTGTACATTTCCAAACAAAATGCCCCGTATTACATTTACACTCATTATGCTAACATTCGAATTACACCAAAACGCACCGTTCTATTTATTTACGAAGGCTCAAACGCAATGTTTCCTTTCGTTACAAACACCTCCCAAAATGTAGCGCTTCATTAATGTCTTATATGGAAAAATGTTTCATCTGAAAATTCTTATTTTATCTTATTTTCTTTTCAACCATCACTTAAATATAAATATTTTTAAATTAATTATTATAATTTTTTAAAATTAATCATTACAACTTCTTAAACTTTCAAACAAAAAATAAAAAACAATTCAATTTTTTCAAATCTCTAAATAAAAATAATATTAAAAAATAATATTATAATATTATTTTAATTTTATAATATTTTTTATTCAAAATTTTCTCTCTCATTTTCCAAAACCTCATTAAATATTAAATCAAATTTTCTCACTATTATTCATAAATTATTTTAATATTATTCATAAAATTATCATCTCATCACACTCTGTAAATTTATCCTAGAGCTCAACGCAACGTTTCTTCTACTTCAAAAATCTGCTGCTCCTCCTGTACCCATGAAGACCTCCCTTGCTTAAAAGAGTCTTGACCTCAAGTCATCACATATTAATTTTCCCCACCAGAAAATGCCTCTCAGTTCTGTTTTTATTAGCAAAAAACTTCATTCTCTCTTTTGCCTTCTTCAAATTCTCTATAAGCAAACTCAATACTTCTTCCCTTGACTTCAATTGTTCATCAATAATTGCATTCATTGTTGTGCCAGGTACACAGGACGAAGGTCTTGGAGGTAAGTAACCTTACAACTTCCTCATTTAAATTGTCATGTTGGAAGACATTTTTGACATCCAATTGAAATAAGGGTCAATCCAAATTAGCAATAAGAGAGATCAATACTCGAACGGAAGAAATTTTGGCAATTGGAGAGAAAGTCTCGTCATAATCAATGCCATAAGTTTGAGTGTAACTCTTAGCAACCAAGTGGGCTTTCAAATATTCCATAGAACCATCAGAAGCCAATCGGTTGTTTATTAGGTGGTAGGGGAACAAGATCTCATGTTACATTACGGCGATGAGCATCCATTCCTCCATCCCAGATCATATAAAGTATCTTGAATTGTCTTAGGAACATAAAACTTTGAAAGTTGAGAAGAGATAAGGCATGACAAGAGACATATTAGCTAATTGAATGTTGAGTAACACAAGAACGAGTAACTTTTCGGGACTACTAGGTGGGGAGTTTGAAGTACTAGGTAACTTAGGATCTGAAGATGGAGACAAGGTTGGTGGAGGCATGGGAACCAAGGGCCACAAGCGATGTGAGTACACATGTACAGGAACAAGGGAAGGCATTGAGGATCACACTCAACAACTGGAGATTTGTTCGAGAAATAGGGTATGGACTCAAAGATGACACCAGTACTCGTGAAATAACGTCTAAGAATAGGACTACAACAGTGATAGCCTTTTTGAGTTTGGGAATAACCAACAAAAAAACACTTGGTAGCACGTAGATCAAGCTTATCAAAGTCTGGGCTAAGGTTATGAACATATCAAACACAACCAAAGATTTTTGGAGGGAGAGAAAAAGATGGAGAGCAAGGGAACAAGATGGAGAAGGGAGAGGAACCATCGAGGATTGATGAAGGCATACGATTCGTAAGGTGACACGCAATAAAAACACCATCACTCCAAAAACATTTACGATCATGCATGTTAGGGTATAGAAGAATATGAAGTTTGATGAAAAATCCATTTATTACTTAAGTAGCAAAGGCAAGGGATTGATATTCTTTAGCATTGTCAAAACGCAAAACTTGAATTTTTTGTCTAAATTGAGTTTTATTTCTTCCCGAAAGACTTTGAATATTGAAAGAAGCTTAGATTGAGCCTTCATAAAAAACAACCATGCCATATGAGAGCAGTCATCAACAAATGTAACAAAATATTAAAACTTGTTTCATATAATATTGATTGGTCCCAATTTATCAGAGTGAACCAATTCAAAAGGACTAAATGCTCAATTATCAACTCGAGATACAAAAGACACACAATGGTGTTTACTAAGTTGACATGCTTCACAAGGAAATGATGATATATTTCCAAGATTCCGTGTACGTCCACCACATGGAACCACCCTGCCCAAACCTCACTGCTAACCTACCCCTCAACCACTTGCGGTGCTGCACCACTAAAACCCAGTCAGAAACCAACAAGTGGAGCCATCGATGTTCATCATGCAAGCTCTGTTTTTACACATCGAAATAGGGGAAGTTTCCCCCACCATGAGACACATCGCCAGCCCCACCCCAACTTTGCCACCTGCACAGAAAATGCCGTCAGGCGCCGTACGCCACCCAAGCCACCGCCCTCTCTCTCAGTAACTTCCATTTTCTTCCTCACGTTGTGTCCTCTCTCTCTCTCTCTCTCTCTCTCTCATCAGAGCTTAGCCGCCGGCTCCACCCGTGTCTCCGACACCTCATAGTTGCTCTCACAGTGAGTTGGGGAAATAGAAGAAAACAAAGAGGTGGAAATATGTATAGTGACATGGAAGAACTCGAGATCTCATTGGTTGCTATAGCTGGAACCCCTACCATTAGAACCATGCAATTTTCGGGAAGCATCATGGGGGAGCAAGTGGTGATACTATTGGACTCGAGCAGTTCATATAATTTTATTGATTCCACCCTAATTTCTAAATTGCAGTTGCCTATGGACTATTCATTGAATTTGAAGGTGAAGGTAGCTAATGGCCAAAGTTTGGCAGCGAAGGACTGTGCATAACAGTTAAAGTGAAGGTGCAAGGTAATTTACCCCAGCATCCTTTTCATTCACTAGACCTAGTTGGGTGTGATATTGTACTAGGACTTCAATGGTTAGGAACCTTGGGCCCTATAACTTGGGATTTTTCCAAGTTGTTAATGAGATTTGTGTTTGAAGGGAAAACAATTGAGTTAAAGGGGCTGAAAGTGAATTCTTCAGTGATAGAGGATAGCCAAAAAAGGCTTAAGGCTACTATGGCTAAGGGGAAGGGAATTTTACTGCAAATTATGTGCATGGGTAAGCAAGAACAAAATTCTGGCACAATGGGAAAAATTTTTTCTGAATTGTTAGAGGAGTTTAAACATGTATTTAGTGAGCCTCAAGGGTTACCCCCACCCCGTGGCCATCTCCATCAAATAGTCCTCAATGAGGGCACTCAACCTATAACCAATAGACCCTACCAATACCCCTACTACCAGAAAATAGAATTTGAAAAAATAGTGGATAAATTATTGAAGTCGGGGGTGATAAGACCAAACTCTAGCCCATTCACTTCACCTGTGTTGTTGGTTTACAAGGTTGATGGAAGTTGGAGACTTTGTGTGGATTATAAGGCAATCAATAAGGAAACCGTGAAGGGCAAGTATCCTGTTCTAGTAATAGATGAGCTGCTGGATAAGCACTTTGGATCAGTGATTTTCTCTAAACTCGATTTCAGGTCAAGTTATCACCTAGTCAGGGTAGTGCCTAGTGATATTCTTAAGACGACCATTCGTATCCATGATAGCCACTACGAGTTTTTGGTGATGTCTTTTGATCTCAGCAACGCTCCACCCACCTTCCAAGGGTTGATGAATGATGTTTACAAACCCTATTTGAGAAAATTTATCCTTGTGTTTTTTTATGATATATTAGTGTATAGTAAATCTCGAGGGTAGCACATGATTCATCTAAGGGAAGTTCTTTGCTAAAACAACACAGTTTGTATGCCAAAAAATCTAAGTGTCGGTTTGCAGTGGATGAAGTTGACTACTTGGGCCACTAAATTAGTGCTAAGGATGTAATGGCTGATTCCTTTAAAATTGCCTCAATGATGGAGTGGCCTGAGTTTCTTTTGGTTTAAGTGGGGATTATAAGTGTATTTATTATACATTTGTTTTATAAATAAATAAATAAATTTGCATGATTTATATGCTTAGATACATGTTGTTTTTTTATTCCATAATATTATATTACATGTGATCCTTTATTTAAAAGTTTAGATTAAATGTGATTACATGTATATGTGGATTGAACATATAGATATATGCTTAGATGCATGCTGTTTTTTTATTATTCCATAATGCTATTTTTTATGTGAATTTTTATTTAATATTGTAGATTAAATGTTATATGAACATGTGGATATATGATTATTTTATCAACTATATATGTTAGGCTTGAATGTTTAGACATTAGCCTTCATTTTTTTTAGTGATAAAATAGAAAATTTCAGCTAAGGAGTCTTAGTTAGTATTGTCAGTGTGAATAATAGACTGAAAGAATTGTAGTGACCCTCGTAAGAGCTATAAATGCACTGTATAGCCAAAAAACTACAATGGCCCTAGTAAGAATTGTAAATACACTGATAGAACTAGAAAAATAGACTGTAATTAAAAGAACCATCTTTGTAGATTGGCCCAAAAAGTTACTGTGGTTTTAGTAGATTCTGTTTTTACATGTGACTATGTCTAGATGACTATTTAAGATTGTGGGAATATGATTGAGATTCAAGAGGATTTGATCTCCCAAATAATTTTTAAATTTGCGTGAAAATTAGGTTAGAAATTAATAATTAGACATTGTAGAGCAAGAGATGATTATGAAACCTAGCGAATTTTCAATCTTGTATCGTGTTGTATTATTTTTTCTTATAGCTTGGATGGACGCGGTGGATTTCTTAGGTGTGTGTGTGTGTGTGTAATATCCATTTTTTGCATATTTTGTAGTGAAATGACATCCAAGAATATAATTTTCAATTTAAACAAGGGGGAGAAATTTGATGGAGAGAATTATGACATTTGACATCGCAAGATCCAATATGTTTCAGATGAGCAGGAGGCCTTAGAGGCCTTAACTCACTCCCTTAATGAGCCTGAGCAAGGGATCTCGGACCAACACCAAAGAGATCATGAAGCCTATATTGAATGGGCTAAGAAGAACCATTGTGCACACATTCTCTAAGCAGCATGCACAATGATTTCATGTGTGAATTCAAAACCTATGACACTGCCTAGAATATGTGGCAAGCACTGAAGATGAAGTTTGGAGGAACTTCAACCACGAGATTGCACGGATTAACTATGAAGTTAGATTCCTATAGAATGCACTCTGACCTCACGATGAAGCAGCATCTTAAGGTAATGTCAACCATGATCCGCGAACTCAAGAAGACAGGAAACAATCTGATTGATAAGCAACAAGTCCAAGCAGTGATACGCTCACTACCAAATTCTTGAGAAACAATGAGCCATAACCTAACACACAATGAGAACATCAAGGATTTGATGATGTTTCACGTCATTTGGAGCTTGAGGTTGAGTGCCTAGAGGCTGCTAAGCCCAAACATTCAGCCTATATTGGCTAAGTCTGGTTCCTGCAAAGCATCTAGGCCTAAGTGCAAGAAGTTCAAGATAGGAGTAGCTGTTGGACAAGTGAAGAAAGTGTCAAGAACTTCTCAGCATAGCAAGAGAGGCAAGTGCGGGGAGAACAAGTCAAAGATAGAGTGTTTCAACTGCAGAAAGAAAGGTCATTTCGCTTGTGATTGCATTAAGCAGAAGAATGTACACTTTGACTATTCTTGCATTATTTTTGTAACTAACTATGTGATGGTTGCTCATTCATATCCTATGTGGATTGTTGATTCTGGAGCGACTGAGCACATAGCACAAGATCGGTCAGCTTTGTAGAGTATCACTGGATTCCAGCTAGGAGTCATGATATCAAGGTGGGGAATGAAGCTAGCGTGGAGGTGCTGGGACTTGGTACCTACAAGCTGAACTTACTTTCTGTAATTACTTTATTAAGATTTGGTTGTCAAATTGTATTTAAAAACAATAGTGTTTTCTTATATTTGGGCAATATTTTTTATGGTTATACTTTTCTATCAGACGGTTTTATGATAATGTATTTGGATTATTCAAGAATGAATGAGTCTATTGTTTTTCTTTCTACATCTAATAATTTAGATTCATATAAATGGCATGCCAGGCTTGGCTAATAGGGAAAGAAAGAATGACTAGGTAAGTTAGAGAATGCCTAATAGGTAATCTCGCTAAGGTTACATTGCCTACTTGTAAACATTATCTAATGGGAAAAGCTAAGATAAAACCATTTGGAAAAGCCACTAGGGCATCTTTTCCATTGCAATTAGTCCACTAAGACATATCTAGTCCAATGAGTGCGACAAAAAGACACAGATGTGTCTACTTTATCACATTTATAGATGATTTTTCACGTTATGGTCATGTATACTTAATCTCTCATAAGTCTTAAGCATCAGAGTGCTTTAGGAGATATCTTAGAATGATTGAGACGTGAATATTTCTCTAAGCAATTTAGAAGGCTTTGTGATGAAAAAGAAATTAAAAGACAATTGATGATGCCAAGTACCCCATAGGAAAATGGCGTGACAGAAAGGATAAATCAAACACTACTTTAGATGCTTAGGTCAATGATGGTGCAAACAAATGTACCAATTTCATTTTGGGGGATGCACTTTTGACTACTGCTTACATTTTTAATCGAGTGCCCTCTAAATTAGTATCTTCTACCTCATATGAACTTTCGACTAGCGAGAAACCCAATTTGAGTAACTTGAGGCAATGGAGTTCAATGGGTTTTGTTCATGATAGTTTTCATAAATATGGAAAGTTAGGCTTTAGAGGACAGAAGTGTATCTATATAAGGTACTCAAAAAACTCCAAAGGGTATGTGCTAATAGGTGAACAATCTGATGGAACTATTACTGAGATTGAGTTACGAGATGTGGATTTCATAGAGGATGAATTTTCAAGTAGGGTGAGGTTGATAGGAGTTTGAAACTCCATGAGATTATGGGTCAAGAGAAAGGTGCTCCAAGAGGTTTAGTTGAGAATGAGAAAGAAATTCCTCAAGCTTGTAGAAATTGTGTGAGTGAGTTGTCTCCGAATGAGAGCAAACTACTTGTAAATTAACCACAACAACGTCAGCCGCGTAGAAGCATGCATGAAAGTGCTCTTCGTCGTTGTTTTGAGATTGAAGGGGAATATTTCATTGTAGCACTGCAAAATGATGATGAGCCTAGGAAACTTCATGAGGCTCTCTCGTCTTCTACTAAAGGTGAGTGGATGAAAGCATTCAATGATGAGATAGAGTTTATGAGGACTAACCAGGTCTAGGATCTAGTAGATCTACCATCAGGGCGCAAGGCTATTGGGAACAAATAGGTTATAAAGTGAAGCACAAGTTGGATGGATTAATAGAAAGGTACAAAGCTCGCTCAGTGGTGAAAGGATATACCCAACAGGAGGGTATAGACTATGAGGAAACATTTTCACTAGTGTTGAGGTCTGCCTCAATTCGTTTGATTCTAGCCATAATAGCGTACATAGATTTGAAACTTTATCAGATGGACATTAAGATAGGATTTTATCAATAGAGAACTAGATAAGGAGATATATATGGATCAACCAATAAGCTTTATGGTCAAAGGTTAAGAACGCAATGTGTGTAAGCTCAAACGATCTATATATGGTTTAAAGTAATCATTTAGACAATGTATCTCAGATTTCATTGAGTCATTCTCTCGAATGAGTTTACAATGATAACGAAGAACCATTATATCTATATCAAAAGGTCCAAAAAGAGCTTCATTATGTTTTCATTGTATATTGACAACATACTATTGGCTCGAAATGACAAAGGATTGATTCTCATCACAAAAGAGTGGTTATCCTTCAATTTTGAGATGAAAAATATGGGTGAGGCAAAATACATTTTGGGAGTTAAGATCTACATAGACCGACCAAAGAAACTTTTGTGTTTGTCTCAATAGACTTACATAAAGAAAGTTATCGAGAGCTTCCAAGTGAGTGAATGTAAACCCATTGACACCCATATTGCTAGAGGCGAGAGCTTGTCCAAAGATTTGTATCCTAAGACTCAAAGAGAAATGGAAAAGATGGCTCATGTCCTTTATGCTAATGTTGTGGACAGCCTGATGTACGCAATGATGTGTACTTGGCCAGACATATGCTATGTTGTTGGCTTGGTGAGTAAATTTCAATCTAACCCTAGGCTGGCTCACTGGAAAGCAGATAAGAGAATTCTGAGATATCTCAAGGGAACTAAGGACTATGTGTTGTGCTATCAAAGTTCAGATTTACAGCTAAGAGGTTACAGCGATGCTGATTGGGGAAGTGACATGGATGAGTGCAAATCAATCATTGGGTATGTATTTCTACTCAATAATTTCCATAAAGCAGTAAGAAACAATCTTGTATAGCCTTATATATCATGGAGGTAGAATACATAGTTTGTTCAGCAACACTTCAATAAATTGTTTGGTTAAGGAGGTTTCTCAAATATTTAGACATTGGCATGGATGCTTCAGATCCGGTGACAATATTCTGCAATAGCATGACAGTTCTCGTATATGCTAAGAACTCAAAGTATCATGGAAGAACCAAATACATAGATATTAGATATTACTATATCAAAGACATGATAGTGTAGAAGGAAGTGATCCTGAAACACCTTTCAACAAGCCGTATGGTTGCTCATCCCCTGACAAAACTTATAGCAAGAAATATTTTTATGGCTCATGTTAGGAATCTAGGACTGCATAGATTATGAATGTAATTTGTGTTTCAATTGACATGAGATGTAAGCTTTCCTTTGGGATATTAATGCAATATGATTTTATTCAATTCTTGTCTTTATCATAATTTTTTTCTGGATACACACAAGTTATGTCAATAGGTTTCGATCGGCTCACTCACATGAGCGATTGCCTCTGGCACTTGAGTAGCGAGTGGAGATGAGACATTGTGTCCCTAAGTACTTGTCTAAGGGGATAAGTTGGTTGACACAAAAATATATTGCCTTAGTGGGAGCTAAGATGAGGTCTATTGTATTGAGAGGACCATGCATGAGTACCCCACAATCCATGTAGCCTGTGGTTAGCCAGATGCGAGATCTTTTTTTTTTTTTTGACACCTTGGGGCAATGTAGGAACTTGAGTTAGACACTTAAGGAGCTGCTAGACTAAGATTTATACGGTGTTGATATAGACATATGCTCTTTGAGGAAAAGAAATCCATCGTAGCATGTATTTAATACTACATTTGCTTATTCGACCAAATGAGCAAGTGAGTGGTTCCCTTTTTTCTTACTGTGTGAGTATCATATTAAGTGTCATTTATTTACCTTTGACTATATTATAAGATGGAGGTCATGACGTTTGCTACTTTGGCATGCTGTCTATGGCCATGATTGATATGGTCTAAAAAGGCATTGCTGAGAAAGCGGTTCGACCTAAATTAAATGACATGAGGGCAAAGGGAAAACTATTCAACATTGTATCTTCGATGGCGTTTGTCAACGTCTAATTATGACTCTACACATTCGTTGTGAACACATTGATTTGGAGGTAGTCAAACATTATTCTATGTTTTTTTTCTTTAACTCAAGAGGGTTTGAAAATGTTTGATTTAATGCAATCAAATGAGTCTAGGACATGACAAGACACTTTAGGGATGTTACTTTGCCGGTCTTCTTTGGGAGAGATTTGTTATAGTGCTCCTACCTTTCTATTTACATGTGTGCTTGGTGATCGCACAAACTATTTGCTTGTATGAACAAAATTGAGAACATTAGAGAGATGCAGGGCTGGGGTTATGCCTACTATGTACGAGTGAGATATGTAAGTTGGAGGGGCACCCACATGGGCAAACCCCTCTTGTGCCAAAACAGCATGTAATGCATGACTTAATGGCCATCTGTTACATGCTTAAGAGTTAAAGTGGCAAACAACCACGTTATTGGCTTAAAGGCTGGCTTTTAAGGCTTGCCATATACATATAGCCCCCTCAAATGGTTATTAGATTATTCCAAAAAAAGTGTACAGAATCTTTCTCTTGTAAAAGTATTTAGGCTGTGGATTTATTGAGTATTATTCTAATTTATTCTACATAGTATACTTCACTACCAAGAGGAGACGCGTGAGGTTAGCTAGATTATTTGTTCAGGCTGGATAAACTTGTAGAATAACTCAATAAGTTGTGGTTGAGGTATTCTGTGAAGTTCTCTAACACCTACTCTAAGCCCTGGAATTTAAGTAGAAACTCTACAAAATTTAAATTGGCTATGAGATACGTGACCTTCAATAAACGAATCAGTTATAACAAGAATTGGATCCAAGCCTTACCCTAATAAAATAATTCTAACATGCAAGGTAATCTCAAAGGCGCTAGTGAACAAGGAAAATTATGAATGAAATTTTGATTGGTGGTCACCTTATGGCCTATCTTGTGCAAATCATTTTTTTTAATCAATCAAAGGCTTGAGGAGTTAGTTTTTTTAAAATAATTTTAATTAAATGTCGTTTTAAAAATTAAAAAACATCTTTTTGTAAGAAAAATGATTTTTAAATTTTTAAAAAAACTTAAAAAAAAAAAAAATCAAGACCACCTGCTGTTGTGGCTAGTGCCCAATATAAGATTGGTCCAACTGTTCTCTGTTAACTGTTAACCATGGCATTTTCTTCCTTTTCATGTTGGTGGCGGTTCTGTTTTTAATTTCCACACCAATAAAAATACAGCCACGTACACAATAAAATGATAATTTTTTTTTCTTTTACAATAAAATGCTTACATTTTTTTTTCTTTCACAATAAAATGATACATATAAATATAAATATATATATGTATACATATATATATATGTATATGGAAATGGAATAAGAATATGAGTACTACTGCACTGAACAAAACTTAGATCAGATCCATCCTCAATACAACGAACTTTAATTTTGAAGACCCGAAAATATTTCCTCTTCTTGCTCAAATTTTTTGGCTGCATCTTCCATTGCTGATATGTCCGGCCTCAGAAAAATAGTGCGTTCGTGTCCATATGAACAATGAGGCAAATCAATCTCTGCAATGAATAGGGAGGTATTAGCACAACAATCTCATGTATAAAGTTCTTAAAACACTTGATTGAATAAATGATTTAAACACAGTTGAATAATAAATGAGAAGCTTGTTCTTGATCCTAAATTTTATGGGTAACGGCGCTAGATACAATACTAGAGTATACAAGTCCTGCATAATCCATTAAAAAAAATGCGGTCTATCATTAAAAAAATAACATTTTTTAATTTGATCTTAAATTATGCATTTTTTTCAAATAGAGTTGCGGGATTTGCATAATGCAAGACTGCAAATAACATTTCTTATATAATTTTATCAGGTCTCAGTTCTCATTTTCAGTGATTAATTTCCAGTACACTTTCTAATCATTTTAGACTTGAATTTTAGTAACACTGTTGTCATACCATGAAAGAGGCATAAAGGATAAGAGTTGCAGAAGTTGGACATATTATATGCCAAGTAACAGTCGCGCTTGCAAAGGCCGCATAAGAGAGTTCCTTCAGCGTGTGGGAAGAAGCAGATGATAGTTTTATGCGATGAAGCGCCTGCTTATGCTGCCTTATAAGGCGTACAAAAGAAATCTTGACAGCACGCTGTGAGACTGCATCTGTGGATAAATCACCAGAATTGTCTTGTTTCGAAGACATGAGTAAAAGCATTGCTTCATTACAGAGGAGTTCCTCGTATGATATTATTGGAATCTTCTTGAGAAGAGCATATCGTTGACTGGACAACTCCCCCATTGGAAACCAATCTGCAGTTGAAAAGTTTACTGCCTCTCCACAATTAAAACCTGAAATTTAACAGAAAAGTGATTAAGGTGACAACTACTGGCAAGCAAGTACACAGAGAGAGAGAGAGAGGTTTACCATGGCTAAATCCTGCATGATATGCTATAGGAAAGGTAATGACAAACTCCCCTGGCACTTGCACAGCCTTGTAGACAGGTACACGATGTTGTAGCAAAATACTTGGAAGAAACGTTGTGGTTTTTCCATTGGATGATATGATATCTCGAGAGTAAACATGATCATGGACTGCCCTTTCAAACTGCGGAGCTGCATGACCAGGAACTCCATACCAAGTTTTGGGTGCACCTGAATGATGATAGTTACGCTGCGAAGGAAAGTTTTGGTTTGGACATAATATATGAACACAGTTTTGAAAACAGTTGAAGTATGGTTTTTTACCTGTAAAGGTAGTGATCTTCCATGCAAACATACCAAATTGCAGTCCAATGTAAAGCATTGGATCCGTTCTTCCAACCAAACGCAAAACGGACTTGCGAAGCCTTGACAGATTCTGCAATCAAAGAATCAAATTATAATATGAATCATAAAATAGATGACAGAATACAACAGAGAAAGCAGAATTCATTTTAAGTCTCATATCAGTCATCATATTGATCAAAGTTTTGTAAAGAATATAGGCATTTTGTTTAAAATGAGGAGGGTAAAACCTTCAAGTTCCATTTGCTCTTCCCAAGCTGATCAAATGAAAAGGCACTGCCATCAACATTGACTCCATATTCAACGGTTTCTTTCTTTCCACGAACCAATCGATGCCAGAACTCTTTCTCCGTGTATGCAGGAGAATCACATGAAGAGCAAGAAACTTGACAAGCAGACTCCTTTGCCATTTTCTCGAACTCACGGTAGGTATATTGCCTGAAAATGAAAAAAGAAAACCATATTGCTCATACAAATGAATAGTATTACCATATAATGTCTCACTATATGCTTAATTTACTGTCAGTATCATGTGGAAGTCACCTTCCTCTTCTATAAAATGAGATCCTATCATTCACATCCCATTTAGCAAGCCGAAAAGGTTGCACTACAGTTTCGAACTTGAAGTTCCTAAGTTCTTTCATCAGTACCACACTGGCTGGAACAGAAGCATCTATTGGGAGAATAATCTTGCAGATTCCTGAAATATTGTAATGCAAGGAATTGATTCAGGGATATTTAAAAAATTTCTATTGAAAAACTAAAACCATTAGTAAAGGTAAACAAAGTAAAAGAGCTTTAACTTCCAACAAGAAAATGTGAGCACAGAAAATTAAAATTTAATACAAAAATTGATGGCTTAAACAGTAAACAAAAAAATTGTATCTTTCATTTTCTCCTACCATATTTAGAAGCTTCAGGAGCAATATTTTGAAGATAAGTTAGAGGATCCTCGAACTCTGTCTTCGATGGATGGTATACAGGACACTCTAAAATGTCATCTATCCATTCTAGTTCTGCGAAGTGAGACTCATCTATAGCAACATTCGCTGCTCGTGATGTAAAAGCTTTTGCAGCCTTCAATGGACTTTGTTTTTTCATGTTAGTAGAATTTGTCCCTCTCCCCGAGAAGAAGATGGCCAATGCAAATTATAAAGCATTCCCACCAAATTAGTCACGAATCTTCATAATTTCAAAACTTTTCCCGGCAGAAACACCTCCAGACACGAATCCGAGAAATTTAGGCAGTCAAAAGAAACACAGAGAAACAAAGAAGCCCTGGAGAAACCAAACCTAGTAAAAACCACAAATCTTTGAAACCTATACAAAATAGAGAACAAATGAGGGGAAAAAAGGAAGAAGAAAAGTTGCATCGTTTCGTTTTCGTCTTCTTATTTCAGTAGTAGGATTGATCTTCTTCTGTAAATCCTGATAAAACGGAACAAGAAGAATCATTTTCTACTAGTTCTACTAATTTGCTTTCCTTCTATTAGTCTTCATTGAATTTTTAGAGACCAAACAGGGGTAGAGTAAAAGAAAAGGGTAGTGAAAGAAAAAAGTATACCGGAGAAACAAAGGATATACAGGCGAGAGAAAGAAGAGATCTGTAAGACCCCGTTCCTGGAAGTCCGGAGAGTTAGCTCCTATTACTTAAGAACATCTCCAATAATCAATAATAAATAAACAGAAACACCAAAAAAATACTTAACTCATTTGTTTTCAATTCAAAATCCGTGTCCCTCCACATAAATACTAAACAAAAACCTCAAGAAAACAAAATAACATCCCCCACAAAGACTTAGCACTCATTCGTCCATGATCATCAAACTTTTCCAATACTTCCTATACTTGTTCTCCAGCTGAACCATAAAAATTATCTGAAAAATGTTATGGAGATAAGGGGTGAGTTATCAACAACTCAGTAAGCAGAAAACATATGCTAGTATGTAAACATAAGTTTTTTCACAAAGTTCAGAATGTAGAAACAAAACATTTCAGTTTCAATATGCAAATCTCAAAAATACATATTATCAGAAAATCAGAGCGACACTTCAAATATTTTATATTCAAATACCCCTTTGTCACAACATGACTGAACATCTTTATCTTATCATATCATATCAAAGCACCATATCATTATGGAGGCCATGTTTAACCCCCGTGGTAGGGTTGTGCATTCTTCGAAAAACTAGACAGAACATAAATCATTATGTCATCAAAGCGATTGTACTCAGAGCAGAGACCACTATTATATTCCGTGGTAGGGCCAGAGGTCACTATTATATCCCGTGACAGGGCAGAGGTCACTATTGTATCCCGTGACAGGGCCAGAGGTCACTATTCTATCTCGTGACAGGGCCACATATCAGAACAAAACAGAAATCAGAATCACCATGTCAGAATCAGAATCAGAGTCAGAATAGAATCAGAAAGTCATGCCAAAGGTTTTTCATATGCTACATCATATCAAAACAGAGTACTGAATTCAGATCACTTCACATTTTCCAAAACAGATTCAGAATATCTTCACGTCACATACAGAGTTTAACAATTTTTTGTATTCGCTCATTTTTTTCTCAGTTCTATAATAGAATGCAAAAGGTAAGCTCATGTCTACCCCAGTCATGCCAGAAAGATATTTTATTCTTATACAGAATTTCATGAGTAATGCAGGACCAATAATTGTGGTCGTTTCAAATTTTCTTTTCATAACAAAACATTCATATTTTCCAAAATTGACCTCAGTTCATGTTATTTTATACAAAGTCTAGCATAAGAACCCTGCTTACCTGAACTTCTTAACTTATCAAAAATTCTCCACAGCAGTACTGAACGAAAATGAATCGTCACCTATAAAATTTTCATTTAACTCCCATAAATTTCAATCGAACAAGTATTTCAATTCTTAAACCTGAAATACTAAAATAACTTGTTTTTCTTTAATGTCTGAAATTCTCTTAATCCTAAAAATACCATCACTTCCTAAATTCATCAATATTCACTTAATTTCTCCGACTAAAATATTAAAACCTAACTTATTTACTATTGAAAACAAACTATAAAGTTTAATACTAGATAATATAATTATCCCAAAATATTTTAAAATAAACCATAACCATTTTTATAGACTAAATCATAACTAAAGTGTAAAAATAACATTACACCATTATCGTTTACTCTTAAAATAAATCTTTACTTAATAACATGTTAAATTACTTAAATGATTTTTGTAAACATAAATAAAATAGTTCCACTAATACATATTAAAAGTTTAAAACACACTAACGCAGTTTGTAACTCAAAGGGTAATAATGTAACTTCATCTTAACTAATAGATGCTTGACCAACTATACGGTAAGCTTTAGTAGAAAATTTATTATTTGAAAACATATTCATAATACGTGAAACAAGGCTTACATGGCAGAGGCTCATCGTGAGGGAAGGGAACATGCGGTGGCCAAACACGAGGAGAAGGATACACGCGGCAATGGTCTGGATAGGGGTTGACGGCGGCGTCGCTCGGTTGGGCTGCGTCGAACCGCGGCAAGCAGAAATAAAACTACTCTATTTTCGGGGACTAAAACAGAGGTATCTTCGGTGTTTGTTTGACCGTGGAGGAGCCTGGGTGGCTGGGCAGTGGGAGTTGTTCCACGGTATCTGAGAAGAGGTGCAACAGTGGTAGTGTAGGGACGGCGCTGGGGGTGGTATTGCAGAGGCAACAGCAGGGCTACGTGGGGTTCACGGTTTGCCAAAGGGCTGGGCGGTGGGGCTATCACACGGTGGTTTTTGAGTGGAAGAAAAAGGCAGTTACGTGAATAAGGTGATTAACTGGAAAACAAAAATAGGCTGCGGCTTCGTGTGGGCTGGTTGTGTCATCAGTTTTATGTGGAGATGGAGGTTAGCGTCGAACGGGGAGAGGCTGGGTGATTCTTGTGGCTGATTGTGGCAACTGTAAAATGGCAGTTTCCAAAGGCATGAGATGTAAGTACATATATATATGGTGATATGAAAACCCTAGAGAAAGAAAAGGGGTAGACGTGCTTGGGTAGTGGCGTGCGTAGAGGGGAGTTGGAGATCAAAAAGGAAACTGAGGAATTTTTGGGATGGAGAGGAACTGCTGGAAAAAGAAAATCCGCTGAGTATCTTAAAATGGTGTGCTTTGCACCAAGATGGGCTGGGTTCGCCCTGGGTGTTACAAGATCTTTCTGGGAAAGTTGCAAGAGTAAGAACAGAAAAAACCAGACAGACAATCTCTGAAAGATTTCAAAGATCTCTCAATAGATTTGTAGAACTCTCAAAGGGTTGCAGTTGGCTCTTTATAGGCAACCGTTAGTAGTTAAAAAGAAGTATCCGTCTAATTAGTACTCATTTCAGTTGTCTACCAAGGGGTGAGCGAGTTCCTGTCCGCCACGTTAGATAAGAAGATTCACTTCGGGTTCATGAGAATTTTTTAGGACACGTGGAAGCATCTTAAAAGATTTTACGTAAGTTTACATGCAGAAGCGAAACATGAGCTTAGAGCACTAGAATTGGTCTAATTAAATTTATCTTTAAATTTTGCTGAAAAGTACATATTTTTTATATATTTAAAATCTCTCTATTCGTAACCCCACATTAAATTAATCATTGAATTTATCAAAATAATAATATAATATTATTTTTACAATAATAATATTTTTAATTTTTTCTTTCATGTTTTGCAATCCCTTTTTATTTCCCTTTTTATTGTTCATTACTTGAGATTTCCCTTTTGAAAATCTATCTCTTCCGATTCACGTTTATTTTTCCTATTGTTGGCATCCACATCAAATAATATGCTTGTATATATGTTGATTTACCCATGGTGTCCTTGCTCTTTCTCTTGCTTTTCTGTTATGGCCTTAATTACAATATAACACTGATAAGCACCAAGGAGCCTAGACCATAGTCATGTGCATGGACCTCTCTATTTGAATGTTTTTCGTTGATGCAATTTGGGGGATCTTGCTTCTTTCCTGGGATTGCTCTAGCTCCAGCATTGAATAGAATAAAAAACACTCAACATCAAGTTGCTATCATCACACAAAATTAGGCCATCACACAAAATAAATAGCAAGCATCTAAATATACCCAACAACAAGTTTAGTCACACAACCTCAATTACACAGCAACTTCAGTAGCAGTACCCAAATAAATTCAACAAGATCAGTTACACATTAGCAATTCCAGTTACACAGCAAGTCCAGGGGCACATATACAAGTATGTCAAACGCAAAAAGGCTACATACCAACTTCAAAATAAAAAAATTCAGATCTCATAGTGGCTGTTCAGCCACATGTTTATCCAAAACATGTGGCTGCCCAGCCATTAAAGCTGGAAATCTGAAATCATAGCCAACAGTTACACACCTCCATGAGATGTGGATGGAGATTTCTCGGATGTACCTTCGAAATTACTCAAAGAGTTCTCATAAATTTCCCTCTGACTATTAAGGAAGTAGGCTTGTTGCATAACACTCATGTCAGAAAAATCTTTACTCATGATCTTCGCCTCGAACTCTCTTATCAAGTTCTAGTTCTGCACCTCTATGGTCATCTGCCTTCATCACCCATGATCTCCTCTCTGCCATGAACAACTGTCTATCCTCGATCATTTTTTCTAATGCCATGTTGAACTCAGCATCACATGATTCATGGGACTTCCGCTTCCTCAAGTTATATTTTTCAACTTTTTTGCCTGGAGGCCTCTCAACGTTCTCCTCCACAGCGTCATCGGCAACTTCACTTGACTGCTCATTGGCTGGACGTTTATCATGTGGTCTTCTCCTCGTATTCAGTGAAATCATGTGTTGTTGCCATTTGGGTTGGTATCTCAAAAGACACCAACAATGCTCTAGTGTGAAGTTCGATTTCTCCATATCTTTGTACATTATTTTTACCTTTTCAATATGAAAAAGTGAAGGAATATTGTCAGAAAATAAATTTTAGATAAATAAATACATTATTAAAGGAAAATGGTACATACTTTGTTTTGTTCGATCGCACCGTTTGGGTGCAATGATTCTACTTGTGCTAGAAATGCACAAAACTTGTTTGTGCATTTCTTGATCATGGACCAACGATTGTTCAATGACCATATCGAACGATTCATAGTATTTGGTATTTTATACTCCCGGAGGTCTCCTTTTACAGTGAAGGGGGGTTGTTTGGACCACAACATTAGAATGTTCACAGTATGTTGGAGTGCTATTACAACCTTCTCCTCCACTTTGTCAGAGAGTGGTGAAGAAGGGGTCCTCCTCAAATGGAGTGTCCATCCTTGAAGAACGTAACGTTTAAGTTGTCAGAAAAGACAGCACATACATATGCAAAACCAACTTACAAAACCAAGTAACAAAACTATAGTTTATTGTGTATTTATTCAATAATGATCATGATGGGCATTTCTTTCTCCTCTCTCAAGTCTTAAGTCTACTTCTTCATATTAAAGAATCATATAATATGAACCCCATTTTCTTTCCTTTACGACTGGAATCAAGCCACTAATTTAATTTCAAAGTGCTAGCTGCTTCTTGGAATTTATATTAATTTGTAAACAAATAGTTTAATACCTAAGAATAACACCACTGCTTGCCTCCTAAGAATGAAAGAAATTAACAAAGAGATTAACATGCATTACTTCTAGATTAACATGCATTACTGGCTATGTATCTTCATTCAAAAACAAGACTGCTTAATATATAATACCAGAAATTCTAAAACCAAAACTGACCGCATGACTATGTATAGCATACCATCGAGTGAAACTTGATCAACAAACAATTGCCAATATTTTTCCAAAGAGATTTTTCAAAACAAATGCATAATGACTGTAGAGAACTACAAATAATAGACATTTAATATAGGGAACTAAAGGAATACAAAAGAAAAATGCTAGAAACAATTTCTTCGCATAAACTCTTATAGGAGCATAGATGCCAAGTTTTGTGATAGTGTATCCTAGATCCAAACTAGTGTATATGCAAAAACTAATTTGCATCATTTCTTTGTATGTAAATACTAAATAGCATTACTTATTCTTGTTTTGATTCATCTGAAGATAGTTTCTCTTTCTCATCATATAAATCACTCTTTCCACTTTCTCTATATTCTGTATTTGTATACACAAAAAGTTAAACTCTCATAGAAAAGCTGTTAACGTATACAAGCTGAGGATCGTGGCAATTTTTTGACAATCCGCAACACTGAGTGCACTTGAAAATCAGTCAAAAAAAAAAAATTAAACCAAAGACAGTAAAAGTAAAATGTATGCTGGGTCTAATAGATGAAGTTCCCAGCCGTTCACCGAGAGCAAAAGCCCCCATTGGGTTAACTAGTTCCATTTCTTCTTGAAACTAGGGTTGCAGTACATGAAAGGAGAAGAAGTGAAGCACGAACCTGAAAGGGGAGAAACTAGTGTGGCTCTGCTCTATTTCTACGTGAAGAATTGAAGCTGAGATGAAGAATTAGGGCACACTCGCATTGTGAAAATGAGAGAAAGAGAGTAAGGGGGCACTGCAAAAATGAGAGAGAGAGAAAAGGGGAGTGAAAAGACGCAGGGAGGAAAAGGAGAGAGAAAAAAATATGGCTGTTGCGGGATTAAAATAGAATAAAAAATACATTTGTATGGTGAACCAGTTACCCTTCAAATTTGAAGGATCCCATAGATTTATTGTAGATCAAAACTTCCCATTTATCCTTTTGATGAATCCAATGCAGCTGGATTATGATGAAAATCATCATATTTTACATTTGGCTAGGCTTTTGATGAAGCCAATGCCAATGCTCTTACACTTTGCCCCTATAGCCATTTCCCTTCATGCTTAATGTCATGAATTAAATTTACTCTTTTAATTCTTTTAATTCTTCTTTGTATCTAAATACTTGCTTTGGTTACTGTACACAAACAATTTTAATTCAGTTGGGGTATTTTTTCTCCAGAAGCTTCTCTCGACCTATACTCTGCTAGGGTTTCATCCCTTTGTTGTGCTAGGATTTTGCCCCTTTGTATTCTCCTAGGGTTTTCACTTTACATGGTATCAGATGTCCTTTTTTGATTGCTTCCATGGCGCCGTCTCACAAATCTGTCTCCGAGATGCTACTTCTCCTTTTTTCATCCTAGTGATAGTCCTGGTGTCCTTTTGGTCACTCAACCTCTTCCCGATAAGAACTATTATGCTTGGTCTCATTTGATGTCCATGGCTCTCTCAGCGAAGAACAAGTTTGGATTCGTTGATAAATCTATTCCTAAACCTTTGGATCCGTCAGATTCTCTCCTTTCTCCATGGCTCCGATGTAACAAGATGGTGATATTTTGGATCTTAAACTCTGTTTCTCCTGAAATTTCTTCTAGTATTTTGTAAATTACACCTGCTTGTGAGATCTGGTCAAATCTTAAGGAATGATTTTCTCATAAAAATGGACATTGCATTTTTTAGTTGTAGAAATCGATTTCCTCTCTTTCTCAGGGTTCTCTTTCAATGAGTAATTGATTGTTTTACTCATCTTTAGGGCGTTTGGGATGAACTGACTAATTACAAGTCTGTTCCTACCTGTTCTTGATGAGTTGTACGAACGTTGAACTCCTATGTTCAACAGGAACATGTTTTACAATTTTTTATGGGATTGAATGAATCTTTTGCACCTGCTCATGCATAGATTCTGTTTATAGAGCCTCTGCCTCCTCTTAATAAAGTATTTTCTCTTGTTTTACAAGTGGAACAGCAACGAGAAATCTCTTCTGTTTATCTACCCCTGTTGATTCACATGTTTTTGCTTTTCAAATTAATGGAACCAGATCTGTTAAATCATTTTCTAAGAAGGATAGAACAATATGTAAACACTGTGGAATTATTGGTCACGTGATTGAGAAATGTTACAAGTTGCATGGTTTTCCCCTAGGTTACAAATCGAAACAAAGGCTACAGTCTATGGCTAATAATGATGTCCTTAGTGATATCAATTCATCGGCTGTTTCTCCTTTTTCTTTGACTGAGGCTTAGTATCAGTAGCTTCTGTCCATGCTTCATCCTTCTAAATCTGTTGATTAAGTTCCTTCTGCGGTCAATGCAGTTGTTTCGAATTCTTTTCTAGTATTATTTTTGCTCATAATAATACTCACTCTGTTTTTTCTGTTGCTCAGTTTGTTACATTTGATTCAAAGTCCTAGATTCTTGATATTGGAGCCACTGATCATATGTAAAACAAGATGTTCAAAAATAGAAATAGAGCCAATATGTGTAACAAACACAGATTGACCATTAGAAAGCTTCACAGAAGCATTAACAAGATTGGTAAAGAAGTAAGGCTAAGCCTCCTCTAACATTTTTCACACCTCTAATCTCCATCCTGAACCAGGCTAAGCCTCCTCTCCATCATAGAAGGGCAAAAGGCAGAGTTGAAGAAGAAAAAAATTAAGTCAAGTAGGTTTGGGTAGTAAACAGGTAGTAATAGAGTAGTAAGGGCATCATTACCTAAGTATAAAACTGTATACAGTATAAATTGTTGGAAATATTTATTTAGTTTTTACATGTAACTAAAAAAGGATCCTCATTTATGTATATATATTGAGATTTTACAAAGATAATAACTCCATAAAGAACAACATTAAAAATACTAAGAAAAAAAATCAAATTTTAGCATAAATAGACATACGTGCATGAAATAATCCTTTTTTTTTTTTTAGCTTAAATACAACTCACCGATGAAAATAGATTCTCATTTCTTTCTCAGGAAACTACATTCTCATCAACATATGAGCATAAAACAGATGTCTATTCCATTTTTAAAAAAATCTAAAAACGGTATTGTTTGAATCTTATTAATTAAAAAGATTCTTTATTTGTTTATTTTTATTTTTCCAATCAAAAAGATGCCCTTTATTTAAAATAGGTATTGCTTGATTTATTTAAAAAAGTATTGTTTATTTTTAGCAGCGTTGCAAACTCACTGCTAAAAGTCCAAAAAATGCTGCAAAAAATTTTTCCCAGCGATTTTTGAGTCGCTCCATGTTGGTTGCCAAAAAGTGGATTCTGATTCTTATTAGTGTCGATTCATAATAAAATGTTGTAAAAAATATTATTTGTAGCGTTTTTTTTTTTTGTCGCAAATGTGCTATTAGGTGCTTGGAAAAAGGCCTTTACCAGGTGACCTTTTGTGTTGCAAATACATAATAACATCGTTTTTCCAAAATTTCTTCCCAAAAATCCTCCAAGTACCATAATCCACACCTCTTACTTTTTACCCACTGAGAGACAACTAATGAATCCAACTCAATTTCCACATTTGTTATACCCAAGGAGCACACATGTCTAAGGCCATAAAATAAACCCATCACCTCAGCCACATTATTCGAACTATTACCAGTAGAATATGCAAAGCCACACACCAAATCACCTTAATCATTTCTTATTATTCCCCCCGCACCCAAGGGTCCTAGATTTCCTATTGAACTCCCATCTACATTTAATTTAAACCATCCCACTTTTGGAAGAGACCAAGCAACCTGTTTGACTCCTAGTTGTATTGGTTGTTTTATATACAAATTTAACCCACAAATCATATCCTCATCCCGTCTAGTTAGCTCATTTGTTTCCTTAAACTTCAAAGCAATCCATACAATCCAGTGCTTGATCGAGCACCACACTGAATTTACTGATTCTAATGTTCCATCCATCCGTGCTTTACTATGTCTCCACCATAATCTCCAGGTAATTATTGAAGGGATAATCCCAAGCAACCTCCCTGAGTAAGAAGAACCTCTCGCACGTCGATGCCAACACTCAACTCGATCCTTCCAGTTCCTTCCCACCATGATCGGCATCCCCACCTGCAAGCTACAAATTCTCTAGACCTGCTCAGCGAACTCCCCTGTTGCAAGCACATGGCACTGGTCCTCCTATCCACCTGCAAAACAACAATTACAACATGAGACTATATTAATACCTACTTTACGTATCCGATCATCCACTGCTAAAGAATTTTGCATAGCCTTCCACATCGTCACTGATATTTTCTTAGGAATTGCTGAGTGCCACACCCATTACGCCCAAGATACCTCTATCTGAATAGTTCTTACACACTGCCATGCTGAAGCCGTAGTAAATTGACCATTCGAATTTAATAACATCGTTAATAAATCGCTACAATAAAAAAAAATTGCTGCAATTAAAGGATATTTTGTAGCATTTTAAAGCATCGATGGGAATAAGAAATCTTTTTTGTTTCTGTTATCGTTGTTGGAAAATTTTTTTGCGACGTTTCCATCATTGTTGCAAATATGCATGTATGCGCTGAAAAAAAGGCCCCCAGCAGTTGATGCATTGCGTTGCAAATATTTGATAGCGGCCAGAATAAATCTCTGCAATTGAAGTACTTTTTTGCAACGTATGGAATAATCAATGGGAAAAACAATTATCAGTGGTTATTGTCGCTGCTATAAATATTTATCACTGATATAAAGCAATTTTTTGCAACGTTGTATAAAATCGTTGAGAATGAGAATTTTTTTCCATAGATTATTGTCCACCAAGAGCCTAGTGTCATCTTTGTATGAAAACCACTATGCAAGCATTGCTTGTACCTGTAAGTGTAAGTAGAAACATGATGGCAGAGTATTAGTATGCCATTCTTATGATTTCTACTTACAAACTATTCCATAAATAGTTTGTCACCTGATTTTACCTATAAAAAAAAAATCCATAAATAAAAAAAATTAGAGAATCACCTGATTTCAGAATTGCCAGGGCACATACCATGCGACCAGATTATACATATCTTCTAACTACTAAGATCATGGCCCATACCAGATGACACTACTTACAAAAAAACATACCAGTTCATGCATCCAAATATTTTAACACTACTTATAACAACATACTATATCTTCTAACTACTTCATGAACACCATGTTTCATCCCCCAAAAAATTTGTGATGCGCTAAAACATAATTATATATGGGCATTTCACTTCAAAAAACTACACAAAAGGCCCCCACAAAAGTATTTATGTCTTCATTGCTGCCTTCAGCAGCTCCCCGAGCTTCTATCTGAGACTCTCCTTGTGACATTCCTGATATCAGTCCATACAAGCACTTCTCATACTCACGTTGTCTCTCCATAAGTACTCTAAAATCTACCCTTAACTCTTCAAACTGAGTCTTGTAATACTCAGCATCTTTTTTATATCTTTCCACTTCTTTAGCATGACATTTCTCTCGTTCATGATCATGTTGTCGTGTAGATGTGGGTATTACCATCTCGCCTAGACCTCTAGCATACCTTGGTCTATGGCCTAGTACATCCCTAAATACAAAAGCTGCTGCGTCTTCAGTTTGTTGCTCCTGTTCTATTCCTTCCATCCTGTCAACCATTCGCTTCTGCACAGAGTATTCACAATTGTGTAAATTATACCATAACTTGCTCTTTACCACAATGATAGTGAAGTTACTACATCAACTTTGTGTTAATGATAGACCATAAATTCAGGCACTATGTATATTAAAAGTCTCACATAAAGCTCTTCTGTCGTGGATGTCATGAATTTGTCTTTCCTCCTAAACCAATGGACTTCCTTGTAGAAATCAACCAAGTTTGTTGTAGTCGAATGCTGTGCAACAATGAAGCATAAAGACAAATCATGAATACTAAAATTTAGTACTTCCTAAATGTATCCATATTTTACAGCAAGCAGATTTTTCCATGTGCTGTTCTTTGATTAGTGTGCAGTGTTGAAAAAGTGATGACAAAGCAATCCATTAAATATTGACACTAGTAGTTAATAAACTCAAAGTCTCAATACACTTGAAGACTTTGAGTTTTCACCACTTTTCACTAAGTTTTGGATTATATAGTGGTTTGTTGGAAGTAAAACTAGGTAGCCGCTAATGCCATTTGGCACATGCCTGGCATTAATTTGGCTGCATATTTTGCAGCAGTAAAGTTTCAATAATTCTTTATTAGGGTTTCCTGATTACTGACATTGAAATTTGGATCAATGTCATTTGTATACTTATGTTTGCCCGTGCCTAAATATAGGTTCTTATGTTGACTATTTTAGTCATTGACATACGATAATGAAGTTAATAAACAGAGGATACCTTCTCCTCCAATACTCTCACAATTGACTTCCTCCCGGCGATGTGATTGGTTTTCAGCTTGTTACGATTCTCTTTGTTTTGCTTTGAAAGTTTTTGCAAATACAATAAAAAATGAGAACCTTGAAGATTGTTCATAAAGTTCTAAAAAAATATTTTTCCAAACCACAACTATTATAAAAACATTAGTTTTAATGCTTGCATATACCTTGAATGCCTCACTTCCTCATCTACCACATAACTTCACCCAAACTAAAGTAGGTACCCAATTTAGTCCCACCAGCTAATGTTTCCTCATGGCTACCATATGACAAATATTTCCTGTGCAGCTGATGGTGGAAAGCGTTGAATTGCTTACGCAATTGTTTCCACATTGTCTGTCTATGGTTCACCAAATCCCAATCCAAAATGAAGTTTGCCTAAACATATCAAGGCATTAGTTTCAACTACATAATCATTTAAGTCAAGCCAAAGCATACCCAATTCAAGTTAAATAAAAGATTCCCCGAACACATTTGATTAGTTCTTCTTTTTTTGCCGTCGGAACATCAGTCCATTGTGCGTGACTTATGTCTGCATGATGCTTTAATATCCATATGACCCGTGTGGTAAACATGTTCGCATTCTCACAACATGGGGTTGTTTGCCCATCATTAATTTTGAGTGGTATTTTCCCGTGCTTTCGAAGCTTATCAAACTCAATACATTTGGCAAGACCTCGTCCACGCCTGATCTTTGGTGCAAGATTTGTTGGTCTCGGCTCCGGAACAGCTTCACCTATAAGGAATATCAAACTTAATTAAGTGCTAGTCTGGCTTTTGATTATCAAATGTTAAACCAAACATGTATATAAACTGTACAATATTTAGCACAATAGGTGAGCATAATAAAAGAATCAACCATTGTCGTCTCTACTTGTGTGGGCATCCAATATTGGATGTGCAACTTCTGTCTTAGGAACTATGCTTGGAGGCTGCGTTGAATCGTCAGAGCTATCCTCGTTGTCATTTTCGTTTGGGGTACATGATGAAATTATTGGAGGATGAGGACGTGGTCGCCTACTGTAAGCCCCAATGCGTCTATCGCCTCCACCTCATCTGAACCTGCTTCCTCATCCAATTTGTGCCTCATATCTTATACTTGAACCTGCCTATTATAATCACATGCCATATTTCATTAGTGAATATAGACATTTAAGAGTGATGAAGGGCCTTTTAGGGTGATTCAACTTCTTAAACAACCTACTTTCTGCACAATTAATGTTTAGCTCTAATAAATATATATCTCAGAACACTGTGCTTATCATATATTCTAATATTACCGAAGCTGTTGGAAAGTGACATTTAGGTTGGGTGATACTTTGTCACTAAGCAAAAGGATAGGTCTCTATTTGTAGCTTACTCACGAAAATTACCGTTCCAATTTCCATTAAGGACATGTTGCTCCATTCACTATGCCAAATTTTGAAGGGAGGCTACCTTGGTGTGTGTGTGTGTGTAATTACCACATGTTAAATTAAGTTGGAAGCTGGTGCTAGGTATCAATCATTCATGCATCATATGGATAAATAGCCATCACAAAGAATTACACACATTAATATAGATGCATGCATGCATGCAGGGGGCACCAAGAACCTATATCCCCTTTGAGGCATCATATGGACAAATGATTTAGGGGGCAAGCAGGAAAATGATTGGCACCAACTCACAAGCCTCAAATGCAGCTCCACATATCTCAATTTTAGCCAACCAGTCGAGTATTGTGTTGCCTGGTTGGGTTTAGAGAAGGGTTTTTGCAATCCAAAAATTGCAGTTAAAATAAGCCTCCTTTACAGATTTGATATACAAGCTATTAATCGAGAATAAATTTTTTCTTGATAAAGAAAAGAAATGCTCAATAATATTACCATATAAAACATATATGGCAACTTTGTGGGTAAAAGGGTTGAACACGTACCTTGAAAGAGAAGTCTTCCGTGACAGCAAGCAAAAAAGCCCCTCACTGGTTGTACTAGGAATATATTTCTAGAAGAGAAATCCTGGTTTCTTTAAGCTTCATTCACCAAACAAAACCATAGCCCACAAAGAGATGAGAGCACTCGAAGTCATAGTCTTCCAACCCACAGGAATCCCTAGCAGAAGCAGCACCACTGGTATATAGAGTATCAAGTGCTTTTGAGTTGTGTTGCCCACCCATATGTTCCCTACCCACACTCTAGTTTGTACTAAACTGTCACATCACCTTTACTGGTTAGCTGAATTCAGATTTTACTAGTTTATCCTTTCATTTGGCTCAAGGCGGCAAAGTCTCCCGCCCATACAAAGTCTCCCACCCATATACTGCACTTGCCATCTTTCGCCCAAGTGCAATTCCCAATTGACTTCACTTTAGTAACTTTTAGTTACATTTTTACTTTATTATTTTCCATGCAATGCAATATTCAGTTAAAGTAACACTTTTTAATAATCAATCAGTTGATCTAAAATTTCTAAAGTTTGAGCTTTGTATTAAATTACTTAAATTTACCCTTCCTGCATCAGCCAATTTCAGATTAAAGTTTTTAGATATTTTTTTTATAAGTATTTCTAATGAACCAGTTGCCATTTATAAGTATTACTGTTTACTTTTATAACTTCAAATAAATATTTATTCATTGTTATATACATTTTTTTGGATAGGCTTGCCCAATCCTGGCTGGCTGGTGCATTGGCTGGGTTGGTAATAGAGCCGAGAAATATTCACCCTTTGATTATAACAACTCATATCTCGCAATAGGCTAAGCGTGGCATTTCCTTTGAAATATAACATTGGGCTGTATTTATGAATACCACCCAATATTATAGAATACTAAATCAGAGATTCAAGGGCATGGTTTTTGTTCTCGATGTTGTTTGACTATGGTTTGTAGTGAGAGGCAAACTCTATGTAGACACTATAGAGAGTGTGATTTGTCCTTAGATTTACTTGATTAGATAGAGAGTTGCTATGTGCTTTGGATATGACTCATGATTACTAACAAGTGCATTTTTTTCACATCAGCCATTATGATTATGTTAATCCAAACATAGAAGCATATGAGGTTGGATTCCCATTTATTCAGCTTGAAGGAGTGGAGCATAAGATTAACTTCATCCAATCAAACACCTCTTCGGTTCTAAATTATTTAATTACCACCGTAAGATTGTAGCATAATCTTAACTTGTTGATGTTAGTTCACGTAGACTTCATAGAGTACAACTTAGACTTTTTGGATATTTGATAATTTAATGTAATATTTTTTTTCAATCAATTAATTTAATGTAATATTAGACATAATGAACATAATTAACAAGCTTGTTAAAAGTGATGAGTAATGCTACCCCATGATCATAGTAGAATGAAATTGAAATGGGAGTATGGTATGTCAAACTCTCCAATTAAACTAGCTTTAATTTTTACAACAATTATTTATTATTAATAGGCCCAAAGGCAAGTCCTCCCTATGAAGAAACATCACAATTACTCTACTAATCTCACAACAGTCCTTTATTCCAAATGCTTGTAGGTTTGAGCCTATATTAGATAGATTCAATCAAAGATTTCATCCATACATAAATCGTATTTTTCACATTGTAGTACTCTAGTTGTTAGAATTAATGGGTGGCTCACATCCAACAAGTATAAACAAACTTTCATTTTTTTATACTTGTATAAATAATTTGTCATTAAATGCTTTATCTGGGTTTCGTTCATCACCATCACAGCCTCTTAATTCTTATTATTTTTTTAACTTTTGTGCACACATTAACTACATTGACTTCATGTATCTACTTGTTCGAGCTTCTCACATCTCTTCCACTTGCAGTTAATAGATTCTTGCTCCCTTAGCTTAGTCCTTGTGTTAACTTCATAGCAATAAAACTAAACGTGTGTAAGGTTCATGCACACATTCTGATCTTGTGATTAAAAGCAAATTTTTTCACAAAGGTAGATTTTTCTCAGCTAACAAGGACGGATACGTATGGACCCTCATTCATTATAGTTTTTTTTGTCTATGCACAGGAGATGAAGAAGCACCTATCATTTAGATTGATTGTTTTGCAAGCCTCAATCCAGAAAGCACTAATCACCAAGGGCATAAGCATGCCCATGTTGCCCAACCCCCATGTCTATATTAAGTCAATACTTCATTTTATAAAATTTAAAAAAGGTGATATCTGGAATGCCATCTCATACATTAGAGTTTTTTCTCATTAGGCATTTGATGGTTAATGTAAAAATCATTCATATTAACAATATCAAAATTATCATAAAAAAGAGGGGCTCCAACCACGCTTTCATATCTCCAATGTAATTGATGGACCTGCCACAGGTGGGGAATACCTCCAAATGAATTATCATTAATTTTTTTTATAAGCTAGCAACTTGAAATTAAATCTCTATTGCAATATCCATCATATGCAAGAAGAGTTTAAATAACGTTTTACTACCATTCATAAGCTACCTATGAGGCTTGTAGCGCCATTAGAAATCACTTACAAGTGCATTAGAATTTCTTTGTATTCCTCCAACTGTCTTTCCAATGCACCAAGTTTAAAGTCTCCTATCACCAACAGTCTTTGAAAGGGCTTGTAGCATAAATACAAATACTTATATAGCTAGGATGACATTGTATATTCATCCTAGCTATAATGGAAGACCAGCTCATGTGTTAGTTAAGGATGATGGGTTGCACAGAAAAATTGAAATTCTTACAAGTGCAAGTTGAAGTTTAGGAAATTAACCTTAACTCAGGAAAATGAAAATGAGTTTTTCTAGTCAAAAAGAGGATCTGAATTTGTGGACACCGAAGCCTCTAGGTCAGAGCAATAACTATCACCAGCGCCATCATCTGAACCGGATGTTGCCTCTGCATCGTCAATAAAATCCCCACCTGGTTGATGCTGAGTAAACTTCACATTCATTGTCGATGTATCAAACTCGGTTGGTTCTATATCAGGCCTATGTAGTGGAGTTGCCAAGCCGACATCAGGACATTCAACATTTCTATGTACACTTTCAGAGTCATCGTCTTGATATGCATCACAATCACTTTCAGATTCATGGTCCTCGGACATATGCATTGGTGGGATGTCATATACATTCCTATTTGTGAACTTTTGTACAACATACCAACTTCCTTTAACCCTTCTATCCTTGACATAAAAATATTGTTCAGCTTGGCATGCTAAGACAAACGTTTCGTCCTTGTACCATGTCCGGTTGACATTGATACTAGTATTATGCGTATCCACTCGGACACCTCGTTTTGGATCACCTACATCAAACCATTCACATTTAAACAAGTAGACATGATGCCATCCCTTGTAATGTAACACAACAACATCATTTAGAACACCATAGAAGTCTAAATTGTTTGATTGGTCATCACCAGTTACTAACACACCTGAATTTTGAGTCTGTCTATGTTGCTCTTGATTCTTTGGGTTGAACCTTTTTCCATTCACTATGCAAGCAGTGTACGATGCAACCCAACAGTTAGGGCCGCAAGCTAAAGCATATAGATCGTCAGACGCTTCACCAGGGTTATCTTTACATTGAGTTTGAACCTAGGAAATTAATAAAAAATGTCGATCAAATTTTTTATTTCACGATAAGATTTAGTTGTGCAACATTGAACATTATCAAGGCACTGACTATATAGAGAAGTTGGGCAACATACACGCTTCTTGAACCATGAGTAAAGCAATATCATTTCTTAAGCAACCCCCTATTGCAACAGGAAGTAGTCTTTGCAAGAAAACATTGCAGTCATGACTTCTCAACCCAAAGATCTTGCAGTCATGAACAGAAACACAATGTGAAATATTGGCCGCAAAACCATATGAAAATTTCACATCGGCTAGCCACTGACAAAACTGTAACATCCCCTTCCCGTAGGCTAGGAGTGTCATGTGTTTTTCATAAAATAAACTCGTCAAGAGATCTCATATTTAATAAAAACAAATTAGGTTTATTTCATAAAACTTTGTCTGATAAAAGATGTCTTCAAAAACTTAAAAGAATAAACTGAATAAAAGTCATGTCATAAAAGCAATAACGTAAATTTATTCTAAAAGGTCTGAAATTAAAAATAAATGCTCCTTCTAGTTCTAGCCTGTCTGCTTTTAATCATCATCCTCACCTAGGTGGTTAAAAACATGAAAACAAACTAAAATGAGTCGAATACTCAGTAAGAAATCTATCACAACGTTAACATACTAAACGTAAGGTTTTCATAAAAGTTTTTCATGCTGAGAACTTAAAATTCATGACTGATCATACTGATATTTATGCTATGCATGACTGATTTATCTGAATTAACTGACTGATTTGACTTAACTGACTGATCTGATTTAATTGACTGTTCTGATTTATCTGACAGAACTGACTGGCCAACACACTTAACCCTGTGTGCGAGGTTGTGCACCGGCCCCACGTCCCATGGCCACGAGGGGAGCCACTGATAGTATTCTGACATACTTTGGTGGACCACACTTGAGTCCGTGGCTTGCACATCCACCCTGAAACTGAACTGCATTGGTACTATGCATCTGAATGGCCATCTGATTAACTGATCTGATCTTATCTTGTACTTGAACTTAAGATAACTTACGTGTCTTATGACCATGAGATGCATGACATAATACATATATAATTATAAATTCTGAATCTGAATATGATGCGGAATGACATGATCGTATGCTATGTTGAATGACATGTTTGCATATGACATGAGTGTTACATAAAAATGGCTGTCAAATAACTGGCCTGAATAATACTTATATATAAACTAAACTGTGATGATCCTAATTTTGTGATCAAATAACTTACCTTGCTGCGCTTCTTCTTGAATCTCAAGTCGTAACTCGTCACCTATACACAATATTTAAATGTCACTAAACTTGTCTAGGGACCCCGTATCCTAATATCCTCTTAGTTAAAATTCATAATCTAGAAAATAGTTAAATAAATCTTCTGATATTTTAAATTACTTAAAATACTAATAATATATTATAATTTAGTAAAATACTTGGGCTATTTTAAATAGTCATAAACTTAAATTTTTAAAATAGTTTTCCTTCCTTAACATAATTATTCAATCTTATAAGAAATCTAATACTATTTTAATAATCTTAACATAATTCTTTATTTTGAAAATGTACACTTCAATAGCATAAATATATCAAAATCTACTATAAAAATATTAGAGGTTCACTTCATAACATAGATTTAAAGTATTTAAAATAAATGATTAACCATTGAAATTTAAATACTAATATAATATCAAATCTTTCAATATTATTAAATATATAACTTTATCTATATATATATATATATAAAAGATTAATAAAAACACAACTGGTGGAAACACCCGATTCATAAGGATAAACTTAATAGTATTCAATATAAAATTATTGTAGGCTATTAGTATAATTCAATCTTAGTTTAATACTTAATAACATAATAGTTTTATTAAAATCCTACTATATATACAAAGGAAAATCAACTAAAATATTAGGCTCAAAGATATACTTTAAAATATATTTCAAATCTTTTAACACTGTCTTATAACAAAAACTTATGATTAATATATTTATAATTTAATGAAAAAAAACACAACTCAACTGGGAATATTAAATTCGACTTCAAATAAAATGAAGTAATAATATTCATAATTAACTTATACTTAAACGTAGGTTTATAAATATAATTATACATAAAATACTCCTTCAAGTTCAAGATACTGGTTTAGAAAGGACATATATGTAATCTCATCAATATATGCATTTACTAAAACTAAAACCTAAAGGCAATTTAATATGAGAGTAGCTGACACACACTAGGAATAAAAGGAAACTAAAAGGAACTATGGCTTACGGCAGAGGGTGGTCGAGCAACAACTCACTGTGAGAGGGAGAAGTTTCTGCGATGGACTCGCCGAGAGAGGAAGCTGCACGGTATGGTGGCTTTGGTGGACGGAAGGGGCCGGGGGCGCAACTGGTTTGCTGGGCAGGGTGGTGCGATGCCGAGAGAGAAAGAGAGAGAGTATTCTATCAAGCCGAAAACATCCGGGAGTGGCGACCATCGTGGCTTACTGGGGCGGTGCGAGGTCTTCTAAGGTGGCCGGTGGTGGCGTCGACATGTTCTGGGCAGCGTGGAGTTGCTGAGGAGGCTTACGGGTTTGCCATGCAAGGAATAACCGGTGCTCTGTTTTTGTTTATGAAAACAGAGGATGTTTTCAGGACGTGCATGGGTGGCTTGGGTAGAAACGTTTGGCCGTGAAGGTGCTCATCCATGATGCAAGATGCCATAGCGTGGTGTACGTGTGATACGTATTGGAGGGCCTTCACGGTCATGCATGGTCTGGGCAGTGGAGAGACGTGGCTGGCTGTTGGCTTACGATGGTTGGCAACGGCAATTTCCTGGGCTGTCCATAGCTGCTTCGGCGTGGTGGAGACTCACTCAGGTGGTGATCGGTGTGGAGGAGTTTCTGCAGTGGGGTGGCTCACGGCTGCTCTCTTTTCTTTTCTTTTTCTTGGACGTGCAAGTGTGTAGGTGTTACAGGAGGTCTCGGCCATGGATGATTTTATAGGCAATGTGAAGGGGTTACGTGACCATAAGGAGATGGGATAGGATTTGGAGTTGAGAGTTTGGTTTCCCATTAGAAAACCTATTCGACTAGGAGATAAATACTTGAGTGAAGGTAGAAAGAAACGAGGAGAAGAACTCTATTACAAATCTCAAAATCGGTTAATAGTTAGTAATAATAATAATAATAATAATGATAATAATAATAATAATAATAATAATAATAATAATAATAATAATAATAATAATAATAATAATTATAGCTATAAGAAAATACATAAAATGTATCTATAGCCTAATATTAGGATCGGGTTGTTACAAAAACGCTGTCCTTTTAGCTCCATATAGCATAAAAGCTACTTGTGGCATTAAACACCGGTCACCTTGATGCATCAGATGTAATTCCTTCCTTATACCCAAAGTGGTTAGGTCATGGCGAGCATTAATATTATCTTTACTCCAGGAATGTTCATTAATGTGTCGAGTATGTTTTCACAAATGTTCTTTTCAATATGCATAACGTCAAGATTATGTTGAAGCTGAAGTGTGAACCAATACGGTAAATTGAAGTATATGCTTCTCTTCATCCAATTCAACTCTTGAGAAGTGCGTTTTCTCTTCTTATGGGATTTCCCAAATTCGACCTCTCCAAGAAGAGTTAGTTGACTTAATATATTCAGCGCCAATAATACACTTGGTGGCATGCGATGATCTTCCTTATCATTAAACAGAGATTTTTTTTTTCTGCCATATGTGGTTTGCTAGTAAAAATCGACGATGTTCCATGTAGGTGTGCTTTTAGCCAAAGGTCAACCATTCTGAATCCGTACCAGCATTGCATGAAGGATAGGCCAATTTTCCTTAAGTTGACCATCCTGATAAGTTACCATATGCAGGAAAGTCATTTATTGTCCATAGTAAAGTAGCATGCAATCTGAATGTTTCCTTCGTGCAGGCATTATATGTTTGTACCCCATTTTCCCATAGATCATTCAATTCATCTACCAACGGCTACAAATATACATCAATATCATTTCCTGGTGATTTTGGACCAGGAATAATGAGAGACATGATAAAGAATTGCTCTTTCATGCACGGCCATGGAGGCAAGTTATACGGCACAAGAATCACATGGCATATACTATAAGGTTTCGCAAGATTGTTGAAAGGATTGAAACCATCACTCTCTAAAGCAAGCCTGACATTGGGAGCATCTTTAGAAAACTAACTGTGATCTTTATCGAATGTAGTCCACACTACTGAATCGGCAGGATGCCTCATAGTATTACCATCACTCACTCGTTGCTCTTTATGCCATCTCATATTAGATGAAATCTTAGCAGACATATGTAACCATTGCAACCTTGGCTTTAAAGGGAAATGACGCAACACCTTCTGAGGGATTAAACGGTTCCTACGTGTGTTTGGCAACCACCTAGGGGCCCTGTATTTGGGGCACTCATTCATATTAGAGTTGTCCTTCCAGAATAGAACGCAGTCGTTAGGGCAGGCATGGATTTTTTGGTAATTGAATCCCAACCCCCGCTCCAATGACTGTGACTCCTCCTATGAGTGAGGCAATTGAGCCTCGGGAAAAGCAGACCTCAACAAATCGAGCAGAAGGTCAAATGACTTTATTGACCAACCCCTAATAGTTTTAATGTGCAGCAACTTTACAATAAATAAGAGCTTTGAAAACTTTTTACACCCCTCGAACAGTGGACGACAAGCATCTTCCAATAGTTTCTCAAATGACAAGGTTGGTGTAGGCTCTGTTATAGGTGGCTGAGCTCCAGGTGTGTAATACCCGAGTCCTACTACGTAGGTCCTTACTTCATCTTATTAATTCTTAAGTTAATTATTTTGAGATAAAGATGTTTATTATTACTTTTAATTATTTTATTTTAAGATGAGTATGTTTTATTTTAAAATGTGATTTGTTAAAATAAATCAAAGTATTATTTTTTTTAAGACTTTGATGTATTTCTCTTAAGCCCTTTAATTTTTATTTATTTAGAAAATGGTCCAATTAATCTCTTCCATTTGATTGGTAGGTGAAAAGTATTATTGAGGTGGATAAATCCTCACCATCCATCCCTTGGCTTATAAGATAAGCTCTTTGACTTATCAACTCACTTTTCTATCATGTGAAACCGATGGCTTCCCCAACAAGTTTATTTGACTTCTTCCTTCCTTCCTTGCACGTTGGTTTAGCTTCTACGGTAAGTAATTAAACTCTTTTACTTTATTTCCTTCTACCCATCGTCCAAAGAAAGCCAACAAAAAAGAAAGAAGAGAAAATAAAAACTATTCTAAGGCTTTCTCCCCCATACTTGTCGACCCTCTCTCAAGAAAAAAAAAATAAAAATTTCTTCTTCCTTTCCAAGAGCTAACCTTCCTCTTTTTTTCTTTTATTTTCTTTTTATCTTCAAGAAACCAAGATCTTTTATCTCCCTCAAGCTTGTGACTCCATGGAAATGGAGGAAGAAAAATATTTTCTTCAAAACTTGAAACCAAAGCTTGATTTCATCTTCCAAAGGATGAAATATTGAAGGTAATAAACTCTTAGTTCACTTTCTAGCATGATTTTCACATGGATTTCAAATTTCACCATTTCCTTACCCATTGATTTTTCAGTTTTGGGGTTTAAAACAGTGAAATTGTATTTCTCTTCATCCACATGGTTGTTCCTCTATTTGGTCTTCCACTTGTATTTTGGAAGGGGCTAAGAGCTTAAGGTAAAAATTTCAATTTGACTTATTTATTTTTAATGTGATTTTGAAAGCCCATTAAGTTGTTTTAGCTTGTGTTTTGATGTGTTTGGTTTCCTATATTGCAAATAAATATTTATGCCCTGTTTTTGGCCCAAACCGAATGTTATCATAGTTGTTTTGCTATGTATTTTCCTATATTTCGAAAATGCTATATTGCTATTAAAATTGGTTTAATCATGGGTGATGATTTAAAGTGATTTTAAATTATATATAATGGTATCATTGCCTTGTGTTGAGATTTGGTTGGTAATCTATTTTTAGGATGTTAGAGGTTTGGTTTAGAAGTTTTGCTTGGTTCTATAATTTTATATCTTGCTTTTAAAGGTATTAAAGTAAATCATAAGCTTAAGTGTTTAAAGGTTTTAAAGTTTCTTAATGGGTACCTTTACTATACTTTATGCTACTTTAATTTTAAATGGGAGGTTTTATCTAAACTAATGAAATATTTCTTATGTGAATAGGTTATAGTTTAGTTAGTTTAGATATAAGAGATTAATTGTGGATAATGTATTATGATATGCAAAGCTGTCCAAGTATTCCTAAGCCCATGTCATGCCATGTCTTGATGTAAAAATAGCCCATTTATGTTGTCCCTTGTTGGTTAAATTCTACCTAACCCGAGAGTCCTAAATATTGATGAGCTAACATTTTTATAATGAGGGACTACAAGTTGATTAAAGGGCATGTTCCTTAAGCTTGTTTAGCGTACTTGAGATGCCTAAATCTATTTTAAAGCCCATTGTCGAGAATTTCAGATTTTACCTCCTAATGTCCATAACCCAAAGTGAGATTGAACCAAGAAACCTTACTTGAAGCCTATGAATTTTTAACTACCTTTCATGTAAGTTTTAAAATAGCCTTTCCATGGACAACTAGCATGTCTTAATACTTCAGTTATTTCTCTTATAAGTTGAGATGAAGAGTATTCATTTGGATAATGTTAAGCATAGAAGGGACGTTAGATTGAAGTATCGTGGCTTTCTCTTTTAAAGGGAGGGCTAAAGAATATTGTATGAGTATTAACACGCTTATGTTATTTATTGAAATAGGACCTATATTGATGATGGACATATCGAGGAGTATAGAGGTAAGTAGCTATGACCATGCTTCTTACACCATACTCTCTTTATGAAAGAATATCTCTCTCTTATTGCAAATGTTTCTCTAATGGAAAGAGTAAATGAATATAGTATGTACAACCCTTTCTTGATAGGCCCTGTTAAGTATCCTATCGATTATAATTGTGTGTACATGTATAAAGTAATGCATGCATGTAGATTCTAAGTCATGAGATTTTCATGCATGCTCTCTCAATAAACTTATGATTATTCCTATATGTAGTATAGCATGAAAATGTATCTTGTTCATGAAAATGCATGTGCATTGAACTAAGAAAGATGATGAAAAGGTTTAAATGGAAAGGAAAGGAAAGGAAAGGAACGTCTCATGTTTTATGCTTCAAGTGATGCTTTAAAGGATTTTTTAAATGTCCCTATGAACTGATGTTTTAAATGTCCATGAGAACTGACACTTTAAAATGTTTCTAAAAAAATATTTTAAAATGTCCCTGGGAACTATCGTTTTAAAGGATGCCATGAACTGACATTTTAAAGGATGTCTTGAAAGATGATGTTTAAGCACTTGCTTTCAAAGGATGTTTAAGCTTGTGCTTTTGATGGTGTTTAAACTCATACTTTTAAATGATGTTTTTGCTCGTGCTTTTAAATGATTTTAAGTTTGTGCTTTTAATTAAGGTTTAAGCCTATTCTTTTAAATGATGTTTAAGCTTATGCCTTCAAGTGATGTTTAAGCCTATGCCTTCAAATGATGTTTAAACTCATGCCTTAAGATGATGTGAAAGCTTTAAATGATGTTTAAACTCATGCTTCTAGACAATGTTTAAGCTCACGCTTTTAAATAATGTTAAACTCATGTTTTTAAGTGACGTTCCTTTCCTATGAATGGACTGTTAAATGAAAAGGACTAAAATGAATGAAAGTACGAAAGGAACCAAAGGAAATGAAAGTTTCAATGAATGAAAATATGTAACGGCCACATGAATGAAAATGGGTACCCAATGAATGAATGAGCAGATTGCAATGCCGGGTAGTAGTATCTGGTAGTGCACCCAGTGCTGCACCCTGACGGAAGAGGATTCTAACCTGTGGCCATAGGCGAATCCATTGGCCATAGGGCCGCTAGCCATAGCACATGGGGCGTAACAGTGTGCAATGGCCTATGAAAGTGAAAGATGAAAAGCATGTTTATGCATGAAAGATGAAAAGCACATTATGCATGAAAAATGAAAAGTATGAAAGATGTTTATGCATGAAAGCATTGTTATTCCTTAAGATGTTTATGCATGGAAGCAAATGTTTATGTATGCATGTTTTCAAGGAAAAAAGGGATAGATGCTTACTATGTTTACTGAATGGTGTACTACTTACTGAGTATTAGACTCACTTTTGTTTTAATGTTTTAAACGTCCAGGAAATGATGAAAAGGTTGGGGAGTAAGGCATTACCGCAGAGAGAGAGACAGACGCTTAGTGTCTTCTTTGTTGGGAAGGGAAAAAGAAAGGAAGGAAAATAAAAAGAAAAATATGTTAAGAATAGGTATGTATATAGCGATTCCACCCTTCGCGGGGCAGGGTCTTTACAAGGTGTGGTCCACTTTGAGGGTGCATCCATGAACATACCTTCCCTGATAGCATCTAACATCTATTCCATGTCATCAATGTATTCATCTTCATAACTAGGTGTGGCACCATCATGGTCATCACTTAACATTCAAAATTTCCTTCTCCCCATGAAATATCCCATGCTTGTAATTTGGGTTTGTCCCATTTACGAACAAGTGGGTTTCAACCTTGCTTATAGGTAGGAAGAGATTATTGTAGCACGAATGGCATGGACACCGAATGAAGTCACTTCCCACTATGTGTCTTCATGCTAGTGTGAGGAACTGTTCAACCCCTTCAGCGTATTGTGCTGACATAAGTCGATCATTAAGATCCATCCAACTATTGTCCATCTAGAAAACATAGAAGTTGTTATTAATACGACATATATAAGGGGGAAGATATACCTAATGGCACAATGCAACTAATCTTTTGGTTAGGAATCACCGTCACTTGTTGAACACAATGAAAGTGGTTACCACCACATTTTGATTGGTAAACTTGAAAGGGAATCTATCATAAAGTTCCAATATAATTGGTCAACTCTATGACCCAAGCCGGTTGAACATCCTATACTGTTAAACAAAGTATAAACAGGTTCACATGTCAAATGTAAATAATACATTTGACATAGTGCTGTCAATCTAGTAGAGAAAGCATCTCCTTCGACAAAACTGTCATCCCCTCTTGTCACACTTGGCAATAAAGAGACTTGAGGGCAGTTCATCATAATAAGCCAAAAAGTAGCACTGTTTAGATTTCAAAATTACGTTAATAAAAAGTTTTCTATTGTTTGTGCTTGTGAATATTTATTTAAGTATTTTTCTTCTATCTAGCCCCCCAAAAAACATAATGGCCGAGTAACAAGATGTGTTAATCATTTTGGAGGATTAAGAAAATATTGCTGAAAAATGATTGTTAACAGAAAAACAAGGATGAGAGGAGACCAATCAAGAAGTAAAAGGGACTCAGCAGGAAACTTCACAAAGCTGGGAGTTGAATGTCCCAAATGAGGTTAAAGTATTTATATGGAAAGATATTTCAGATGTTCTTCCTCCTAAGATTTATTATTAAGAGAAGAGTTGCAGCAAATTCGCATAGGTTGCCTTAGGAACATCATAAGTAAAATAACATTGACAAATGATTTCAAACAGAGGAAGTTGATGGGTTTAGGCGTGAATAAATCACATTTGCTATGGAGCATGCATATAGATTCCTTCAATTAGGTTAATTAACACAAAGGGAGATTATAGAGATATATATCGACACAGGATACATAAACATTTAAAATGTTGTCCAAATAGTTTCTCAAGACATAATGTGACTCACCTAGACTACAAATGTTAATATTAGATGAACCACTAGTTAGCTACATACAATTCGGTGAAAATTAATAATTTTCCAAAAACCAATTGAACATGTAGTTGCATACTTAGCTGATAGAGGATCCCATCCATGCATTTGAAGAAAATATCTATTGACTGAACTGGAAATAGGGGTGATTAATGGATGCATGGAATAATTCACAAAAAAATGGATGAAAGGAATATTTAAAAGGGTTGAAACATTATATAGCACTTGTTGTAAAAAAAAAAAAATACCTTCACCGTAAGGGGATTAGTGAAATTTGTTGTGGTCAATTCAGTAACACATCGATTTAAAGGATGGTGATCCTCACAACTTAATTAAAGATCCTTCCTCCAAGCTTATTAGGGAGCAAGTTGTTGATACCCCACATGATCCACCTAAAACAAACACAGAGTTTGGAGTCAGGAGTTAGCTAGCCTGGGGGCTAAGAGAGATTTCCTGGTATAAGAAATCAACTTTTGTTGGTCAAATATTTATTGGGGGTTTGTGTATAATAGTAACACAATAACAGTACATCCATTAGAGCTAAAGCTCATCTCACTAATGCATTCACCAACGTGTCACAGTGGACTTAATAATTGAGTGATATAAGTATTCATGATTAATGAAAACGACCAACATTTTTCAGCTGAAAACTAAATGTATGAAAACGTTAAGTGATGAAAGCTTACACAAAGTATGTGGGGTATTAACAAGCAAGTGGACAACTTCGGATCAACGTTTATTAATCAGGGCCCATGGAGGGCCTGTGGTTTGGAAAATCTGACCACATTTTTATGTAATAACACGAAACATAAATTAGTTTTCAGCTAGCTAGGTTTTACCTACTTAAATTTGGAAAATTTGTTGATTAACTATAATCAAAGGTATAAAAGTGAATATCATAAACATCACATGCAACAAACTAAGTTTTATAGTAAATAATATAACAGAAACCTAAACCTCAAAACATATAGTAAAGCAGGTGTGAATGTAAGTTTTATAGTATTGATAAGTAAGTGTGCATGATCAGTTCGTATGCAACAAACTAAGGCTTCGTTTGGATGTCAAACTCATCCCAACTCATCTCAACTCATCTCAATTCATCATTACAACTTTTTCAAATTCCAATACAAAATATAATAAATAATTCAACTTTTTCAAATCTCAAAACAACTTTAATATTTAAAAATAATATTCTAACAATATTTTATTATCTCAACTCAACTTAATCCAACTCATCTCAACATCCAAACGCACCCTAAGAATAGGGGTGTGGGAAGCTATCTACTTACGAGTCTTATTTCCTCAATCAACATAATCATCACTTATTTGGTTTACTCCTTATCAAACCTACGGACATAGGAAGGCATCAAAGTCAAATTGATTTCAACTTTAGCAACTAAAATTTTGAAGCCTGTATTTTCCCTGCACAGGGGAACAATTTCATGTAATATACTTTTTTTTAGAATTTTTTTATCAAGGCACAACAACAATTATTTATTATTCCAATATAGTTATCATGGCCTAGTACTACTACTGCCATTTAAACCTAGATTTTGCACATGCATGCAAGGAGGCAGACATATATGTACTATGACCAGAATGAAGTTGTAATACCCGCATCTCACTACGTAGGTCCTTACGTCATTTCTTTTAATTTAATTTCTTAAGTCAAGTATTTTTGAGATGAAGATTTTTATGATTTTAATATTTTAATATTTTATTTTAAGATATGTGTGCTTTTATTTTAATGTGAGTCATTAAAATAATTTAAGGAAATATTTTCAGATCTTAAGATATATTTTCTAAAACCCCTACCTTTTTATTTAATTAAAGAGTGATCCAAATATTATCGACCATAGGATAAGCATAATTTCTGTATAGACTAATCCACACCACCCATCGCTATAGCTTCCAAGAGAAGCTTTGATTTATTTTTTTCAAGTGTTGACCGATCCTTCCCCTAGGCCATTCGGGTCTCTCCCTTCTCATTCTTCTCCTACACGTTTAAGCCAAGAGCAAATCTCCATCAATCCATTCGGCCTCCTCTCTTTTTCCTCTACACGCCGAACACAACTTCCTGGGCAAGCTAAGAGAATGTTCTGCAAAGCCCTATGTGCAGCCCCTCCATTTGGCACGAAGACCCTCTCGGTTCCCTCTACACCGAATGACTCCATCCCCTGTTCTTCAAGCCGATTCTCCATCCTTTCTTAAGCTTGAGGTTCGGTTGAAGCCTCTTCATGGAGGGTGAATCTAGTGGCCTTGGAGCTTCGAAATTCCTCCTCCTCTTTTCGTTTGAAGCTTGCCAAGTCAGGTAATATTCCATATTCCGAAATTATTGTGGATTGAAACAATGCTAAGTAAGTTTATGCCATGTACTGGGGTTTTCGAAATTTTCTGGGCAAACCGATTACTATGTGGTGATTGTGAGCTGATTCCTCTTTTATTCCTTCTAATTTATGCCAAGCTAAGTAGAAACCGAATGGAGAAAATCATGCTCTGTTTTTCTGGGTCCTTGCTGTATGTGTGTGTTCTGTTTTTGGGTTCCAGCCATGTATGCTTCGATTCTCTGGAAATTTCAGCCATGTATATGCTTTGTGATTTCCCTCGTGTGTTTACTCTATCTTCCTTGTTAATTTCCAGCCAAACTATGCTCTGTTTTTGAGTTCTAGTTGTGGGTATACTCTGTCTTGCTGTGTGTGTTCCAGCCGAGTGCATGTTCTCTTTTGGATTCCAGCCGTAGGTAACAACTGTAGGTTGTTGTTGTGTTTTGAGATTTATTGAACCTAAGGCATGAATTAAATTATCTTGTCTTTAAGTGTTAAGTTAGTGAAGTTGAAGTGGTGATTTTAAGCATGTCTTTCCTATTGAACTTATGGCCTAAGTAAGCTTCTAATGATTTTAGTTTAAACTAGTATGTTTACCTTGAAAACTTTAAGTTTGCCAAGTGCTATATCTATTATTTGTGATCTGTTTTTAGAAGATAAGAAATTATTCCCTAAGCTTTTATATCTTTAATATGGTTTATTTATGTAGTTGAAATTTGGATTCAATAAGGGATGTTCAAGAGCATGAAAACACTAAGCCTATGGGCTGCCCAAGAGTTTCAGAATTTTCTTCTTTGTTTTTATTGAGACTTAAATCAGCCCAAACCCATCCCTTTGTTCAAAGCTTTGCTTAGCTCCATTTAAGATGGAGTTTAGCATGAAAAACCAATGAAAAGAAGTGACAAAAACCAACCATTTGTAAGCCTTGACCTTTTTGTTTAGTTACCCTCCAAATGATATTCAAAGCTGTCAAATGCCCCTCTTGATGAAAATTTCCAGATTTGAAGCAAACGTCTTGTCCTCTCTTTCTTTAAATAATTCTTACAATTTATGCATTTTAATCTATGATTTTCCACCTATCTTTCATAAAGAAAACATTTACCTTTAGAAGAGGTAGCTAGTATGTTATTTATTTTCATAAGTTTCTTTAAAATATTTGGAATAAAGATTTTAATGTTTTGGCTTAATGCCATGTTTGATGGGTAGACGAACGGGTTAAGGGAACGTTTAATTCCAAGATGGAATTTAAGTGAGCGTGTGAGCGTATCGATTAGTAAGGCTTAAAGTAAGGTAGATATTAATATATTTATCTCATTTTATTGGATAGGATTATAAGTCTATTTTCAAGATCAAAGGAACTCGCTAGTAAAGCTCAAAGGTAAGTAGCTATGACCATGCTTCTTACACCATGCTCTATTTATGAAAGAATATCGCTCTCATTTTAAATGTTTATCAAATGTACAAGAATAAATGAATATAGTATGTATAGCCCTTCCTTGATAGCCCCTGTTAAGTACCCTATCAATTATAATTGTGTGTACATGTATAAAGTAATGCATGCATGTATATTCTAGGTCAGGAGATTTTCATGCATGCTCTCTCAAAGAAATTATGATTATTTCCTATATGTAGTATAGCATAAAATTGTATCCTGTTCATGAAATTGCATATTCATTAAACTAAGAAAGATGATGAAAATGTTTAAAAGGAAAGGAAAGGAAAGGAAAGGAACGTCTCATGTTTTATGTTTCAAATGATGTTTTAACTGAGTCTTAAAATGTCCCTGTGAACTGATACTTTAAATGTCCCTGATAACTGACATTTTAAAATGTCCCTGAGAACTATCATTTTAAAGGATGCCATGGACTGGCATTTTAAAGGAAGTCTTGAAAAGTGATGTTTAAGCTGACGTTTTAAACGATGTTTAAACTCAGCTTTTAAACGATGTTAAGCTCATACTTTTGAATGATGATTAAGCTTCTGCTTTTTAAATGATGTTCAAGCTTATGTTTTAAAATGGCGTTTAAGTTCATGTTTTTCAATGAGAATTGATGTTTTAAAAGATGTTTTGAACGACGATGTTAAGCTCATGCCTCTCAATGATGTTTAAGTTCACGATTTTAAATGACTTTCCTTTCCTATAAATGAACTGTTAAATGAAAAAAGACTGAAATGAACGAAAAGACTAAAGGAACGGAAGGAAACGTAAGTTTCAATGAATGAAAACACGTAACGGCCACATGAAAGGAAAGGGGTACCCAATGAATGAATGGGCAGATTGCAATGCCGGGTCATAGTATCTGGTAGTGCACCCAGTGCTGCACCCTAACAGAATGGGATTCCAACCCGTGGCCACGGGCGAATCCATAGGTTGAAAGACCGCTTACCCTAGCACACGGGGCGTAACAGTGTGCAATGGCTTACAAAAGTGAAAAGATGTATTGTATGAAAAGCATGACATGCATGAAAAGAATGTTTATGCATGAAGGCCTAATTATTTGAAAGAACGTTTATGCATGAAACGAAACGCAAATGTTTATGTATGCATGTTTTCTGGAAGAAAAAGAATGGATGCCTAATATGTTCACTGCATGGTGTACTACTTACTGAGTATTAGACTCACTTTTGTTTTAAATATTTTAAATGTCCAGGAAATGAAAGATGAAAAGGCTGGGGAGCAAGGCATTCTGCAGAGAGAGAGGCGGACGCTTAGTGTCGTCCCTGTCGATGAGGAAAAAGAAAGGAAGGAAAAAGAAAAAGAAAAATAGGAGAAGAAAAGGTACGCACGTGGCGGTCTCGCCCCTTCGCGAGGCGGGGTCGTTACAGAAGTAGTAGTATTTGTACTACTAGATACATTTTTATGACTCCAAAGGATCGCGCCTTTATCGGTCAAAATAGATATATAAAGAAAATCTAAAATGACATATACATTCCAAGAAAACAAAAACAAAATATCAGAAAAAGATACAATCGGTCCCCGCTAGCTGCTCGCATTGCAGAAGGGAATAAATATTGCACCACCAGCGAGTCCAAATTAGGTACTGAGAATACTGACCCCCTTTTTCGGGTTTAGAATCTAATTACTCCGGCTCCTTGCCTTCCATGCATAATTTACGACCAAATGTTCTTTTGAAATTTTGTATTTTTCTTTTTTTTATTATTATTATCTTCTTTCAAGTGTTTTTTTGTCTGTTTTTACAGCTTCCCAACTATACATTACAGAAAGCAATAGCCACTATATATATATCCATATTGTTCTGAAAATTAAAACCATTAATTATAATGTGCATGCACAACACATCAATGATCTCCAACCATATATAAATCCAACCTTTAACCTCATGATCAGCTTATATATTCCACATCCATCATCCTTGATGATCACTACTTGTTCCTAGTCCCAAATACTCTTACATTAGATAGAGAAAAAAGGCAATATAACTTTTTCCAAGGAAAATGATCATAGTACATTCACAAGCAAGTACTATTGTTATGTCGTTCTTAAATAATACTATAGTCACTATTACATAATTATCAAGCTTTCAATCATTCGAAATACACAAGGAAACCATGTGTTTAATCGACCCACTGATCCCTTATAGATAGAAGTTTACAAACCATCAAGTTTCATTTCAAAAATCTCGTTCTAAAGATAAGCTAAGATGATCGACCAAGTTTCCAACCCACTAATCTGTAAACAATATAATCATGTTAATAAGGAAAGCCCTATCTAGCTAACACAAGATCATTGAAGGGCTGGCTTGGCTCCATATATATAATTTATTGATGGACAATAATTAATGGGTAATTACTAAAACTAAAAGTGGTTGACAAATTAAGTGGAAAGTAATATGCCTTGTACCATTATTTTGTGCATTCCCAAAGTAATACGTACGATAAATTTTTCAGGAAAAAGAAATAGACATTATAATAAAGACAAAAATGTTACACCTTTTTATTCCCATCTGAGCCCAACTCTAACATGTCCTAAGAGTAATGCCCTGCATATTAGATCATGTCCAAGTCCAAGTTGACCAGCCCTAACCCTTAAGAGTAGGCCTGCCTTGACTTAAGGTTAAAGTAAGTATGTTTACTTGACATCAAGAAAGAAGGAGCAACTCACTCTCAGCACTTCACCAACCAAAATCATCAACAACATTTTAAGGTCCAAGGGAAAATCTCATTAAAACAAGCCACAAAAAGAAAGAAAAGAGAGAAAAGAAAACAAGGTTATACTACAGTGATCTTATGCAAGACAACCAAAATTGCTCCTCTTTTACATCCAACGGCCCAGACTCACTAGAAGCTTTAGGATCTCTGCACAATTAGTTTATTCTCCAAACCCAAAGGGCCCCCCGTCTCCGTGTGTGTTTTGAGGAGAGAGATAATTTCACTTTACTCTATATGGTATACATACTACTACTACTATCGCTATGACATCTACAAAGCACTCTCAGCATCTCTTATCCAACCCCCCCCCCCCCCCCCCCCCCCCCCCCTCCCCCAATGCTAAGCCCTATCATCAAAGGTCACCCTCACTTCCACTTGGTTGCTTGGTAAGTTCCATTTCTAACATTCCCTTCCATACTCACTTAACCCTTCTTCTTTTTCTTCTTGTATGTCTTTTGGTTTTGTTTTGCCTCCATTGATTAACTTTTTTGTTCCATATCTTTCCCTTGAATAGACAAATGATCTGGGTTTTGGTTGGGCTATGTGTTTAGTGGGCAAAATGCCTATCTTTTCCTGCAATTATTGATATCGCTTAGTATATGGTTTCATTTCATGTTTTCTCCAGTGTGCTATACTGATATTTGATTGCCTAAATCTACTGCATGTTGTTTTTCCCCCAAAATATTGCATCCATAGTTGAGATAATTGAACATGATGAATTAGATTAGATAACTGGTGTTTATCATGCCCAGCCATTTGAGTTCATCCAAAACTGCTTCATTTTCTTAGGAGAAAAGGAACTGCTTTAATACGCATGACTATTTAATTTGGTCAATCATGTTAATGGAATTGAGAGTGATTGCCTATTGTTAGTAAATGAGCTAAGTTTTGTTGGGAACAATAATTTCAGTTGTTGAGCATGATTGCCTATTGTTAGTAGATGAGCTAATGTATAGGATTAGTTACTTTTATGCTTTGATCTGGGTAACTACTGAGTACATCAATCAATCACTCGCTCCTTGGAAAAGTGAGGCCACAAAATGAATTCCACACATGCAGGCATGGAGTTGATCTATCTACTGGGTGTATTTAGATGGGGGAATTAATGAGAAAACAAATATCATGTATCACAACCACCTGAAAAATTAGCAAAATTGATAAACATAATGTCATAACAATGATAAACATAATGTCACAAACCCAACTCTAGAAACCCATCCCTTCCTCATTACATCACAAGAATTTCACAACAGGTCTCTAATGATGTTAAGTTTGATGATTAACTCCATGCAGAAAACAATTCGTGGATTCATCAAGAGTATCGGCAATATATTGGATCTAAATATGCAATGAGTCTTTTCTAGGGAAAAAAATACCTTAATGTAGGATCTAACTGTCATATTCGGCTTTCTCGCTCCTCTCACAAATCGATCTCTGCTTTTCCATGTTGGCTAATGGTGGGATCCTTCCGGACCAGTCTTGGCAGGACAATATTTGAAGGATACTATGCCGAATAGAATGTAATTGAGATAAAACAACAATTTCGAGAAAACAAGCCATAAACCCTACAAATTTTTGGACTTTTCTTCATTTCATAGTCATCGGATCACTTTCGCAAAAGTGAACATAGTGTTAGTCATTGAATTATGTTTTAGAAAGCACATTTGCTTTTTATCCAGTTTTGAGCATTTGGGGTCCAAAAAGGGGCGTGGGACAATATGCATGCATCTAGAATCTAATAAAGATGAAAAATTCTATTTTCTGCATCATCCACTCTATTTAAATAGTAAAATTTGATTTGTAAGATTTCAATTTTAAAATTTATTGAAATCAAATTATGACATATAAGCACTTTACTAAATGTCTTCACATGATACTAAGTTGTGGAAGAATGTGTGGAAGCTAGACCGCACAGGGAAGGTAAAACGGTTGTTGTGGAAGGTTCTAAACAACATTCTACCTACAAAAGAAAATTTGTTCCAAAGAAGGATAGTTGAGAATTCAATGTGCCCGATATGTCAACTAGTTGCGGAGTTCGTGTTCCATGTGATGTGGCAATGTCCTGCGTCTATGTATGTTTGGGAGGAGATGATTAGCCCTTTACAAAAGTGGAAGCAGAGTTATTTTGATTTCAAATCCTTATGGGGTGATTTGTTCTCCAGACTAGATGATGGTTCTGTGAATAGAGTGGCTGCTGTATTTCATGGCATTCGGAAAAGGAGGAATGAGTACATGTTTAGTAACAAATTTAGAAGCCCTTCTCTCCTATTTTAGTTGGCAACCCAGGATGTTGAAGATTCTAGCATACCAGGTTCATAGGTTTCAGTTTTCATTTACAGGAAGTTACAGGAGCAACAGATGTTGTACAAGGTTGGATTCCACCCGAAATTGGTCTTCTAAAGGCAAATGTTGATTTTGCTTATGTCAAAGAAACAGAGTGAATGGGAATTGGGGTTGTATTTAGGGACCATTGGGATGAAGTACAGGCAGTTCTAGCTGCCTCTAGAAGTGGTATCCAATCTGCTATCATAGCAGAATGCTGGGCTCTTCTCAGAGCTGTAAATCTGTGTAACGAACTTGGTTTGAGGGGTGTTCAGTTTGAGGGTGATGCAAAATTGGTTGTGGATGCTATTAACAGGAACTCATTTGATTATTCTTGGAATGGAAAACTTATTGAGGATGTTAAAGGCTCTCTAATGGCTCACCAACACTGGTCTGTCAAGCACTTGAGTAGAGCTAGAAATAGAGCAGTTGATGCTGCTGCTAAGTTAGGATTAATTTTAAATTCTGAACAAGTTTGGGTGGAAGAGGAACCTTCTGAGGTTACTCCTTTTTTTATTCTTGACAAATCATCATGTATTATTTATGAATGGAAGTTTCATTTCAAAAAAAAAAAAAAAAGTCTTCTACACACCTAATAAAGATATCACGCAAGACTTTTACGTATCTAATTAAGTTCGAATATCTAATCCAAATTCTAACAGCCAGTAATACTTTACATATACGTATCTTATCAGATCTTGGCACTATATTAAATGCAAATTCAAGAGATCAAGCAAGCTGATGGATTAGATCTTGTCTGAACCTCCACAACCGCGTTCTTAAATATTTTATTAAAATAATTTTTCTTTGATCAGCTCTTGCTAGCTACTGTGTGCTTGTATATAATCAAAAAGCTTTCTTGATTTCCAAGAAATGATACCATGCCGTCGATGACCAATTTAAGTTGTTTTCTATCATGCAGAAAGATCATGAAGCTAGCTCGAAATTGCAAACACAGAACGACAGAGTATGTTTTAGAAGAACTTGATCTATATACAACCAGATATGTAAATACAACTAGATGCAAATGACAGAGAGAATCTCAGTAGACATTTGGGATCCTACTCTAGTACTGCAGAATGATAATTAGGGCATTCCAATTACACTAGTACTAGTACTGGGATTTGAGTATCTTCTTCCAGTCCCTAAAAGTACCAATATATATTTATTGCTCTGCTTTTTTCACAATTGCAGTTTCAAAATTTCCATGTTTATAAATAGTTAGAGTTTTCTATATATAGATATAACATGATCTAGATTATTAAATGCAAGTCATAACACATAATACTAATATGGATCAACCATCGATTTCCATGAAAGTGATGAGTACTCAAAAGGAAGTAAGTGGACTAAATTTAATGCTCTTTTTGGTATATGTTATGGTTATGAAGGTTTAAATGGCTCATCTATATATGAATACAAGTAGAAAGAAGACAGAGCAACTTTATGCATTTTTAATCAACTAATTCACAAAAATCCTTGTTCAGAAATGCAGTACCTTTAATTCAAATTGTGCCAATGGTCGTCATTCAAGATTGAGATGGGAATCGATGGCAGAATACCCTGGTCATCAATGCTTGCTCATACAGATTACCAATCTAGAGCCCTTCCACCCTTCCTCCAAGTCTTGCACAAATCACGTAACTTCAAATAAATGGCCATACAACAAGATTAAGGGTATATTAAGGGTACCAGACATAAAACCATAAACGAATTTCATATGCTAATTGCATAAAACCTAACTTGTGAAACTTAAAACTGAAAATTACCTACAACCGTCGTCATTTCCACGAGAAAGATGAAGGTGGTGGTCTTGGGAGGGCGAGATTCACCAGAGAATGTTGAAGATGAAAACCCTATTCACTAATATACGCACTGCTCCTTTCGGGAATGGGAAATGTTCACTACTCTATCAAAAAGGGGTGGAGATGGTGGGAATGAAGGGGGGAAATGTGTTCGTCGAAAAGGAAATAAAATGGCTTTTTGCAGTGGTGTGACTTAGGCTTGGTTTGGATAGTGAAAATGTTTGAGAAAGTTTGTGAATAGTAGTAAAAAATAGGTGAAAAGTAATAATAGAATATTGAATAGTAGTAAAAAGTAGGTGAAAAGTAATGAATAGTAGTAAAAGTAGATGAAAAGTAATAATAAAGTAGAGAATAGTAGTGAGAGTATTTGAGAGTACCTCAGAGTACTTTGACACCCAAACAAAGCCTTAATCTCGCCAAAAAAAGAAATATTACCGATACTACCACAATGTTGCAAAAGAGCTCATATTTTTGCAACGATGGAAGTCGCTACAATATTTTCAAAATTGCCACAATAGATTGTTCACATTGTTGACTCGTGCCTTTAGTCCAAAACCACGCGATAATTCCACGGCGACACGAAAGTCGTCGTAATTGTCTTTTCGAGTGATTTTCCAGAGCAATTTGATTCCAAAGGCTTCGTGGTCACATCGAATCGGTGGATTTCTAGACTATCACATTGCATGTGCCTCCCTATAAATGTAAGTCTTCTCTCTCTCTCTCTCTCTCTCTAACACACACACACACACAGACGCACAAACAACCCCGTGCGCACAACTTGTTTTCAACATGCATGTTACTGCAAGTTAATTTGAAATTTTTTTAATTGATCTCTTTATAGGTAGTGATCAGTGTTTACTTGACTTAGCCTCTTTTCTTTTTCAAATCAACAAACCATCTAATTGTTTTTTCCCCTCTCATCATGAATTGGACTTCACATTTATTTCTCTTGATGTGATTCGGGCATTCGTAGATGGGGTTGGATCTCTAACTTGTGGTTTCGACGATGCACATGGCTCGTAACGTGTTTGTGCGATTTTTGAATGAAGCTAATTTCGTGAAGGTGATTTTAAGGGAGGCAATGGACATAGATGGCATGCCATACTATGGGTTTCATTGGAACCCAGATTTTGATAAGGAAGCAGAGCCATCGACGATGCCGGTATGGGTTTTCCTTCCTGCTCTGCCTCCCAACTTTTACCATGAGGCTTTTTTGAAAAATATAATTGCTTCGATTGGTAGATATTTATGCATGATAATGCTACAAAGTGTGCTACCAAAATCGATGGGCCTAGAGCATGCTTGGAAATTGATGCTGCGAAAGCCCTTGTCCGTGGAGTCTAGATTAGTACTCCTCACCATGAACTAAGTTGGTATATTGAAGTTGTATATGAGACATTGCCTGCCTTTTGTACTAGATGTAAAATGCAAGGCCATAACTTGAAATTATGTAAATGGAAGGAGGGTATGAAGAAAGGGATGGAACGGAAGTTCAAAGGAGGGGAGAAGTAGATGCAAGTTTGGAAGCTGATAACTCAAGAGGATCAACCAATTGTGGAAGGGCTGAATGGGGCATTGGTGAGATTGGAGGCCAACGGTGAAGCTGGAACCAGTTGTTTGAAAGAGGTACATGAAGTTGATAATGTGGAAGGGCTTGGGCAGGAAAATGTGCAAGCTACGATAGTAATGGGGGTGCACGAGACTCATGAAAAAGAGGCTGTATTAATTGAAAATATGTCATCTTTGAATGGCACTCAGAACTTGATGTGTGATAATGGGGAGACCGTCGGTATGTTTAATTAGAATTTAATAGCAAATCAGAACAATAATTTGCATAGTAATTAGGCTTTGACTAATGTTGTTGTTGCTAGCTCTGTCGTTGCCAAATCTCCTTTTGTTTGGGAACTACCTATCTCCGAGGTTGGTCATATAGCAGGGGATTTCACGAAGTCAGAAAGCCTTGGGAATGTTGTGATTGAGGAGTTGCTTGAAGATGTGATGGTGGATGATGTGTTAGGAGGGCCTTCACAAGTTGTCTAGGATGATGGAAACCCAGTCCAATAGGGTATGGAAACTTTGAGAATGGAAGGTAAGGAAGATTGTGGGTCTGACATGAAAAAAGAATGTGAGGAATATTTGTGTAAAAATAAAGAATATTTCTCGGATAGTGATTCCCAAAACGGGAAAAACATGGCCAAAGGGGGAAGATTGCTCAGAAGTTTGACCCAGGTTCCTAGATAACCCTTTCGCATGAATTTATGATTTGCCCTCCTATGTTTTGGAATATTCGGGGCCTCAGATCGTCTCGGAGAAGGTTGTGTAAGCTAGTTAGAAAATTACGTTTGAATTTTATTATGTTGGCTGAGCCATTTGCAGATGATCATTGACTGGTTAGTTTGAAACATTTGTTGAATTTTGAGCATTTTTTTTCCAATTTTTGTGTTGGTGGTAAACTTTAGCTATTATGGAAAGAAGAATTACAGATATCGGTCATTAATTTTAGTGCCCAACATGCAACAGTTTATTTGTGTATGGAATCTCGTCAAGTGTTTGTTTATGTGGTATATGCTAAATGTACTCATTTAGAAAGAAGAGAACTTTGGAGATTGTTACAACTAGACGCAGTCCAAGATGCACCTTGGTTATGCTTGGGTGATTTTAATGTTATTCGGGGGGAGGAAGAGCATCATGGTGGTAGACCGAGATTGAGGATTGCCATGGATGAGTTTAATGAGTTTATTGCTAATTGTGGATTCATTGACATGAAATCTGTGGGGGGTAAATTGTCATGGTGTAATGGTTAGAGGGGTTTAGCTAGAAGTTGGTCAAAATTAGATAGATGTTTGATGAATGTCGTGGCTGTAGGTTTATTGCCAGATGCTTTTTGCAAGTATTTGGCAAGATCGACTTCGAATTATGCCCCTTTGTCTTTTGTTTTATTGGCCTCAGACTCTCGTTATGGTCCTTCTTCTTTTAAGTTTCAACAAATGTGGATGTCACATCCTAATTTTAGGAACGTGGTTAAGGATACTTGGGAGGAATAGATTGGTACTATGGGGCTTTGTGGTCTTGCTACTGAGTTAAAAAAAATTGAAAGTGGTATTGAAAGATTGGAACCGTTGAGTTTTTGGGCACACTAAAAAAAAATCCAAGCTTTGGAAAAACAAGTTGAACAATTAGAAAGCCAATAAGCCTCTGCTTGATGGTGTACAAGGTTTTTTCTAAAATCTTGGTTTGAAGATTGGCTCCTATCGTAAACATAATTATTTTCTTGAAACAAGGTGTCTTTCTTTCTGGGAGAAGTATTTTTTAAAATATTTCTTTGGCTCAAGAAATGATACACCTGCTTAATAAGAAGATTAGGGGGGGTAACATTGTTATCAAAGTTGACATAGCTAAAGCATACGACAACATAGACTGAGATTTTTTAATTCATGTTATGGCTTCTTTTGGGTTTTCTGTGTGTCTTTGTAATTTGATCAGGAATTGTATCTCGTCTCCTTGGTTCTCTGTGGTTATGAATGGGTCTGCAAAAGGATTTTTCTCTAGTAGATGTGGTTTGCGTCAGGGTGACCCTCTTTCACCCTATTTGTTTATTCTCATTGAAGAAGTACTCTCAAGATTGCTAAAACATAATTTTGCTCTTGGGAACATTGTTCCATTCTCCCATCCCCGAGGTACCCCTCTTGTTTCCCACTTATTATATGCTGACGATATTGTGCTTTTTGCAAATGGAGGACGATCTTCTCTTCAAACTATCTGAGATAATTTTGCTTTATATGAAGATTGGTCTGGTCAAGTGGTGAGTGAAGAGAAATCCTCTATTTTTTTCTCTAAACATGCCACTACTGCTCGAAAAAGGAGTTCTTTGCTGTTGACGTCTTTTTCTGAGGGTTTTTTCCCAGTTAAGTATTTGGGTGTGCCTCTTTTGGTAGGCCGGCTCAAAGTGTAGCATTTTGATGATTTATTGAATTGCATTTGATAGAAGTTGGAAGGTTGGTAGAACTGGTTTTTATCTTCTGGTGCTCGCTTTCTTTTATTGAGACATGTTGTTGCTAGTCTTCCTATTCACTTATTATCTATTATGCATGCTCCCAAGGCTGTTATGGCAGCCATAAATAGGCTTATGAGTAATTTCTTTTGGGGATCCTCAAACGGAAAACAAAAGTGTAAGTGGATTGCTTGGCATGAAGTTTGCTCTCCGATTCATGAAGGGGGTTTGGGTCTTCGGAAACTTGAGGAAGTTCAAGATTCTTTATTTATGAAGCTTGCATGGAATTTACTAATAGGCGATTCTTTATTGGCTAATTTTTTCACGACTAAGTATCTGAAAGATAAGCATGTGACCTTAGTGGATCATCGGAAAGGAACTTTATTTTGGAGACATATTGTGGGTATGGTATCGAAGATTTTAGGCAACTCTTGGTGGCGGGTTTGGGATGGAAATGTCTCATTCTAGCATGATCCTTGGCTAAAATCATGTGTCCTCTTAAATTCTTATGAGATATCTAATCCTCCTCTTCTTAAAGTAGGGGATTGTAGGCTTCATAATGGATGGGATGTGGACCTATTGCAGAGATTGGTGGGGGAAGCCAAAATGGAAGAAATTCTGACTTGCCAAGGCGAACAAAAAGATGGAGAAGACTTGTTGATTTGGAAGCCAAATTTGAATGAGAAATTTTCTTCAAAATCAACTTGGGATTGTGCTAGTGTTCGTGTTCTCAAATCTGAATGGGCTTCTTGGATTTGGCATTCTACACTTCCTAAGAAGTATTCAGTTACTGTCTAGAAGGCTTTTAATTTTAGCCTTACTGTTGACAATCGTATAAGATCTCTGGGCATTCCTTTGGCCTCAAAATGTGAATGTTGTAATCAGGGGTGTGTGGAAGACCAAGATCATGTCCTAGCAAATGGGATGGTTGCAGTAGATATCTGGGGACATGTATCTTTACAGTTGGGGATGCCGTATGACCCTAGTAGATCATGAAAAGCAACTATGGAATTATGGTTTCGGCAAGCGGCTCATTCGACTCAAAAAGGTACTTTTCTTGCTCTTGTTCCTATTATTGTAACTTGGTCTCTTTGGGTTTGGAGATGTAAAGCACGTATGGAAGGTAAAAAGGAGTTCTGTGGGCTCTTTATGGGGATCGATCAAGACTGTAATTGCCTGGGTGGGTTAAGGTACAACATATTTATAGAGAAGGACGTGCAGGAGCAGATTTCTTGGCACGATAGGCTTCAGATTAGAAAAATGGTACATGGAATAATTACAATGAGGTGCCACATTTGCTCAAAGGGATTCTCAAAGTTGATAAAATGGGTCTCCATGCTATTCGTCTATAGGTGGTTTATAAGGTTCTTATGGACAGAAGAAGAGCGTCAGTTGTGGTTGGTTTTTTTGTAGGCTTGTTAGTTGCTGGTTGTTTTATTGGTTTATTGTATTGTTTTTGACATTTGGTTTTGGGTTAGTTTATAGCGTTCTATCCTGTAAACCCCCAAGTGTAATGATGTTATCACAATTTTTCTCCATCACAAGTGAGGATTTTTTAATAAATCTAGAACGGGGCTGATATATGTGTGGCTACTGGCTCTTCTTAAAAAAAAAAGACTTCACATTTCATGTAATTTGTTATGCTTTTGGTTCAAATATATATATAGGCTCTGGGTCTTGTCTATTGGAATACACCCAAATGGGCATTGGATATAACTTGTTCATGTGAGCCTTCGATTGGCCGATATGGTGCTGATGAAGGTATCCCTGAACTCACGAAGGTACTGATAAACAAAGGTATATCAGTCAAAGAGTTATATATATGACTTTGCAATATTTCGGCTGGCTTAATTTCTCTCTTCTTGTCCCAAACTCAGAAATGAAACTGCTTTCTCTATCATCTCAAGCACCCTTTTCAATGGTTCCACTTATGGCATTTCTGCCTTAAGAAATTTGTTTTGGCAGAATCAAAAATTGAATTTTGATCCATATGGCTGTCCAACTGATCATTGGTTTCCAAGTGAATTCTTTGATATTCATTTAATAATTTGTAGCTGCACCAAGAAAATAAACTGTACAAACTCTAGGGTGCAAATGGGGTAGTCAAGAATCCCATATATATAGTTTGCTTTCTGAAAATTTCTTAGAAATCCGGAAAGAGAGAAAAGTTATATGGGTGTTCGAATGTTACCAAAGTTAAGTCGTTGGACAGCCAATTAATATTGTTTGCTCTATATTTTCTTTTATTACTTGCAATTGGGCAATGGAGAAAGGTGAAGGGGTCCAATTGATGCTACATACCCTTTGCTTTAACTTCGAAAATAAGTTTAGTTTCCTTCCTGTCTAATTGGCCGTCTTTTTCTTATTCTTCTTTTGAGTTTTCAGTTTCAACTCTTGGTTGGTATATATAATCTATTTGGTATTTTTATGATCATGTTATGCTTGTCGCCAGTACTTAATTGTCTAGTTACTCATGTATTTGTGTCATATCTATATAGCTGATATGTATATATAAAGTAGTACTCCGAAGTATATGAAATGCAAAATTATAAAAATTTCCTGACTTGCTTACATTATTTTTCCTTTTATACAGATTTTGGTGAATCAAAGAATAATAAGTTTCCAGGCTAGGAAAATAGAAAGCATTGGCACATATGGAAGGAACAACACGCACGGGATAGAAAGCATTGGTATATATGTATGCAAGGAAACAGCATGGAAGTGTCCATCTTGAAGCATTGACTAACTTTGCCTCTTAACAAACAACCTGATCAGAGAGCTTGAATATTTGAACTCTCCATAGGAAGCTTTTTGAACACAAGCAGCATGCAGTTTGGAGTATATTATAATTTTGAGAATAGTAATGGAATGGTTTGAGTGAAGATGTTTTATTAGATTTTGAGAAATAGGATAGAAAAAAATTGGGTAAAAATATTATAAAGTTAAAAAATTGTTTAAGGCATGATATGGACACATGATTCATGGGGCAAGCAGGAAAATGACAAGCACCAACTCACAGGCCTCAAAGATAGTTCCACTTACCTCAAATTTAGCCAACCAGTCAAGTATTGTGTTGCTTGGATGGGTCAAGAGAAGGGTTTCTGCAATCCAAAAATTGCACAGTAAATAAGCCTCCTTTACAAATTTAATATACAAGCTATATCCCCTTTGAGGCCTAATATGGACAAATGATTCATGGGGCAAGTAGGAAAATTCAAATAAGCACTAACTCACAGGCCTCAAATGAGAGCTTTGTATATACCTCTAGTCTAGCCAACTAGTCGAGTATTGTGTTGCCTAGCTGGGTTCAGAGAAGGGTTTCTGTAGTAAAAAAATTGCACAGCAAATAAGCCTCCTTTTACAGATTTAATATACAAGCTATTAACTGAGAATGCTTCCTTTTCTTGATAAAGAAAAGAAATTCTCAATAATATCACCATATAAAACATATATAGCAACTTTGTGGGTAAAAGGGTTGAACACATACCTTGTAAGAGAAGTCTTGCGTGACAGCAAGCAAAAAAGCCTCTCATTGCTTGTAAAAGTTAATATATTTCTAGAAGAGAAATCAGAGTTTCTTTAATCTTCATGCACCAAACAAAACCAACGCCAACAAAGAGTTTAAAGCACTTGAAGCCGTAATCTTCCAGCCTACAGGAATCCCTAGCAGAAGCAGTACCATTGGTATGAAGAGTCTCAAGTGCTTTTGACTTGTGTTGCCCACCTGTAAGTATTTCTGCCCACACATTTTGGTTTGTACTAAATTGTCACATCAGTTTACTTGGTAGCTGAACTCAAATTTTACACAGGAGATCCTTTCATTCGGCTCAAGGCGACAAATGCCTCTTGCCCACGCAAAGTCTCCTGCCCATATACTTTCCTTGCCATCTTTTTAATTCCCAAGTAAAGTTCCCTACCTCGTTGTCACTTTACTAACTTTTAATTACATTTTTACTTATTATTTCCCATGAACATAATATTCAGTTAAGGTAACACTTTTTAATAATTAATCAGCTCATCTGGAAATTTCTGAAGTTTGATGCCATACAGTAAGTTTTCCTAAATTTACGCCTCCTGCTTCAGCCAATTTCAAATTAAAGTTTTTAGATTTTTTTTATAAGTATTTCTGACACACCAATTGCTAGTTTCCATTTATAAGTATTACTATTTACATTTATAAATTCAAATAAATATTTATTCATTGTTATATACATTTTTTTGGAGCAGGCTTGCCCAATCCTAAAAAATGGATTCTTGGGAAAGCATGGTCAGGGAAGGTAGGGGTTGCCACCACCTGATAGAAGCATATGCTGAGACCACTGGAGCCTATTTGTGTTGAGTGTGTCGATTGAAAGAGGAAGGGAGAAAACTCAAATGCCAGCAAACAAAGCGAAGGAATCATGCTGTTCAAAATTTAATGGATCGAAGATCCAAAGGCAGATTTTGTAGGCTATACTCCCAAAAGGCAGAGAGACTTTCGGTTGTAGATCTGGGTTGGTCTGGTGCTACTATAAAATCTTATGACTTATGCATGGCGCACTTACTATATCTCCTCTGTCGACAAGTTGAATAGCTTAGCTTACCGCTCAGCGTGTTTGCCACCACACCAAATGGCTGGTGCATTTATTGGGTTGGTCATAGAGCCGAAATGTGACACCTCGACTCCCACGTACAAAAATCTCAGGAATCGTGACGTTGGGATGATGACAACACGGGCCACGCATCCTAGCGATAAGTGCTCGAGTGTGTGCAACATGCAAACAGTGCACAAAAAAATACACAACGGATAATTAAATAAGCCAACTAAGTACCAAAATTTTATATTCAAAATTTACCAAATTAAAAGTATATTGAAAAATTTATACAGTTATCCGAAAATATAGCAAAAATCCAAATACATACAGGAGTGGAAAATAAATTCCATAGTCCAAAACAGTAGCAACCACATGCCACTTTCACCACGAAGCCGATCCCTAAGGCTCGTCGTCCTCATCTGCAACAAAATCTTCGGTACCATTTTATAGTACCGAAGATTTGTAATAATCCAAATAATCTCCAAGATAAAAATACATTAATGCTACTAACCAACATGCATGCACCTGATGAAATATGCCTTATCCTCAAAATATCATTTTTTCCCAAAAATGATTATTTTTCAAACACAAGCCAAAATCCCATTTTGGCCCAAAAATAACTCCGTCATTTTTCTAGAAAAAGATTTACACAGAAATATTTATCGGACACTGTAGATGAGACTCTACCACCATCCCTACCGTGTGCACCGTAGGCGGGAATCACATGCGGGACAACACCACCATCCCTATCGCGTGCACTGTAGGTGGGAATTACAGGCAGGACTATACCACCATCCCTATAGTTCCTTTCCACACAACAAAAAACCCATTGGAGCACTATAGGCGGGAATCACAGGCGAGACTCTACCACCATCCCTATCGCATGTACCGTAGGCGGGAATCACATGTGGTACAACACCACCATCCCTGCTTACCACTATCCCTATGCGTACACCGTAGGCGGGAATCACAGGCGGGACTATACCACCATCACTGCTTACCATCATCCTTACAGCCTCTTTTCTTTTTTTCTCACATGAAAACTCAGTTTTCAATAAACACATGAACATGAATGCAATTACCTGAAAACTCAGTTTTCATTTACAAACATGAACATGCGTGAAATATGCAATATACCAGACCAACAACAATATCCAATAACCAACTAATTCCAAAAATCAAACACACAACAACTCCAACCTCCAATCCATCCGACCCCCATAACTCTTTGGACTCAGTTCAACACAACCAACCAATCACAGTAATAATAAATGAGTTAGTGCAAAAATATATTAAAATCTCAAAAGATGTTTGGGAAAATACTTACAGCACTTTATAATAATTTTCGAAGGATCATGAATGAGCTGGAAGGGACAGAACAACAACTGAACAGTGTAAAATACACTATGGTCGTAGGTCTCAAAAACTCACTTTTGAACGGAGTCAAACCAAGACTCGAAATTGATAGGGTAGGGCCTAGGGAGGTCGATGAAGCTAGTGGAAGTGGCCTTTGGCCGTGGGTGGCGGCGAAATAGGTGGTTTGAGGTCCAAAAGTCCAAATCGGAAATGTTGGTAGTGTGGCTTCACAGGTGGCAGATCGGAGCTGGGGTTGGGTGCTTTGGGTTGCTAGGATGCTGAGGATGAAGTGGTGAAGAGGTGGTGGTCGGTGGCGGTGCGATGGCGGCGCTGTAGCACAAAGAAAGCTGCGACTTAGAGTTGCTCGTGGTGGTTAATGGCGGTGAAAGAGGAGGTGAAAATAGAGGGGTGAGGTCGCCAGCCGAAGGGGAAGAAAATGGGAGGGGCGGTGACGACAATGGGCGGCCATGGTGGCGCAGGAGCTTATAGGCCGATCGGGCTTTACTAGATGAAGAGAGAGAATGAGGGAGCGTGGGAGATGGTGGTTAGTGTTGGTGAGCTTGCTGGAAGGAGAGGAAGCTAATGGGTTGGGCGGTGAGATCCGGTGGTGGTGCACGGTGGCGCTAGGGGCTGAGGAAGCTTCGGATGGAAGAGAGGAGGGAGAAGTGGGTCGCGCGGGAGAAAGAGGAAATGCAGCGGGAGAAAGAAGAAAGAAGGAAGAAAAAGAGAAAAAAAAGGGGAAAAGAAATGAGGTCCAATCCTCATAACTTGAGTCACAAAAATGATCCAACGGAAATTATTTCAAAACAATAATTTAAATAAAACAATTTAAACACAGCAAAAAGGTTTAAATAAACCAATAATAATTTTAAAACCCATAAACAAACTAATTTAAATTAAAAATCAATTTAAATGCAAAACAGTAAATAATAATAAGAAAGCACATTAAAAAAATAATTTTTACAACTTAAAATATTATAAAATAATATAATAAACCCCCCATAATTTTAAAACAAAAGCACCAATCTTTAAATTAATTAAAAATAATCCTTTAATTAAAATATACTAAAATATGGGGTATTACACGAGAAGTATGCACTCTTCGAATATAACGCCTCATATGTCGTAACAGGCTGAGTATGGCATTTCCTTTGGAAATGAATACATTGGGCTGTATTCCCAATGTTATAGAGAACTAAATCAGAGATTCAAGGGCATGGCTTTGTTCTCGATGTTGTTTGACTATGGTTTGCTGTGAGAGGCAAACTCTATGTAGACACCATAGAGGGTGTGTTTCGTTCTTAGATTTACTTGAATTAAATAAACGTTGCTATCTACTTAGGATATGACTCATGACTACTAACAAGTGCATTTTTTTTCACATTAGCCATTATGATTATGTTGATCCAAGCATAGAAGCATATGAGACTGGATTCCCATTTATTCAACTTGAAGAAGTGGAGCATAAGACTAACTTCAACTAATCAGATGCCTCTTCGGTTCTAAATTATCTAATTACCACCTTAAGACTATAGCATAATCTTGACTTCTTGATGTTAGCTCACGTACACTTCATAGTGTGACGCCCCGATTCCCATGTACAAAACAACACAGGAATCGTGACGTCAAGATGATGACAATACGGTCACGCATCCCAACGACAAGTGTCAAGTGTGTGCAATAGATAAACAGTGCACAATCAAATACGCAGCGGATCATAAATAAGTCAACTAGTACCAGAATTTTAGTTTAATACAAATATCCAAATACAAAGCATTTAAAAACATAAACCAAATGTCCTAAAAATAATACAAAGCTGAAAATAAACATAATACGAGTGATTCCAGATCACTCCTCCAGCGGAGCCAAATCCTCAAGCTCAACATCTGTATCAACAACATCAAAATCTACTGTACCAGAAAATGGTACCACAGGTAAGTAAAACCCAAAATGCTCCAAGACATAAATATATTAAAAGAACTAACATTATGCATGCACATGATGACCAAAGCGCAAAACCTGAGAAAAACACCATTTCTCAAAAATTACAATTTTTCCACGCATGCCAAAAAATCACCATTCGGCACAAAACTAAAATCCAGGAATAAATCCATTAATTTCAATTTTAACCGTATGCACCATGGCCTCCCCTAGGGACCATCCACATACTCTGGCTCCCTTCGTCACCCTATGGGTAACGACCGTGCGAGTGATTCACAACGAGTAATGCGTAGTTCCGCGCCTCCCGCGTACATAGCCAAGCATCCTCTGACCCCTACCAGCACAAGGGGCCACGGAGTCGGATCGAGAGCGCTACCATCCCGTCCAAGTCCCGGGCAATAGCCCCAGGGGATGACACTCAGTATATTCCACTCCCGAGTGCCTAGAGGAGCTCCACCGAGATAATACTCTGTCTCGGCTTGGGGGTGATACACACGCATCCGAAAAGTCTTTTTCACATTAAACACAGTTTCTAAAAACACACACCCACGTATGTGTGCACAATGCCATGAAATCGACCAATTACCAACAACTAACAATTATCAGTAATTTTTCAACAACCAACACAGTCAAACCAGATAACCAAATCACAGTTTATAAAATAGATTAGTGCAAAAATATACTTAAGTCTTAAAAGTCTTTTGGAGAAATATTTATAGCGCTATAAAGTAATTTTAGGAGGATCACGGAGGAGCTGGAAGTGCCAAAACAAAAACTCCATAGTCTAAAAATACTGTGGCCGAAATACATAGAAAACCCAAATTCAAACGGGGTCAAATGAAAGCTAGGGCCAAAAAGGCCGAAACTAAGTTGAGCTCATGGAGGTGGCTCTGGCGACGGATCGGAGCCGAAATTGGGTGGGTTAGGATGGCAAGAGGCCGGTGAAGAAGTGGTGAAAATATGGTGGCCGGACAGGGGCGGAATGGGAGGAGGAAGGCCATGGCTTCGAACTGCTCGCGGAAGCTAACGCCGGTGAGGTAGGGGTTGAGATTGGAAAGGTTGGGTCGCCGGCAGTTGGGGAGTCGACTGGTGCCGGCGGTGAGGGCCACGGTGTCAGGACCCCATCAAAAACCCCATCTAAAACCGCCCTAGGACAAGGTCCTAGGCATGCATGGACAACAAAGGTCGGGCCACTCCCAAGGTCAAGGCCAACTTTGGAGGACTTCCCTAAGGGTCTAGTGTATGCCCTAGGAAGATTGCATGAATGGCACGGGTCAATTAGAACATGGCTCACATGTTCCATCTTGACCACGCCATGGTTCAACCTTGACAGCCCCTTGAAACTGCTGCTGACATTCCATGACAGCCCCATGGGCCATGCCTTGACACCATCACTGACATGCCATGACACGCCTGTCAGCATGCCCAGCAGCCCATTAGCATGCCCACTAGGCAGCCACAGTGCCCATCAGCTTGGCCAGCAACATCATCAGGCCCTCAGCACCACAGGCTTGTCATGGCCCCTGCCATGGCACGCCCAAGCCAGCCCCACAGACAGGCCATGGCCCCAACCATGGCAACCACCTGACGGCACCACAGTCATGTCACATGCATGCCACGACCCCTGCCATGACATGCCCTTGACCATGCCACAAGCATGCCTTGGCCCGTGTCTTGTCACACATGGGGCGCCCAAGATGCCCATGGATCGGCCACATGCATGCCTTGGCCCGTGCCTTGACACGCACGAGGCGCCCAGCATGCAGGCCATGTGCACGCACATGCGCGCGCCATGCCTCGGTCCCAGTGAGGATAGTAGCCATGCGCAGCCCAGCGCACGGCTAGGCATGCGCACGCCCATGCGCATGCCCATGCGCTGCGTGGCCCTACGCATGCGTGCAGGTCGTACGACTCAGCGCACGCACGCGGGCCGCATGGCCCTGCGCATGCACGCAGGCCGCATGGCCCTGCGCACCCACTAAGGCCGCATGGCCCTGCGCATGCACGTAGGCCGCATGGCCCTGGGCACCCACTCAGGCCGCATGGCCCTGCGCCCCCACCTTGATAGCATGGCCTTCCTCACGCCCACCAGGCGCATGCTCATCCTGCGCACGCCCATGCGTGCGCCCATGCCCATGCAGCCGGCCATGCACCCAGCCGCATGGCCTTCCTGTCGCACACCAGCAAGGGTAGTGGCATGTCATCCAGCGCACGGGCCCAACCCGTGCCATGCAGAGCAGGCTAGTGGCATGCCCACCAAGCATGCCATTCAGTGCACGGCTCCAGCCCGTGCCTTGCAGAGCAGGTCAATGGCATGCCTACCAGGCATGCCATCCAGCGCATGACTCTAGCCCATGCCTTGCAGTAGGCTCACCTGGCTAGCCACCATCAGCAGACCGAACATGGCACCATGCCATGCCCACCAGCCGGCCCATGCATGGCACCATGCCATGCACCACAGCTAGCCATGCCGAGCCACTTAGCCATGAACAAGACCGAGGACCACCATGCACCATCCTAGCCGCACCCTTGGCTAATGCATGCCACGGCCATGTGGTCCATGCCACTATCTTTATTTAGGTTATTTATTTTATTTCTTTTATTGCATAGGGACCTTTTGGGGGTTTCCAAGTTGTAACCTTTATAAATAGGACCCTTAGTCACTTCTTTCATATTTTTTGGCAAAAACCCTAGAGGGAGAACTATTGTTTGAGAGATCACCATCGGTGCTTAGCACTTGGGCTTTTTGGAGAGGATCATTCCATGCAATTCGTGAATTGGAGTGATTCACTATCTTGTCTTACAACTTGGTGCAATTTGTGAATCCAAGTTGTGTTTATCTTTGTTCTTGTTATTTATCAATATTTGAGGTTTATTCAACACTTGTGCACTTTGTGAATCAATTGTTGAATTATCTTCATTGTTCATTCAAGTTCATCTTTTTGTTCTTAAGTGTTCATCTTGTGTTCTTGGAGATCATTGCATTTTCGGCTCATTCAATCCATTCCATCTTCAATTTCGACCACCCTCCTTGTTTGTCAACTTTCCATAATTAATCCCCTTCTTCCACCTAGCCCTAGCCGAATTCCCACTTCCCATTTGAATTTGAATTCAAATTTGGCACTCTTGCCTTATTTGAATTAGTCTTTGCCGCCCACTCCACTTGCCATACTAGGGTTTCAATATTTGGAAACCCTAGTTGACTCATTCCACACTCTTGGCTGGCCATCATTCTATCCCAAATCATATCTCTAGTTTTTAGGAAACATTCCTAAAGACTCCCACTAGCCATACTCGACCAACCCTAGCCGCCCAACACTCTTGCCCTAATTCCAAACCCTAATCCATCTTACAACTCAAACCCTAGCCACCTCATCCAAACCCTAAACCTATCTTCCATCTCCCAAACCCTAATCCCACTCATCCACATCTCTTCCAAACCCTAGCAACTCATCTTACACTCCAACCCTAGTCCAACTCTTCCAATCTCGAAATTCCCCATAGCCACCATCCAAACCCTAGCCTATCTTCACCATACCAACACTAATCTTCATCCAAGTTGTCCCAACATCAAGGGCAACCTTCTAGCCATTCCACATTGCATCAAACATACCAAAACCATCACTTAGATCACCCAAACTCATCATCATCTCCATCTTTTCCATCACTAAACACCATATCTTCACCAATCTAAGAACCTATTATTACCATCATTCATGCAAGGCCAAACAAGAAGGCTTGACACTCGGTCACCATCATCACCAAAGCGAGCTCGTGGACTTAGTGTTTAGGGACAGGATCGGGGTCCCTAACACACGGACGGCTGGCGGCAGCGGGCTAGAGGTGAAGCCGAACGGCGTGGGGGAGAGGAGAGAGGGTCGCGCAGGAGAGAGGAAAGAAAGAAGAAAGAAGAGATGAAAAAGAAAGAAAAAGGGAAAAATAAAAAGGAAGGAAAATAAAAGATAGGAAAAAGAAATGAGGTCCAATTCTCACAACATTTGGGTCACAACTGATCCTCAAAATAACTATTTTTAAAACAGTAATTTAGATAAATCAATTTAAACTCAAAACTAGTTAAAATAAAATATTAAACTCCAACAATAACATTATTTAATATTAAAAGCAATTAAATTGCAGAACACTAATTAAAATTATGAAAGCACATTAAAATAATTCTCGATTTAAAAATCATAAAATAATCTCTCGAAAACACGTTAAATTAAATTAAAAGGCTCAAAATAAAATATTTAATTAAAAATCCCTTCAATAAAAAGCACATAAAAATCGGGGTGTCACAAATAGCATACAACTTAAACTTTTTGGATATTTGATAACTTAATGTAAATTTTTTTAATTAGTTAATTTATTGTAATATTGGAATACTGAACAAGTTTGTTAAAAGAGATGAGCAATGCTACCCCATGATCATAGTAGAATGAAATTGAAATGGGAGTGTGGAATGTAGAACTCTCCAATTAATTTGGGTTAATTTTTACAACAATTATTTATTATTAATAGGCCTGAAGGCAAGTCCTCCCTATGATTAAATCTCAATTACTCTACTAATCTCACAACAATACTTTAATCCAAATGCCCATAGGTTCGAGCATATATTAGATAGATTCAATCAAAGATTTCATCCATAAATAAATGGATATTTTTTACAATGCAGTACTCTAGTTGTTAAAATTAATGTGTGTCTCACATTCAACAAGTATAAACAAATATCATTTATTTTTAATAAGTATAAACAAATTTTCATTATATGCTTTATTTGGTTTCGTTCATCACCACAGCCTCTTACTTCTTATTATTATTTTTAATCTTTGTTCACACATTTCTACATTGACTTCATGTATCTACTTGTCCGAGCTTCTCACATCTCCCCTCACTTGTAGTTCATAGATTCTTGCTTCCTTAGCTTTGTCCTTCTGTTCACTTCATTTTATAAAACTAAATGTGTGTAGGGTTCATCAACACATTCTGATCTTGTGATTAAAAGCAGATTTTTCATGAAGGCAGATTTGTCTCAGCTAACAAGGATGGGTAAGTACGGACCCTCATTCTTTATAGTTTTTTTGTCTATGCACAAGACATGAAGAAGCACCTGTTATCTGGATTGATGGTTTTGCAGTCCTCAATCCAGAAAGTACTAATCAATCATGGGATAAGCATGCCCATGTTGCCCAACTAGCAATTTCTATATTAAGTCAACACTTCATTTTATAAAAATTAAGAAAGGTGATACCTGAAATGCCATCTCACACATTAGAGTATTTTTTCATTAGGCATTTGATGGTTAATATACAAATCATTCATATTCTAGGCTTGAGATTGTGATAAACATAAAATCCATACAATCATTCTATTTGCACATGCACTATGGTCTCCCCTAGGGACCATGTGTACAACCTGGCTCCCTTCTTCACACAACGGGTAACGTCCGTGCATGTGACTTTGTAACGAGCAATGCCTAGCTCTACCCCCGACACGTACGTGACCAGGCATCCTCTAGCTCCCGCCAGCAGAGGGGCTATGGAGTCGTGCTAGGAGGATTACCGTTTTGGCCGAGCCAATTGTCGCCTGGTGACAGCCGATGGGAAGTCACTCAGTTTACGCACTCCCCAGTGACTAAAGGAATTCCACCGAGATAATATCCCATCTCAGTTTGGGGTCATGATACGCATGCACCCACATAAATATTACCAAGATACGAAAGCCTAGTTTTCAAATTGTGCCACATGGCATAACACAACCCAGTTAAATAATCAAGACAGATATTAATAAAGGTAAATTTGCTTATGCATGGCAGACAGTATATTGGATGACATGGCATAATACACATAAGACAATACACATCATCACAACATTCACAAAGTGCATAGTTTAACAAACCCAATTACACACATAATCCCATCCTCCATCTAGCCCATGACCCAAATTCCACAACCACACAAAGTTATCAATCCCAACACTTCGTCATGTTAGTGATAAATAGACTTCATAATCCCAAGGGTCATGTTGGAGAGGTACTTACAACGTGGTTAGGACATCTGGATGATCATGTGCATATCGGTCTATGGGTCCCGCAATTGGACAAGTGCGTGCGTCGCTACGCGTACGGACACCAAATGGTTAGTAAATAAAAAATCAAAAATAGAAAACTAAAAAGCATTTTGAAGGCAGCTTTGGCTCACCGAGGTGATGCTAAAAGTGGCGGAGCAACAGTGGGGCAGTGGCGATGGAAGGTGGTAGCGGCATATATGGGCTCAAACTCATGGGTTGGGTGGTTTTTTGAGATAGGGATGATGGATAAGGGAATGTGGGTGCTCAAGGATAGTTGCGCGGCCTTAAGAAGGCAGCTGGGGGTAGTTGAGCACGGCGACTCACTACGAAAACTCTCTTGAGGGCTTCAAGAAGCAAATTAAAGGACGGAGTTTCACTAGATCTAGGCTTCAAGATGGAGAGAGGAGTTGGGATGGGTTTTGAAGGGTGGAGATCCGACATATTTGTGGGCAGTGGAGCTCGGGCACGATGGATGCAACTCTGGCAGCGATAGGAGGCACGAGATAGTGGGGGAGGTGGCCCTTGACAGAAAGGGCTTGATGCGGCGGTGGGTGGCTATCAACATCATTGAAGAGGGAGAAACCAAGAGGGGGGGCGGTTTGGCAGATGATGACGTGAGGAAAACCTGGACTGGTGATGGTGGGTGGCGCTGCAAGGGTCACGTGTTTAGGAAAGGAGGAAGAAGAAAGAAAAGAAAGGAGGGCTATGACATAAGGAGAAAACGATTAAGCCCTAAGAGCTAGGCCAAAACGTTGTCGTTTCAAGGGGTGAGGACTGGGCTTCACACACACATGGGTTGGGCCCATTCACACACCTCATTCAGCCCACTGAACACAACACACAAAATAAACTCCTTCACTTAACCCACCACACAAAAAGGGCTCATACTAAAAAATAAAAGACTAAAAAAAAGTAATAATAAAACAACCAATAATAATATATATAAATAATTAAACCACTCTAAACTTGGGACCTCACATCTTCCTCCCTTAAAAGAAACTTTATCCTCAAAATTGACAAGCGAACTACATCTACTACTAAAGGGCTCATGAAGCTAATAATCTTAGCCTCTACTTCACAACTTCTAGCATTAGCACGACTAGTTCCTTCAATAGTACATCATGTCTAAAACCCCAAGGCAAGTCATGTAGTTCAAAAATTTCCACCCGACAAGAAACTACAATACAACACCCATGGATCCTAATGCTTCTTAACTCATAAATCTAGTTATGATAACCACCGTTGATGCCTATGCTTCAACTTCCATGCTTTTATTGCACACCACACATTGGTGACCTAACAATCTCTTCTCAAGTTAATTAACAATGTCCATAATTCTCCCAACTGAACATTCAATCTCCAAAGGAAAGTATAGCCTCAAAATTTAAATTCCTATGTGACCTCAAGTTACAACTAATTCTTGAAGATAATCACAACAATTATTGCCAAACATCATTTCACTAAGTATCACACTACGGTTATACACTCCGATCATCTCACCAAAAAGCCTAAAGTTAAGATCTCTTGAATTTAATACTATCGTATCGAACCCACTTCAACACCTACCAAAACAATTTCTTCCAAGCCAAAATGAAACAAGGACCTGTACTCTCCAAAATCCATACACACTCACAACTATTTCACGTCGATCTCATGCATCCTTAGCCAAAACCAATACTCCTCCAAATGGACAAGTGATCAACTACTACCATAAGTATTCCAAGAGACAAAAATAGTAACAACGTACCAATGGGTAAGGAGTCAATGCTTACAAGAGTCTACCTAGAGCATAATTTCCAAGAATCTCCTCAAAATGATCTAAGAACTTAGAAACCCATACACTAAGTCAAGCCCATGAAATTCCTAAGGTGGAGTAGTTAAGGAAGATTTCACAATTTGCCACAAAAAATCTGTTCTGCCAATTGACAAAGGAAAGAATTTGATTTGCAATGGAATTTAGAAAGCTGCAACAAGATAATTAGGAACGAGATTTGTCCTTACACCAAAAGCAAATTGCATATATAGTATATAAAAACAAAAAGGAAGAAAAATTCCAACAATTCATCAAAAAAAATTCACAACTCTTGTCAAAGCACTGAGTCACCAAAAGTTTTCTTTAAGTTGGACAAGGAGGTTGAATTAATAAGATAAGTAAGGAAGTGAAAAGACAAAAAGTGTTTTTTTTTTACTCTTTTCAAAGGTTTTCAAAGCCCAACTCTAACAAGGTTTACAAAAGTAGTGGTTTTCCTTCATATGTTTTGCCTAAAAGAATTTCAATGATTTAGAAACATTTAAAAGAAAAGGGACTTAATAATTAAAAAAAAAAAGTGAAGTAAGGACATCCAGACCATCTTGTAGGGAATTCATGGAATAATCTTGCCGAGGAAGTACTAAGTATGCATAAGGAACTAGGCTTGTGAACTACGATTGTTTAGTATGTTTCTGTTCTTGTTTTCTTCTAGGCTTGTTTTGTTTTTTTCCATGTCTTGGTTTAGGCTTGTTAGATTTATTTGTGGTGTTTTTTATAGGCTTGTTTAGTTTCTTCTTATTTTTCTTGTTTCTTTGGTTTCAGTTTTGGTTGTTTAGTATTTGGGAGGTTTTTTTATTTGCTTATCTGTAAACTCCCCTATACTTGGCTAGTAACCATGGTATTCCTCCGCCATAAGTGAGGGCTTTTTAGTAAACTTAGGACAGGGCCTGTAACAACCCGACCCTAAGTTTAGGCTATAAGATAAGTTTTATGTATTTTTCTTATAACCATAAATATTCTATTGTTATTTTTATTTTTATTTTTATTATTATTATTATTATTATTATTATTATTATTATTATTATTATTATTTTATCATATTTTGCAATTATCAGTTTTAATAATAATTATTCTTAGTATTATTATCAGATTTTTTTTTTACATTGTTATTATTATCAATTTTATTATTAGTATTTTATCATGACCGGATTTTTTTGCTTTAGCCACAAGAATTTTAGTTTTGAATTTAAACTTTATTCTCTCTATATCCACCCGTAAGCCTAGTTTTATCTCCAAATCTCATCTTAGTTCTCCTCCGGGTTGACCATCGAAACCAACTCCTCCTCTGGAAGCAAAACAAACCCTTAAACTGATTTCCTTTATGAACCCCAACCATGCATGTCTCGAAGATAGTTATCCACTCACATGCACATGCACGTACACCTCTCAATTTCAAACTCTATCCACCCTCCTATGCTTCACGATATCTCACCTCCCCTGCCTATAAAACTACCTCGAACAAAGCATAAATTGGAAAAGATGAGAAAACTCACTCACGGCAAGCCCCACGAAAACAGAAACTTCGTAGCAATTTCTCTCCTTACCAGACCACCCCTCAAGCGGCCAGCCTCCACATCTCCTCCCCAGCCCAAGCAACACCATGGAAACAAGAGAAACAGCCAGCCCACTGCCCAGCCAAACGGAAACCAGCAAGAACAATGAAGACGAAGCCCAGCCGTGACCCAGCCACCGATTCGGGAATAGCCCCTGTTTTTGCACCCAAAAATAGAGCACCGGTTATTCCTTGCATGGCAAACCCGTATGCCTCCTCAGCCATCCAACTCCACAGAAAACAACCACCCAAACCTCCTACGGTTGCCACGGTTCAAGCACAATAGGAACATCGTAGCCCACTGCTGTTGCCACCCATCTCTTCTCTCTTGGTTGTTTCGGCTTCAAGAACTTTCGCTTCCCTCTCTCGGCGTCACATCACCACAGAGAAGCCACCCAGAGCCACCGTAGCCTGCAGCTTCCTCTCTTGGCGAGTCCATCGCAGAAACTTCTCCCTCTCACAGTGAGTTGTTGCTCGACCCTCCTCTGCCCGTAAGCCTTGGTTGTTCTTAGTTTCCCTTTTATTTCCCAGTGAGTCTTGACTGCTCTCGTATTAAGTTGCTCTTAGGTTTTAGTTTTAGTAAATGCATATATTGATGAGATTACATATATGACCTTTTCTAAACCAGTATCTTGAACTTGAAGGAGTATTTTATGTATAACTATATTTATAAACCTACGTTTAAGTATAAGTTAATTATGAATGTTAGTACCTCATTTTATATTGAAGCCGAGTTTAATATTTCCAGTTGAGTTTAGTTATATTTTATTAAATAATTATATGAATCATAAGATCATTGTTATAAGAAAGTGTTTCAGGAATTTAAAATATATTTTTTTAAAGTATACTATCAAGCCTAATATTTTGTTAATATTCTTTTATGTATTTAATAGAAGTTTAATGAAAATTATTATATTATACTTTAAATAGAAAATAAATCAATATGTTAAGAGTATTATAATAGTATTAGATTTCTTATAAGATTGAATAATTATGTTAAGGAAGGAAAAGTATTTTGAGAATTTAAGTTTACGACTTATTTAAAATAGTCCAAGTGTTTTATTAAGTTATAATATATTATTAGTATTTTTAAGTAATTTAAATACCAAGATTTATTGATTATGGTGTAAAACAAAAGATTTATTTGACTATTTTCCTAAATTTTGATTTTAATTAAGTAAGAATATGCTATTAGTATTTTTAAATAATTTAAGTTATAAACTTTCATTGATTTTATATTAAACAGAATATTTTTATTCATTATATTATACAATATGAATTTTGTTAAGTAGGATATTAGGATATGGTTCCTAGACAGATTTAGTGACGTTTAATACTTTATATAGGTGACGCGTTACGAAGTGAGATTCAGGAAGTAGCGCTACGAGGTAAGTTATTTGATCACAAATTAGGATCATCACAGTTCAGCTTATATATAAGTATTCAAGCCAGTTCATTGACAGCCATTATTTATGCACCACTCATGTTATATGCAAACATGTCATCCAGTATAGCATACAGTTATGTCATTTCGCATCATGTTCAAATTCAGAAATTATAATTATGTATGTATTATGTCATGCATCCTCATGGTCATAAGACACGTAAGCTATCTTAAGTTCAAGTGCAAGATAAAATCAGTTCAGTTAATCAGATGGCCATTCAGATGCATGGTACCAATGCAGTTTAGTTTCAGGGTGGACGTGCAAGCCACGGACTCAAGCGTGGTCCACCATAGTATGCCAGAATACTATCAGCGGCTCCCCTCGCGGCCGCGGGACATGGGGCCGGTGCACAACCTCGCACACAAGGTTAAGTGTTTTGGCCAGTCAGTTCAGTCAGTTAAATCAGTTCAGTCAGTTAATTCAGATAAATCAGTCATGCATAAACATCAGTATGATCAGTCATGAATTTTAAGTTCTCAGCATGAAAGTTTTTATGAAAATCTTATGTTTAGTATGTTAACGTTGTGATGGATTTCTTACTGAGTATTCGACTCATTTTAGTTTGTTTTCATATTTTTAACCACTTAGGTGAGGATGATGATTACGAGCAGGCATGCCAGAATTAGAAGGAGCAGTTGATTTAGTTTCAGACCTTCTAGAATAAATTACTTTTATGACATAACTTTTATTTAGTTTAATCATTTAAGTTTTTGAAGACATTTTTATTAGAAAACGTTTTATGAAATAAATCCTAATTTATTTTTATTAAATATGAAATCTCTTGACGGGTTTATTTTATTAAAAACACGTGACACTCCTAGCCTACGGGACGGGGATGTTACAGGGCCACTACCATATGGCTACCGGCTCTTCTTTAAAAAAAAAAGGTATGTGTAAGGAGGTCTAAGCAACTGGGAAGAGCCAAGTCGAGAACACCTTGAGAGTGAAATCCACATATCAATACACCTACAACATTAGCGGGAGAGGAGATTTAGATTATTTTGTTGACTCCTACACACGTCGGTACATATCCAAGTGAACAACTTGACATCGTAGGTAAACCAAAACACAACTTGATCCACGACTCTCAAATAGTCAAAAATCTGCACATCCCACCTAAGGTAGGCATTGAGCTTTAAAGTCCAATACCATCACATCCGAAAGTATAAATGCACCTATATTTCTATCCTGACAACAAATACTTAACTACTCAACACCCTAAATCTAACTAGTATTTATCCTAGTAATACAAAACTCGCTGCCCTTCGGCATTAAAGTTCCCCCAAAAGTTACCGAATCTTGCCTCTAATATAGCTAGTAAACCCAATCCTATTCTCAAACTAACTTGATCATATTCTAAACCATCATCCAACTAACATATCCATCCTCTAGACCTACATCCACAAAATCGACAAGAATCATTTACTCAATCTATACCATCTATTATGCTTAAATTTGATAAAAATCGATTCCTAAAAACCTGCCAACCCTATAACCTCGAGCTAATAATAACCATTCTTTGAACTAAATTAATACCTTCAAACCTCATAGAGAAAAATGCTTGTAAATCTCCACCATTAATAACTTAACTTTGATCAAACCCCATTCTTAATGGATACAGACTAATTAACTTCAAATTGATCAAGCTTGCAAGCCAAGTCTGCAGAACTAAAAACTCAAATCTTACTATAAATCAGTCCTTAAATTTTGCAATTCTAAAACCTTAAAATCATATAAGTCTGCAAGATCGATGACCTTAGATCTAAAAATAAAAACAATTGTCGCTTGAAGCTTTCAACATCTAAAATCGTAAATGATGTCAAATGATTTCTTAAAGTGTGACGCCCCGACTCCCACGTACAAAAAGTTTGGAGAATTGTGACATCAGAATGATGACAACACAGGTCACGCATCCCAATAACAAGTGTTAAAGTGTGTGCAACATGCAAAAGTGTACAACAAAACGCAGCGGATAAATAATTAAATCAACTAAGTACCAGAATTTTTATACAAATATATTCAAAATAAATATCTATTGAAAAGTTATACAGTTATCTGATAATACAGTAAAAAGCCAAATACATACACGAGAGAGAAATAATTTCCATAATCCAAATCAACAATAACCACATGCCACCTTCTCCAGGGAACTGATCCCACAAGCTCCACATCCATATCTGCACTCAAAATCTACGGTACCATAAAGTGGTACCGCAGGTAAGTAATAATCCAAACGATCCTCAAGATCAAAATACATTAATGCTACCAACTATGCATGCATATGATAAAATATGCAACAAATCCAAAAAAAATCATTTTTCCCGAAAATAGATATTTTTCCAACACACGCCAAAATTCCATTTTGGCCCAAAAACATAATCCGTCATTTTTTCAGAAAATGATTTACACAAAAATAATTATTGGACACTGTAAGAGGGAATCACAGGCTGGACTATACCACTATCCCTACTTACCACCATTTCTACTGTGTGTACCGTAGGCGGGAATCGCAGGCGGGACAACACCACCATCCTTACCGTGTGCACCGTAGGCAGGAATCGCAGGCGGGACTATACCACCATCCCTGCTTACCACTATCCCCACAGTTCCTTTCCACACAACACAAAAACTCAATGGAGCATTGTAGGTGGGAATCACAGGTGAGACTCTACCACCATCTCTACCACGTGCACCGTAGGCTGGAATCGCAAGCAGGACTACACCACCATCCCTGCTTACCACCATCCCCATGCGTACACCATAGGCGGGACTATACCACCATTCCTGCTTACCACCATCCCTACAGTCTCTTTTCCTTTTTTTCATAAAAATTCAGTTTTCCAATGAACACATGAACATGAATGCAATTACACGAAAACCCAGTTTTCAATTTACAAACATGAACATGCGTGCACATGCAACGTACCAGACTAACAACAATATCCAATAACCAATCCAATCACAATAAAACCAATCTCACAAATACTCCGCCCTCAATCCATCCGACCCCCATAACTCCTCGGACTCAGTCTGGCACAACCAACCAATCACAATAATATTAAATGAGTTAGCGCAAAAATATATTAAAATCTCAAAAGATGTTTGGAAAAATACTTACAGCGCTATAATAATTTTCGGAGGATCACGGAAGAGCTGGAAGCGCCAAAACAGCAACTCCACAATATAGAAACAGTGTGGCCGAAATACACAGTAAACCCAAATTCGAACGGGGTCAAACGAAAGCTAAGAAACGGTAGGGTACGGCCTATGGAAGGTGGTGAAGCTAATGGAAGCGACGGTTGGCCGTGGGTGGCGGCCGAAACGGCGGTGGAAGGCCAAAAAAGCTTAAATCAGAGATAAGCTCGTGGAGGTGGCTCTGACGACAGATCGGAGCCGAAACTCGATCGGTTAGGACGGCAAGGGGCCGATGATGAAGTGGTGAAGAAATGGTGGCTAATGGTGGCCTGACGGCGGCGGAACGGGAGAAGGAAGGCCGCAGCTTCGCACGGCTTACGGTGGCTAACGATGGCGTTAGCCGACCTGAAATTGAAGGGGCTGAGTCGCCGGCAGCTGAGGAGTCGCCGGCAGCTGAGGAGTCGACCGGTGCCGACGGTGAGGGTCACGGATGGCCGGCGGCAGTGCTAGGGGCTGAAGACTGAAATGCACGGGGGAGAGAGAAAGAAACGGGAGAGAGAGAGAGGCTACGAAAGAATGAGCCGAAGGAAAAGAAAGAAAAGAAAGAAAAGAAAAAGGAAAAAGGATACCATAAATGAGGTCCAATCCTCATAATTGGCATCCCAAAAATGATCCAACGAAATTTTTTTTAAAACTACTAGATAAATAAAATAATTCAAACGCAGTGAAATGCTTAAATAAAACAATACTAGTTTTAAAACTCAAAAACAAACCAATTTAAATCAACGATCAATTTAAACTCAAAACAATAAATAATAATAAGAAAGCACATTAAAAATAATTTTCACAACTTAAAATATTATAAAATAATAAAAATAAAACCCTATAATATTAAAACAATAGAATAAATATTTAAATTAATTAAAATAATCATTCATTAAAAATACACTAAAATACGGTGTGTTACATTCTCCCTTCCTTAAATAAAATTTCATCCTCGAAATTGCGGGGTCAAACATCGACACTAAAGCAGCTACCAGATACAACACCGAACACACTTGAGAAGACCATAACTTCAACAACTCCAAATAAGCATGAGTAATACTCTCCCAAGTCTACTCCCATAGTCGATTTCCATAATATTCGCATTAGTCTCCTAGTACTCCTAGGGTGGCTATGAAATCTGAAATCTACATTCCACAAGAACCTTAATACAACACCTAGTAAACTCCAATGATTATCTTCACACAATAAACTGCTAACCTCAATCAACTCTTATGTTATAACTTCCCAACCTTCCTTGTATCCTATACCTTTGGTAACCTATTGGCCACTTCCAAGTTAACCATCAATAAGCATTTCCATCATCCAGACCTATTCCCTAAAAATCAACAAATTCATATCCTACATCTGATCTACCAAAGTTTAATCTCTAATTGCAAGTATCATCTCAAATTTTCAAATCACCAATAGTTCCCTAAAAATCAACACAAGATTTGAATCCTTAATCATATCACAACACAACACCATTGAGTACGAAGTAGCTCAACACTTACTAACCAAAAAACTCTCACCACACTTGGTAGAAAATTCTTAATCTTCCAAAACCATGAATTAATACACTTTCCTCAAACTCATCCAGAATTTCCTGCTTGAATCTGCACCAACTATTATCCTTAAATTTAATATCGATCAATCCTAAAACCTGTCACTATAACCTCGAACTAATAACAATTATTTTCTTGCATTCAATCCAAATCCACAATCCTCAGATAAATACATAAACTAAATCAATACCTTCAATCCCCAAAGAAATATTCTCCTTAAAATTCCTATATCAATACTCAACTCTAATCAACCTATTTTAATGATTATAGCCTAACCAGTCTCCAAAATAAATCAAGCTAGCACACCAAGCTTGCAGAATTAAAACTTAAATATTATTATCAATCAGTCCTCAAATATGCAATTCTAAGACCTCAAATTAAAATAGAATCTCTTTTTGAAATCTGTAAAATCGAAGAACCTATATCTAGTAATAAATCAATCAACTCCCAAAGCCTTTCAAATCTAAGACATTAAATAATAACCAATCATTTCCTAAAGTCTGCAGAACCTTAAACCTTTGGTGAAATTCTCATAAATCCCTCCTTAAAATTTGTTGAACTTACAACCTCCCATTCTAAAGCCTCAGGTCATATCTCCACAAAATCTAAAACCTCAATTATCCTACTCTCCAAAGAGATCACTCAGACCATAACATTCCCTTACAAGCCTCGATATTACCCAAGCATACCAGATTAATAAAAATTCAAGCTTACCACATTAAATATTAATACCAATCAATCGCATTCTCGGTCATACCATCTTCCTACCATTGCGTAACCCTTAACCTCACTTAAGTCTTTAGACAAAAATTTCAAATAAGAGCAAAAGCAACACCCAAATAAAATAGAATAAAATAAAATAATACAACATAAAAATTAAAGTAGAGTAAAACCAACAAAATATAATAACATACAATAAATTAAAATAATTAAAATAACATACTTCAAATCAAATAATTTCAAATCACAACTTTAAAACTTTCTGGTACTCCACCTAAGGGACATGTGGTTTTACCCAGAGACGAACTACTCTGATACCAACTGTGACGCCTTGACTCCCACGTACAAAAATCTTCGAAAATTGTGACGTCAGGATGATGACAATACAGGTCATGCATCCCAACGACAAGTGTTAAAGTGTGTGCAACATGCAAAAGTGCACAACAAAATGCAGCGGATAAATAATTAAATCAACTAAGTACGAGAATTTTTATACAAATATATTCAAAATAAATATCCATTGAAAAGTTATACAGTTATCCGATAATACAGTAAAAAGCCAAATACATACACGAGAGAGAAATAATTTCCATAATTCAAATCAACAATAACCACATGCCACCTTCTCTAGGGAGCCGATCCCACAAGCTCCACATCCATATCTGCACTCAAAATCTACGGTACCATAAAGTGGTACCGCAGGTAAGTAATAATCCAAATGATCCTCAAGATCAAAATACATTAATGCTACCAACCATGCATGCATATGATAAAATATGCACTAAATCCAAAAAATATCATTTTTCTTGAAAATAGATATTTTTCCAACACACGCCAAAATTCCATTTTGGCCCAAAAACATAATCCGTCATTTTCCTAGAAAATGATTTACACAAATAATTATTGGACACCGTAGGCGAGAATCACAGGCGGGACTCTACTACCATCCATACTTACCACCATTCCTACCGCGTGCACTGTAGGCTGGAATCGCAGGCGAGACAACACCACCATCCCTACTGCGTGCACCGTAGGCGGTAATCGTAGGCGAGACTATACCACCATCTCTACAGTTCCTTTCCACACAACACAAAAACCCAATAGAGCACTGTAGGCGGGAATCGTAGGTGGAACTCTACCACCATCCCTACCGCGTGCACTGTAGGCGGGAATCGTAGGCGGTACTAGGGCCTGAAGACTGAAATGCACGGGGGAGAGAGAAAGAAACGGGAGAGAGAGAGGCTACGCCGGAATGAGCCGAAGGAAAAGAAAGAAAAGAAAAAGGAAAGAGGAAAAAGAAAAATAGAGGGAAAGAAATGAGGTCCAATCCTCATAACTGGGGTCCCAAAAATGATCAAACGAAAAAGATTTTTAAACTACTAGCTAAAAAAAATAATTCAAACGCAGTGAAATGCTTAAATAAAATAATACTAATTTTAAAACTAAAAAACAAACCAATTTAAATCAATGATCAATTTAAACTCAAAACAATAAATAATAATAAGAAAGCACATTAAAAATAATTTTCACAACTTTTTTTTTTTTTATTTATCAAAGAGCTGGTAGCCCCACACTTCACAACTTAAAATATTATAAAATAATCAAAATAAAACCCCTATAATATTAAAACAAGAGAAATAAATCTTTAAATTAATTAAAATAATCATTCAATAAAAATATACTAAAATACGGGGTGTTACATAAAGTCTACAAAATCCCAAAACTTACATGAAATTCCCATCAATCTTTCGTTGAAGTTCGTTGAACTTACAACCTCCTATTCCATAGATTCATTTCATAAATTCTATGAAATCTAAGACCTCAATTATCGTAAGTGATTTAAAGCTATTACCCTCCTCAGTTGTGAGACTTCCATTCCTACTCCCAAAGAGATCACCTAGACCATGACATTCCCTTTAAGCTCGATATTATAAAAACAAACCAAATTGCCAAGAGTTTAGGCCTACCACACTAAATATTCATACCTATCAAGCTGAAATTCAAGCCAACATCGCTAAATCCAAGTCTAACTCCCCATATTCTCAAGCCTATAATACTAAGATTGAAGCTTAAATTTCTGGTACTATACCTAAGTGACTTATGGTTTTACCCAGAGCTGAACTGCTCTAATACCACCTGTGGCACCCTTGACCCCAATGTATGATTTGGTGGAAGTCGTGACAATAGGATGATGACCACACGGATCACACACCCCCATCGCCATGTGCAATTGTGTGCAAACTTGCATAAATGTGTGCAGCAAAAATAGTGCAGTGAAAAGATATAAGGCATTCAAAACTAAGTACCAACAAGTTTTAAACTTTACAACCCACAATAAAAACCACCAATGGATTATAAAGTCATCCAGCTGAAATAAAGGAACTGAAATTAGCTCCAACAACAAATACGAGTACGATCCCAAGCCTTCACTCTTCAGGTGGGTCCAGTCCCTCTACTAATATCCATTCTCTGCATCAAAGCCTGCGACTCCATAAAATGGAACCATAGGTACGAATACCATATGAGATTTCACAATCTCAGCAAGTAATCAACACACAACGACAAAGAGTTTAAAACAAACATTTGTACAACCAATAAAGTAATATGGCAATACAAGCAAAAGAGAACAATCACGCCAAAAATCCCTTTGGCCCGAAACATAACCATTTATTACACATGCACTTTGGTCTCTCCTATGGACTATGTGCACACCCTGGCAAAGTCACACCACGGGTAAAGTTCGTACATGTGACTTTTTAACGAGTGATGCCCACCTACGCGCCTGGCTCCTAAGTGACTAGGTATCCTCTAGCCCCCGCCAGCTGATGGGCTACATAGTTGTGCCAAGAGCGTTACCATGTTGGTCGAGCCAACTGTCACCCAACGATAGCCTAGGAGACATCACTCAGTTTATTAGGTTTTCGAGTGACCAGAGGAGCTCAACCGAGATAATACCCCATTGTTGTGTCTAAACTTTCACTCAAAATAATGAATAAAAATTCAGAACAGTTTTACCTGCAAGTATACAGGTGTCGTAGTACTTTACATGATCGAATTCACAGGGATTGATTAATGTGATAAAGAGAATAAGATAAAAACAGATTATTAAAAGGAACGAGCAATCAAAAAGAGGAGATTACTAGGATGAGGATTTTAAAATAATAAAATATAACTGAAACAATAAAATGAACCAATATGGAAAATGACTAAGGTTTCGAGGATCCATCTAATAATTTATAAAATTGTTTCTGACCAAATTAGCTCAGTTAGACTAGAATAATGATTCCGTCTAACTGGAAGATTTATCAAATAAGCCCAAAAATAATCACCAAATATTGAGTTTGAATAATTTACGGTAGAAAAATTCACAAATCCAATTGATTATCATAGGGATTTCTCAAGCATTTACTGTATTCAGAAAACACAATAAATCAAAAGAAATATATAGATAATCAAAGTTTCTAATAGTAACACCAATTAATTAATCAAACTCACAATATAACTCTATTATTGATCTGAAACAATATTTAAATTATTAGACTTCACCTCTCAACCTTAGTACAAAAAAATTAGCCAACCATGTTTACCACAAGAACCATGGAATTCAATGATAAATTCTCCATAAGAAAACTTAAATAAAACACTGTATATAAATATAAACTGAACAATAAAACACTGTAAATAAATGAGCTGAACAATAAAAACACATAAAATAAAAAAGTTTCCAAAAATAACAATACAAATATATGAGTTGCCGAAAACACTATAAAATAAATACAAGCTGCTGAATAAAGTAATACACTATAAATATATAAGCTGCCGAAGAAAACACAGAAAAATAAACCAAGAGCTTGCCAAAAACACTAAATAAAATGAAGTTGCCGAAAAATAAACCAAGAGCTTGCCGAAAACACTAAATAAAATGCAGTTGCCGAATGAATAAACAAAGGAAATAAATACAAGTTGTCGAAAGAATAAACAGTAAAATAAACTGAAGTTGCCGAAAAACAACACTATAACTAAGAGTTGCCGAAAATGGAATGAGAGCCCCAACTGATCCCCGAACTCAGATGCCTGATCCCCTTTCTTCATTCACTTCAAGCCTTTTTTTAGGCTTCAAAAACCAACAAACAATAGTTGCTTAGCTGCCAGATGTTTCCCACTCCGTGCGTTTCTTTCTTCTTTTTTTCACTGCTTTCGACGCATGCATGTATTCGGCACAGTGCGTTTCTCTTTTCTTCCTCTTTCTTTTTCTTTCTTCCTTGGCCGAGCACTGAGTGGACTTGCAGTTTTCTTTTCTTCTTCTTTCTTCCTTGGCTTTCCAGCCGAAGCCCACTGCATCGAGTGGTTCGGTGCGTATTTTTTTTCTCTTTCTTTTTTCTTTCTTCCTTTCTCTTTTCGCCGAACTTAGTGGAGACCTGCTTGTTTTTATTTCTTTTTCTTTCCTTCCTTCCACTGCTTTCCAGCCGAAGCTGTCGCCCAATTCTGCATTTCTTTCTTTCTTTTCCTTTTCTTTGTTTTCTTTTGCACTGAACTGCAGCTAGCACCGAACTCTCTTCTCTTTCTTTTTCTTCTTTCCAGCTTACTTTCTAGTGCATCTACTTTCTCTGTGCTGCGTGAGTGTTGCGTGAGTTGGCACTGTGCATGCTGGTTCGTGAAGGAGTGCTGTTGGACGTGGCCGAAGGTTGAAGATGATATGAACGTGGGGTTGATGGCCGTGAGACTTTTGGATAAGGTGAGGCAGTTCATGGCCGTGTTCATGGTGTTTCTGTGGTCGTACGGAGTGTATAGGACGGCTCACGGTGGTCGCTCGAAGCTGTTGGGCACAGAGGCACTGTAGCATGAAGATGTAGCGGGAGGTTGAAGACGACTCCAACGACGTGTCGTTTTTTTCTTTCGATGAAATGGCACGTCGTTTAGCTCAGACGACAGATTTCAAACCCGTGCAAAACGACATGTCGTTTAGGACCTGTGCAAAAAAAATAAATAAAAAAAGTAAAATAAAAATAAAATTAAATAAAATTAAATAAAATAAACTAAAACAAACAGAATAATAAAAAAATAAAATTAGAAAAAGAAAATAAATAATTAATTAAAAATTAAACAAAAACTAAACTAGAATATTAAAAATGTGTTGTGCATGTGAGACAATAAAATCAAATTAAATCACAAGTTATAAAAATAAGCATAAACTATGCTTTTAATCAATTTAAATCACAACTTGGATTTATTGCCTCTTGATCATTTTTCTATCTAAAATCAATGATAAAATGATAAAACAATTAAAAATATATTGATTTTAACTATATAAATTATGCAATAATGCAGCTCAATCACAATCTCGACTTAGGGTTGTAATACGCATGCACCCACAAAAATATTATCAAGATATGAAAGCCCAGTTTTCAAATCACGCCACATGGCAGAACAGATCAGAGTCAAATAATCAAGACAGATATTAATAAAGGTAAATATGTAGATGCAAGAAAGACAGTATATTGGATGACATGACATAACACACATTAGACAATATACATCATCACAACATTCACAAAGTGCATAGTCTAACAAACCCAACTACACACGTAATCCCATCCTCCATCCAGCCATGGCCCAATTTCCACAACAACACATAGTTATTAACCCCAACACTTCGTCGGGCCAAAGGCCCATCTCAACTCAATTGACTACAAACAATGTTAGTGATAAATGGATGCCATAATCCCAAGGGTGTGTTGGAGAGGTACTTACAACGCGGTCAGGAAATTTGATGATTGAGTGCACGTCGGTCTACGGGTCCCGCAATTGGACAAGCACGTGGGTCGCTATGCATACGGACACCAAACGGTTAGTAAATAAACAATTGAAAACATAATACTAAAAAAGAAATTTAGAGGCAACTTTGGCTCACTGAGGTGACGCCAAAATTGTCAGAGCAGTGGCGATGCAAGGTGGCAACGGCTGATATGGGCTCAAACTCACGGGTTGGGTGGTTTTGTGAGATAGGGACGATGAGTAAGGGAATGTGGGTGCTCGGGGATGGTCGTGTAGCCTTGAGAAGGTAGCTGGGGGTGGCATGGCAAAAATTCTCCTAAGGGCTTTGGTAAACAAATTAAAGGATGGGGTTTACTAGATCTAGGCTTCAAGATGGAGAGAAGCGGAGTTAGGATGGGTTTCAAAGGGTGCAGATCTAACGTATTTATGGGCCGTGGAGCTCAAGCATGATGGATGCAACCTTGGCTATGATAGGAGGCGTGGGACGATGGGGGAGGTCGTGCTTGACAAGACTGTGGGTGGCTATCGACATCATCGAAAAGGGAGAAAGAACCAGAGAGGGGGGCTTTCGCAGACGAGGACGCGAGGCAAAGCTGGACTGACGATGATGGGTGGCGCTACAAGGGCCACGGGTGTGTGAAAGGAGGACGAAGAAAGAGAAGAAAGGAGAGAAAAGAAAGGAAGGTTGCGGCGCAAGGAGAAAACGATGAAGCCCATTGTTTCAAGGAGTTGAGGGCTGGGCTTCACACACACACAGGCTGGACTCATTCACACACCTCATTGACCCACATAACACAACACACAAAATAAACTTCTTCACTTAACCCACCACACAAAAAGGGCTCAAACTAGAAAAGAAAAGACTAAAAATAAAATAAAAATAAAACAACCAATAATAATACATATAAATAATGAAAACACTCTAAACTTGGGATCTCACATATAGAAGTCAAGAAAATGAGCACACCACACAGAGATACGTGCCAAGCTTTGCCTTACAGTGGGTGGAAGACAGTGTATCACATTGTTGTGCAATGGAGGTGCTATTCTTGAGATGGAAGCATAAAGGTGGCTCGTGGAAGGATGATAGTGGTGGTGGTGTGAAACTTGACACTTGTCAACGACCACAACAACACTAGGACAACGATAGTTTTTATTTTTAGATCAGAAGCACAATACGTAAAAAAGACAACAATGTGGTGGTCGTCTAAGAGTAGACAGACATTGATGGGCTGTCATGGTTGATGGTAGTGGCATCAGAGTGGCGATGGAGAAAAATGCACAAGTAAATGATGAACCGCATTGCTAGATTTTAGGGATTTTGAAATGTTTATTTTGAAATGGTATGGGGTCTCTGTATAAAGCTCTCCCTTTTTGTTTAACAAAAATAAACAAAATGGCATGGCAAGTTGATATTGCTTGCCATGTCAACTGGTGTAAAAAAACGTAAAACCCGTCGTACGGGTATCACTACTCTAATTTAAATGTGTAATGATACCTACATAACACACCTTATAACATATTTCATAACACATATTGTAAAATAAGGGTATTTTGGTAAAATGATATTACTTTTACAAGTTAGTTTACAAAAATAACCTTTCTTTTAAAATATTATTGTGTAAAATGTTGTGAAAAGTGATGTGTGCTATCATTTTTCTATTTAAATTCATTACCTCTAGGTACATGGAGGCCTAGAGCGCTCGAGCAACTTCCTAAAAATCGACCCCAACACAAACCTTGGGGAAGAAGGGCATGAAAATCCCTGCAGGCTAGTAAAAGGTCCGAAAAATCCAAGTCTAATTGATCATTTAACTCGGAGAAAAAAAGCAAAGAAATAACAACTTGCAAACAAAAATCTATACGAACTTGAAAGGAAAAGAAGGGAGAAAAAATAAAAGAAAGAAAAAAAGATGGTACTTGATCGATACTTCTGGATCAAAAAAGAAGTGATGGTAATAAAAGAGAAAAAAAGATGGTCCTTGATCGATACTTCTGGATCAAAAAAGAAGTGGTGGTTAATAAAAGAGAGAAAAAAAGTTGGTCCTTGATCGATATTTCTGGATCAAAAAAGAAGTGATGGTTATATTTTTGTTTTCGTGTGACTCACTTTATCGTACGTCAACTTTCTTATAATTACTTTTTTTTTTTTTTTTATAAGAAGAAATCACATTAATAATATAGAGTTTTACATACAATTATCAAGCCAAATGGCTTGAAAAATAAAATCTGAAAAACTAGAATACCACATCTCAATAGACTCAACAACCCAAGCATGTCGGGCTAAGCCATGAGCAGCTTCATTACCTACCCTACTTACATGTTGAATCTGAATGTCATCAAAGAAAGATATCAACTTTTTAGTTTGTAGCATTAAAACACCCAACCTAGAAGAAGACTCTGCTGGGTATTGAAGTTCCCGCACTATCAACAAGCAGTCACTCTCGATCACTATCTTTTTAATTCCCATAGGGATACACAATTGTAGACTCCGAAACACAGCAAGTAACTCAATATCTTCTGGTGCAGCAACTTCTAGCTCAACCTTACTAGCTGCCGTTATGACTATCCCATTTTCATCTCGTAGTATGGCTCCAACCTTACTAACTTACATATAATTACTTGATTATGCCAATGACTCCAACTTTTTTCGATCGGGCAAAGTTTCGACCACTCACATGATGAGTCAGTGTCAGGTCGTCCTGTTGATGATCTTATCCTTATAAACTTTGTGTTTTAATTTATTTTCATTTTGATAAAATCACACGTAAAAGTTTTTATTTATGTTTTTATTTGAATATTTTTTTTTAAGAGAAAAATCACCTGTCCACGAGTGATTGTTTTTATTTGAATATAAAGTCATTTATAGATCAGTTTCTTTTCTCAAATATTGAATTCTTTAATCAGACAAACACGCTAACACTGGAGAAACTACAGAAACAAACAAGCTGTTAAGAACAATAACTGATCTGACCGGGAATATTATATTAATCCATATCCGCTAGAATATGCAACGTCAGATTTAGGTGAGACATATGCAATCTTCCAATTTCCATCTATTTGTTTTTCTGAATCTTTCTCTCTAAATATTAACTCTTCTACTCTATCAAATGCTCCCTACCGACTTCCTTTATCTCTTCAATGTTACCATCACTTACATTAATATGGTCCTCAAGAATTTTACGTACACGATATTCTTTGCTACTCAGAAAATGTCCATTGCTAGGTTTCTATCAGTTTTAGGTCTGTCGAAGTATCATTACTATATAGGGAAGTATTCAGGGTCTGAATACCCAAAAGTTCCCTGCACCATTGACATTGACATGATCCATTGGTTTGTATTTGCTCATGAATATATGACTGGTTTGTATGTATTAATACAGATTGACATCCATTGGTTTGCATGTGTTGAATATATGATTGGTTTGCATGGGAGTTGATAAATCACAGAGAGTTTGTTAGGCTAAAGCTCCAAACCGGCTACAATATTGCAATCCACCATATGTGCAATATCAGAAATATTCAGCTTATGGACATGCTATGTTTGTGGACCAACCAGTTTGGGTACATTGGTACATTTTTGTAAGCGAAGGGCATCAACTGAATTTATCAACTGAATTTCAGGTAATCAATAATAGTTATTAAATCTATTAAAGATTTGTGATAGAGCTCTCTCAATTTGTACATGTGACCTCCATTACACTTTGGTGTTTAATTCAATGTCTTTATCTTGGAAAATTTGCATGGATTGCGGTCCAGTGCTTTAAGGTGTGAAATCAATAAGTTCGAAGGTTGAGGAATGTGATATGATTGTGTTATGCGTAACTGCATAACCGTGATTTATTTAAGAAATGAGAGAGATCCTGAAAATACCTCCCATACCGTAGCGAAGAAGGTGTTCAAGGAGCTTCTCGGCAGAAGGTCGGGGTATGCAACAGAGGATTCGACAATTCACTTATTGCTGAACCATCAATGCATGAACTCCCATTTGTCTCTGAAAGTTTGCACCAATTAAGTTGATAAGCATAAGACCAAAATATAAATGTACAAAGAGAAGTGTGCAGATTTGACAGCAGGCCTGCAACTTGCTATAATGAAGAATCAGAAGTCATATGAGGAAAGAATGGAGCTCAAGTTCTCAGAAATGGATAAAACCTATTGCCAAGTTATATTTATATATACTCTATATATATATATATATTTATATATATAACATATATAATATAAATAAAAGAATGGGTAATATATAAATTACGACTCTAACCAATATTGCTCACAAAAACAGAATGAAAGACAAACATGACTATTTAAACCATTTCTTCTAAAGGACATTTATTAATATTGTAATGAAAGACTTATTACAGAAAAAGTAAAGGAAGACATGCCGCAAGAAGACTGATTACACATAACACATGACGAATTCATCAATTGGCATAAATATATGTGTGCGTCTGTGTCATGTGCAGACCGCGGACTAATTCATCATCAGCTGCAATCGTCCAATGGTTTCAAGACTTGGTTCCTCATGCTTTCAAACCCAACAGCTGTGCTTTTAGAAGAATAGCCATAATCGACGTCAATGCCAAAAGAGTTTGCAGGTACACTGAGTAAGTATTTAGTGATCTGATCTTCCGCACAAAGCTCAACCTTTTGCCAATCACTTCCGCAAGATTAGCAACTTCATTTATCTCATTAATATTACCATTACCTACATTAATATAGTCCTCAAGAATTTGTCGTAAACAATCTTCTTTTACTGCAGATCTAAAGAACGTTGCCAAACTAATTCTTTCGCTTTCAGGCCTATCGAAAGAAAGTGCTTTCTTACCAGTTAATAACTCAGCCACAACACCAAAGCCATAGAAATGGATCCAAATTAAACTCTACTAGATCAACAGGGGGTCCAATAATAGAGCTTTTTTTTTTTTTTTCCAAATAGCCACTAACCACTCGCAACGTGATCCCGACTCAAATTTATTAAAAAAGTCATCACTTATGGCAGAGGAATACCGTGGTTACATATCGAACATTGAAATACTAAACCAACAAGAATCACCCAAAAAGTACAAAGACCGATCAAAACTCGCCAAGCGACAGCGAGGCTCAATTAGCCTTGAAAACAAAACGAACCACTCTAAAACAATCAAGAGAGACCCAACCTGCAAAACCAAAAGAGAATAACTAAACAAGCCTACTTACGAAAGGAGGGGAGACCCCACATATCCAAATGAAGAATCCCCTTAAGATAAACAGGTAGAGTATGCCGCTCTTCGTAAATCACGCTCTTACCCATTTCTCCCTCTCTGGCAAGAAAATCAGTCGTACTATTACCTTTCTTATATTGATGAAGCACCATGAAATGTACCCTTTCTAATGCCGCTAGTAGGTCCTCCCAAAAATCCCAAAGATTCTATAAGGAGCATGTACCTTTCTGAATCCAATCCACAACAATGCGTGAGTCACTTTCAATTATGACACTCAAATATCGAAGTCGTTTACACAAACGAATTCCTTACAAGATTGCTTTTAATTCCGCACTATTATTCGTGCCTTGTCCAGAATGACTAGAAAAGGTCGTTATCGCCGTGCCATGGCAATCTCTAATAATTCCTCACCTCCTGAATTACTTGGATTGCCCCGACAGCTACCTTCACAATTCAGTTTGACCCAACCAGAAGGAGGCCTAACCCACGAAATGAATTTACCTGGCCTTGCGCAAAGAGGACGAAGCGAAAATTGGAGTTCCCACACAATCTCCATATCGGGCACATGAGTTTCCATAAGGCCCTTGAGTGCTCTGCAATAACACAAACCCAGTACCGAACTTGTCTCCAAACCTGTTCCACATCTTGTTTCACATCCTCCATTCTTGCTTTACATATTCTATTCCATAAGCACTATGTAATCACACACGGCATCACTCCAATTAGAATACCTTTGATTGTTGATTTGCTGGCATAAGAAAACCAGCTAGTGATTCTGTTTTTCCAAGGAATGATTTGGGGAAAAGGGGTCCCCAACAACACACTCACCTGACACCAAATATTAGCAGCAACCTCACCTGAGGAGAGAATGTGGTCAATATCATCCTGGCGCCTTTGCACACAATAGTCACAAGCTGAAGCAATCAGAATGCCTTTGGCCTAAACTCTATCATCTACGGCCAAACATTTGAACCAAACTTTCCATAAACAAATGGAAATTCTTTTAGGCAGTAAAGGGTGGCAAAGCCAATCATTCCACTCTAAATTTTCTCTTCTACCTCCCATGTTTTCCTTATGGAGAATTTCCCATTTGGAGCAGGCTTCCAAATGCAAACATCTTCACCTCTTTTACCAGTCGATACATTGTGCAAAACTTCCATAGTTCTATCGGCTCCCACCAACTCTAGTAATAAATCCAAATTCTAGTTGTTGTGTTGCCAGCAATCCCAAATGCGTAGCTTCTTATTTCTGGTCAACTTTGTACTCACCAAAAGTGGACCAGAAGCTAGCCACCTATCAAACCAAAAAGAAGAGTTTCCACGGCGCACCAAGATTTTCACATTATCCATGAAATCCAGAATGATTGCCACCATAGATCTCCAAAATCTCGAGTCATTTGGTCTCTCCTTCCAGGCAAGAACATGGATATTCCTGCAATATTTGGGCCTAAAAAAAATCTACCCATAAATTGTTAGAGGTAAGTAATCTGAAAGCAAGTTTCATATGGAGAGATTTTTATACTTCCTTAAGATCTCGTACACCCAAGCCCCCTTACAAGTTGGTTTACACACCTTCCCCCAAAAGCGCCAATGGACTTTCTTTATACCTTCCACCTCGCCCCACCAAAAATTAGCCAAAAGAGAATTAATGTGAGAGATAGTGCCCAGCGGAACATTAATGATAGACATCAAGTGTACGGCATGCTAGAGAGGACATGTCTAAGCAAAACCAATCTTCCACCTTGCGATAACAATTTAAATTTCCACCTAGCGATTTTCCTTCCAACCTTATCCACTAGTGGCGCATAATCCTGGAAATCAACTTGCCTAAAACCAAAGGCGCACCCAAATATGTAACGGGGAACTTGCCTTTCGTGAAGCCTGTGCTTCTCAATAAGCATTGTTTAGAAGCTGGGGTGATGTGTTTGGACAAAAAAATTGCTAATTTACTCTTAACTAATTTTCTGACCCGACCACTTTCCATATGTCTCAAGAACATTCACCAAATTTTTTATCAACCTCTTCTCGCCATTTGCAAATATAAGGATGTCATCCGCATATAATAAATGAGATATAAGAGGTGCCCCAAGTGGATGAATAAATTTGCCACTATGACCCTCCTCAAAATTCCTCCGAAATAACCTCGTCAAGACCTCCTCCATAAGGATAAATAAAAAAGGGGAAAAGGGATCCCCTTGGCATAAGCCCCTAGCTAATTGAAAAAAACCCTGAGAGGTACCGTTCATCATCACCGAAAACCACGGGGACTCCATGCAATTTTTATAAGCTTGCAAAAATGATCAGAGAACCCAAAAGACTTCAAAACCTCCAAAAGAAAGCTCCAATTAACTTTTCCATAGGCCTTAGCCATATCCAACTTAACCATCACATTGCCACCTATCCTTTTTTTATGTAAAGAATGGACCATTTCCTATGCCAACGTAATATTTTCAAAAATACTACGCCCCGAAATAAAAGCACCTTGCTCATACGAGACCAACTTCTCAACAAAATCAGTGAGTTTGAAAACAATAATCTTCGAGAAAATTTTGTAAGCCACTGAGTACTAACTAATAGGGAGAAATTTATCAAAGCTTGAAGGATTATCCACCTTTGAAATTAAAACAATAAACAAGGAAGAATAGAACCTGGAAAGAGGAGTACCCTGGAAAAAATATTTTGCCGCTTCGATGAGGTCTTCCTTTACAATGTCCCAACAAGCCATATAAAATTCTGATCCAAAACCATTGGGCCCGGGCTACTCTCTTTTGGAATGGAGAACCGCTCGTTTGACTTCCACCTCCATCGGCTCTGAACACAGGACATTGTTTTTGACCTCTGAAATTTGAAGATTTAGTAACGTCGAGAGATCACAAGGCTCAATAATGGACGGCTCAAGAAAATTCTGGAAGAAAATAGTAGCCTCATCATGCACTACCTCCACACCCTCCAAAATCCTGCCATCGATTAGCACTATTCTATCTAGGCGACCTATGACGCCCCGACTCCCACGTACGGTAAAGCGAGAATCATGACGTCAGGATGATGACAACGCGGGTCACACATCTCAACAATAAGGGCTCAAGTGTGTGCAACACGCAAAAAGTGCACAACAAAAACGCAGCGAATAATTTAAATAAGTCAACTAAGTACCAGAATTGTTTATTACAAATATCCAAAATAAATAGTTGTTAAAAAATTATATAGTTATCCGTTATATATATAATACAAACCAAAGACATATACAAGAGTTGGGAACAAATCCCATAAATCCCAAATGACCACATGACACTCCTCCGGTGGAGTCGATCCCTCAGGCGCCACATCCTCATTTGCATCAAAATCTACGGTACCATAAAACGGTACCGTAGGTAAGTAATAATCCAAACAACTCAATGAGATAAAAATATTTTAATGTAACCAACCATTATGCATGCATATGATAAATATGCATTAAATCCAAAACATCATTTTTCTCGAAAATGAATATTTTTCAACACACGTCAAAATTTCATTTTGGCCTAAAATATTTCCATTAAAACATTATCTATCATTTTTTTTTTAAAATGGCCCAAAACAATAATCCATCATTTTCCCAGAAAATGATTCATACAAAATCCTTTTATCCAACACATGCCATTTTTCCAGAAAATAGTTATTAATCCATTTTTATCCGTATGCACCATGATCTCCCCTAGGGACTATCCACACACCCTGGCTCCCTTCGTCACACCACGGGTAACGACCATGCGAGTGACTTCGTAACGAGCGATGCCCAGTTCCACGCCAGCGCATTCGTGGCTAAGCATCCTCTAGCCCCTATCAGTAGAGGGGCCACAGAGTCGGCACGAGAGCGATACCATCCCGTCCAATCCCATTGTCGCCCGGCAACAATTCAAGGGATGTCACTCAGTATATTCTGCTCCCGAGTGACCAGAGGGGCTCCACCGAGATATTGCCCCATCTCGGCTTGGGGTCGTGATACACACACACCCAAAAATTGATACTCACATATGAAAATTCAGTTTTCAAATATACATATGAATATGAATACAATTACGCTAAAATCCAGTTTTCATTCACAAACATGAAAATGCGTGCACATGCAATGTACAAGACACGACCTCAATATCCAACACCCAACAAATCCCAATATATAACCAAACACACAATCAATTCCATCCTCCAATCCAACTAACCCCCTTACTCCTCAGACTCAGTCCGGCACAACCAACCAATTTACAATAAAAATGAGCTAGTGTAAAAATACATTTAAATCTCAAAAGTTATTTGAAAAAATACATACAGCGCTATAAAATAATTTTCAAAGGATCATGGAGGTGCTTGAAGAGAAGGCACAACAACAAAATAGTGCAAAATGCACTATGGCTGTGGGTCTGAAAAACCCAATTTTGAACGGGGACAAACTAAGACTTGAGATTGCTAGGGAAGGGCTTAGGGATGTCGGTGGAACTAATGGTAGTGGTGGTTGGCCATGGGTGGCGGTATGAGTGGCGGTTGGATGCTAAAATGCTAAAATTGGAAAAGTAGATGGTGGAGCTTCACTGGTGACGGATCGGGACTGAGGATGGGTGGTTTGGATTGCTGGGAGGTCAAGGATGATGTGGTGAAGAGATGGTTGCTAGAGGTGGAGCGACGGCAGCGCTGGAGCACACAAGGCCGTGCAACTTGAAGCCATGCATGCGGGTCAATAGCGGCGCGGGAGGGGCTGAGATTGGAGTGGAGTGGTCGCCGGTTGGTGGGGAGAAGATTGGGAGGGTCGGTGTCAGACAAGAGGAGGAAGAATCGGATGAAGGAGAGAGAAAGAAGGGGCTACGTGGGGGAGAGAAGAAGAAATGGAGGAAAAGAAAAGAAAGAAAAGAAATAGAGAGAAAAAGAAAAGAGGAAATAGAAAAGGAAAGAGGAAAAGAAAAAAAATAAAAATGAAGGAACAGAAATGAGGTCCAATCCTCACAACTTGGGTCACAAAATTGATCCAATGAAAATGATTTCAAAACAGTAAGTTAAAAAAAATAATTCAAATGTAGTGAATATCTTAAATAAAATAATAATAAAATCCAACAACACAATAATTTTAAAACCCATAAACAAACTAATTTAAATTAAAAATCAATTTAAATGTAAAAAAATAATTAATATTACGAAAGCATATCAAAAATAATTTTACAACTTAAAAATATTATAAAATAATATAACAAAACACCCATAATTTTAAAACAAGAGGACCGATGTTTGAATTAATTAAAATAATCTTTCAATTAAAATACACTAAAATACGGGGTGTCACACAACCCTTCTTACACCTCGAATTAATCACCGAATGGAAGAACTTAGCATTTTGATCCCCTTCGGTTAACCATTTTTTTTTTTTTTTGGCAATTTGTCCCAGGCAGGTGACTTCTCTATTTTCCCACATCTGTAACTCCCACTTCATAGCCAAAAAATCATCCTCATCATCCACCAAATAGCCTAATTGCAATTGACATTCCAAGATATCCAACCGCTCCTCAAGAGCTTGTATATTAGCACCTACTCTCCCAAAAATAGTTTGGTTCCACACACGTAGAGCAATTTTCGTTCTCTTCAAACGGGCAACAAGTTTCGAGAGTCCTAAAACCGAATCATTCCTACACCAGGCCTCTTTAACACTCAACAAAAAAGTATTTTACACTACATATTTTGAAAATGAAACCCGAGGGGGGGGGGGACCATACAAAGAGATCAGCCTATTCACATAAACCACCATAGGACAATGATCAGAAGATTTTCGACTTAGGTATCTGAATTGAGCCGAACCAAAACAATCTGAAAAGCAATATTAATAAGAGCTCTATCAAGCTTCGCCTAGCTGCACGACGCCCCTTCGTGGCCATTACACCATGACATATGTTGTCCAATGCTTGATAGATCAACTAGCCCACAATGATGTATATAGTCATTAAAATCTGACATAGAAACAAGAGGCCTTGGATTTCCACGAATCCTTTCTGCATCCATTCGAATTACATTAAAACCACCTAGAACCAACCAAGGAACATCCGAAACTTGGCTCTCCTCCAGGCTCCTCCATAGTTCTCTTTGTTCCACATAAGAACACTTCGCATAAACAAAAGTCACCTGGATCCTTTGGCCTTCCTTGCTAAACCAACTTGACACCATCTACACCGTAACATCCTTCCAAAAAATCCACGGTTTACCACCCTGACTTTCATTAGATAAAAAATGGTGGTAGCTCAAAAAATTTCCCAGTATTGCCATATGCTCCTCAGCCGTGAACTACTTTGAAATAGCAAGCAAATCCACGTGAAACTCCTTAATTAATTTTTTCAACATTCCTCTAGATCTGCCCAACCCTCTAATAGTCCAAAAACAAATTGTATCAATCATAAATCCAATTTATGAGAACGGGTATGAACCCTCTAAGACCTCCTCAGTGTTTTTTCCTCTAAATTCTTTTGGCTGTTAATCAGTGATCTGTGTCTGACTCATACATTTTTTCTTTGCCCCGTAACAATGAGACTTCACCTACCTCCCGCTCAGATGAATAACCCAATGACACCTTCCCCTGACTAGAACAACATTGCCCCTCTTTCGACTGAATTAGACAGTCTGCCCCATTCTCATTTACGATCAACGAAGGCTCCTCACCTGTAATTCTGGGATCTTCATCGCACCATACTTCCTCACATTCCTGTTCATCACTTTTAGATTTTGTGACACTACCAATTTGTTCCGAACTCTTCTTCTATGCCTCAGTGGTTTCCGTTGTAGTGTGCCCCTTATCGTGATGAACTAGGAATGCTGGGACCTCGTGGCATATATCATTGGCCCTCATTGGCATCTGCATAGTCTCCACCTCCTCCTTGTTAGGTTCACCACCCACCACCACATTCTCGAATGGCACAATCTCCCCTTCCTCTACTTGAATGATTTCCTTTTCCCTCTCACCTCCACCAATCACTTCCCCCTCAATCCTCATCACACCATCTATCTGCCCCTCTTCCATAACTTCCTCTATTTCTTTCATACTCTATTTCTTAGTACCAGACGAACCCCCATCTTCCTCCTTCCACCCCACTTCCTTCCAAATATGATCCCCATGCTCCTTTCCTAGTCCTCGATCCCCTCATTTTTGCTGATATTGGCCTGTGCTTTCTCACCAAATCAACACAGAACCTCCATATGCCCTTGCCGAAAGCATTTCTTACAGTAAAAGCCCCTCGTCTCATACATGACTTTCTGCCAAAGCTTTTTCTAACCAACTATCAATGGAAAACCATCCACCGGTTCATCTTGGAGATCCACTTCCACACAGATTCTTGCCCCGGTAGCCTGTGTTCGATATAACGTCGCATTGTTAGAACCAAGGAATCTACCAAATTGGGATGCCAAAATGTTCAAGCAATCCATACGGTATAAATGTAACGGCGAACCAGGCAAAAATAGCCACTGTGGTGTAATAGATGGCTCCTTGTTTACATCAAACTCCACCGACCAATTAAACAAACGGAACTGGCAACCTGCAACCATCCTTCCTTCCCTCGCCCAAGCATGCAGGTAGTCCTTCTCATTTGCCAAATGCAATAGAATGTGTACCTCATCCATAAAACAAATCTTTGGGACTTTCGTAAAACCCCAAGTATTGATAATGTGTAGCCGCAACACATTAATGGAAGGCCTCCTCGACACAAACTTTAGCACCAAAGCAAACGTCAGTTCCTTTGCGACCCTATCCATTTCCACATCCAAGAAAACAAATCCCAGAGCCCCATTAATCAATTCAGGTTTCCTCAAGGGCAACCTAAATTTTGCAGTCAGCAGTGGCTGTTAAAGGGCTTGAACAAAGGTGCGTCCGTCCCCCAGCATAACTCGCTCCTTTTCCACCCCCATCATCACCAGATCCATCGCCTAACCCCTCTCCTTGACCCCCAGCAGCACCAATCCCTCTGGCAGCCACCATAGGGCCCCACGACATGACAATAAGGCACAGCCATACCCCCACTCAAAACAAAAAAGGCCCTAGCAGAGGAGAGAAAAATCGCCCTCCACGTCAATAATAGAGTTAGAAACATTAATATATCATGAAAATAAATCATTCCTAGGTAACGATTTTAAATATAATTGTGTCTTGGAAGGCTTCACCCTCCATGTGAAAAAAACCCTCTTAAATATATGATGAAGTCGTGAGTCGTCACATGAAAATAAATAATTAACCATCACAGCTTCTTTTTCAATCCAGATGTATAGAGCAAGTTCGTATAGATTTTTGTTTATAAGTTGTGATTTTTTTTTTCTTTTTTGAGCTAAAATCAATTAATTTGTCTTGAATTTTCTTTGGGTGCTCTATGCATGCATCGAGCTATCAAGCCATTATTACTTCAAATCAATACAACATAATTGCTTTTTAGTGACGGTTGGAAAATTGTGGCAGTCCCCAAATCGTCACTAAAAAGTATTTTCTGTGACGGTTTTTAGAAACTAATTATTATTTAAACTAATAATTTACAAGATTGGACAATTTCTAATGTTCCAAAAGATAAAATATATAAATATTCTGCTTTCTCTTCTAAATTATCATTTCTTACTAACTATATTATTAAAACAGTAGAAAAAACTATTAGTATAAATAATGATTATGAATCATTACAACTATTAACAAAGGAAGATATCAAACATCACAAAGAACAGAAATATTCTTTCATGCACATTGGATTAGTACAAGTAGCTCTAAAATCACTGACTAGAAATGGGTTAAACACCTCAATATTACTCTGTTTAAGAGTTGGAAGACACTACAATTTTCATGATTCATTACTTGGAATGGTAGAATCAAGTTTGTTCCAAGGTCCAGTTTATTTTAATTGTTATCCCAATTATTCTCTTTTATTATTCGATACTAATATCTTACATGCTTTAACATTAAATATTAAAACAAACGATTATCATATGATGAAAGGATCAGATCCTTTAGCAGCAGTATATAGGATCCATTATAAACTGATGAAAACAACATTAGAACCACAAGCTCTTATTATTAGTCCAAAAGGATATACATTATTATTACACTCTAGTACACAAAACTCTAGTGTACAAATTCCTAAACAAATTAATTGGAATCAAATTACTCTCCCTAATGAATGGAAATTAGAAAATATTATTCCATTACCGATAGAAAATAATTCTAAGGACGATCTTGAATATATAGATAAAAAAAAAGGGACGGAACAGTCCAAATTGCCTTTCAACCCTTTAGAAGATCTTTATCACATTATTCTTCTTCAGCACCTTCTAGTTATCATACACCCAGATATGTTCTTACATCAATTTCTCAAAATAAATCTCAAAATTTTGACAACAGATCCCAAAATCTAGATACACATATTTGGAGAATTATTCCTAGAAATATATATTTTTTTATATAGAAACAAACATCTTCATTCGAGATAAACAATTACAGACATTTATCAAGCCATAAGGCTTGAGAAAGAAAGTCTAGAATACAATCCCACCATATCTCAATATTCTCAACCCTCCAAGCATTTCTAGCAAGCTAATGAGATACCATATTACCTTCTCTATACACATGAGTAAAAAAGCAACTAGTAAAACACGTACACAACCTTTGCACTTCAAAAAATAAATTGCCAAGCATGGAATTCGACATATTATTTTGTTGCAAAGATTGGACAAACAGTCACTCTCAACCTCAATGTGCGAGATCCCCATAGAAGCACACAATTGCATCCCTCTAAAAATAGCAAGTAACTCCACGGTTTCTGGCGCATCCACTTCTTCTTCAAGCTTTGAAGCAGCCATGACCACTTGCCTAGCTGAATCTCTTAAAATAGCACCGATCCCTGCTTTATGAAAATATGAAAATAGAGCTCCATCTGTTTTGAGCTTTAGGACCCCGGTTGAAGGAGGCTTCCAACGGAAATGATGTCGAACCTGAACCTGAGCTTTAATCGAAACAGCTTTATAGCTATGCAAAAGTCCCAAAGAATGAGAGATGACATGACAAGGACTTAGTTTAATGTTTTCAAATTCCAACATATTTCGCCTATACCAGAATCCCCTTGCAATACAGAAAAATTGAGCCAACTTATTCAGATCCCCACCAACAACAAGCTGAAATGCTAAATCAGAAAAACTGCTAGGAGTAAGATTAGCCAACGTAGGGAAGAACTGAAACCAAGGTTCTCGCAACTGGTCACAGCTAAACACAACATGCAATAAATCTTCAATAGGTTGTGAACAAAACTTGCAAGTGGCTGCTTGAATCACCTGTTTCTGCATCAATTTTTCTTTCGAAGGTAGACTATCCTTGCATGCCCTCCATGCAAACACTTTAATTTTATTAGGATTCGACATCCTCCACAAAGCTTTCCACAATCTCTACTGACTGCCGGAAGAAGAGGATTCTGCAACATCAGGACCAGTTTGGGACATAATCAACTTATAGCAACTTTTCATCGAAAACAGTCCACTTCTTTCTTGACTGCAAATCAACTTATCAACAGTATCTTCTGGAAACACCATAACTTTCATAATGTCACCCACTAACATTGGATTGAAGAGTTCTAAGCTTGTGAAGATCCTACCTCATAGTGTCCTCTTGGAAAACAGAAGCCACTACCTCCTCCCTTTGTAGCTCCTCTACCCCAAGTTCAATACCCAAAGGCTTATGACCTGGAACCCATTGATCATACCATAACTTTGCCTTTTTCCAATCCCCAATCCTCCACATACATCCCTCCTTCAACCATCTCTTAGCCTCCCAAATACCCTTCCATGTATATGAAGGACAATGCCCCAAGCTAGACTCCATGAAATTGGACTTGGAAAAATATCGAGTTTTGAAAAGTTTATGCAAAAAAGATTCCTCATTCTGCATTAACCACCACCCTTGTTTTGCAAGAAGTGCAAGATTGAAATTTCTAAGATTCTTGAATCACATCCCTCCTCTACTCTTCCCCTCACACATATTGTGCCAACTAACCCAATGAATTTTTCTTTCCTCTCCCTTTTATCCCCACCAAAATTTAGACATAAGACCTCTAATTCTGAACAAAAGCTAGAAGGTAATAAAAAACAACCCATTGAATAAGTTGGAATCGATAATGCTACAGCCTTTAGTAAGATCTCCTTACTCCCTTGAGACAACAACTTTTACTTCCAACTTTGCAATTTTTGCCAAACCCTTTGCATAATAGATTGAAAGGCCCTTGATTTTGATCTATCCACTATAGGAGGCAACCCAAGATACTTTTCATACTGCTGGATTTCACCATTACCCCACAGTAACCGAATTTCCTGCTGTAACTCCAGCCCCACATTACTACTAAACACGATTGAGGTTTTCTCCTTATTAATTTTCTGCTCAGAAACACTCTCATATACATCTAACGTAGCTTGCACCAGCCTATTCTCCTCCACATCAGCCATATAAAAAATAACACTATCATCCGTGAATAGCAAATGATTAATGTTAGGAGCATTCCTACAATTTTTAGTCCAGAAATATCCTTTCTTAACCCAGCTACATTCAATAACATAATAAGCCATTCTGTACAAAAAGGAAGAGATAAGGGGACAAAGGATCCCCTTGTCTCAATCCCCGAGTAGGAATAATTGGCCCTTTCGGTTCTCCATTGACCAAAATTGAGAAAGAGACAGTTTTAACACAGTACATCACCAAAGAAATGAAACCTGACTAGAACCCCATTACCTCCATTACCTTTTGAAGAAAACACCATTCAACCCTATCGTAGGCCTTACTCATAACCAATTTGAAAGATATATGTCCTTGTTTTCCCTTTTTTTATGCTTTAAAAAATGCACCAATTCATATGCAATTAACACATTATCCGTAATTAATCGATCAGGAACAAAGGCACTCTGAGTTTCCCCAATTATGCTAGGTAGAACAACTTCAAACGATTAGCAATAACTTTAGAAATAAGCTTACAGGCCACATTACACAAGCTAATGGGCCTATAATCATCAACAATAGCAGGGCATTTTTTCTTTGGAATGAGAGTGATGTACGTATGATTAAGAGATGGAGGAAAAGCACCTGAATTCAATGCCTGAAGCATAGCTCCCTGGATAGAAGGACCCACCACATGACAATATTTCTGAAAGAAAGCTAGAGACATCCCATTAGGTCCCGGAGCCTTGGATGGATTCATTTTAGACAAAGTACAAAGCACTTCAGCTTCACTAAACCTTTGACCTAACTCCAAATTCATAGCAGGTGTTACTCTACCAGAGAAAGCTTCCAGAAAATTAGTAGAGCCCCTTGGGTTGGAGCTCGCAAAAAGAGTCCCAAAATAATCTAATAGGACCTTATCCCGCTGTGCACCACCCTGCCAAACCCCTTCCCCATCTTTTAAACTACCCAATCCGTTCTTCCTTCTCCTCTGAGATGCCTTCATGTGAAAATACTCTGAATTTTTATCCCCATCTTTCAGCCACAAAGCTTTGGATCGTTGACGCCTCATTACCTCATCTCTCTCCAACCATTTCTGAACTTCTTCACAAGCCCTTGTATGATCTATTTGGAATTCCCCTGCTGGATCAGAAGCACTCAACAACTCCATATTTTGCCGAGCCAAGTGTAATTGCTTTTGCACATTACCAAAACAATGTTTATTCCAATTAGCAAGTTCAGCCCCACACTCCTTAATCTTATTCATGATCTCAACCAAGTCATGACCACCTTCACCTCTCCTCCAAATAGGCCTAATAATATCCTCACATCCCTGCTTAGCTACCCACATTTCTTTAAACTTAAACTGTCGCCAATAACAAGTGTGCCCCTCGTCCCCTTTAGTATCAACCCATATAGGAACATGGTCTGAATAGGCCTCCAAACCATGTGTAACCGATACATTTGGAAAAAAATCCCACCAAGGCTGATTTGCCAAGGCTCTATTAAGCCACTCACTGGTACACATAGCCCCTCCTTTACGATTACTCCACATAAATTTATTACCCTTAAACCCCATATCCTTTAACGAGCAGTCATTAACTACATCCCTAAAAGCAGAAATTTGCCAAGAAGGCTGAGGCCTCCCACCCCATTTTTCATTGTGCTGCAAATGTTCATTAAAATCCCCAATCACAATCCAAGCCTCTCCGTTATATCTACCTAGCTGCCTTAACAATGCCTAAGTTCTAAAACGTTGACTGATTTCGGGGAAACCGTAAATACCAGTGAAGAACCAAGACCCTTTATCAGGATCATCCTCAATCCGAGCATCAATATAGCAATGAGAATAATTGAGAATTGATAAAGAAACCTCCCGTCCCCACAACAAAGCAAGACCCCCCTTCCTTCCACAACAATCAACTACTAAACAGTTCACAAAACCCAATTTAAACTTGCATACCTCAAATTCATGTGTCTTCAGGCGCGTCTCCTGTAGAAACAGGATATCGGGAGCTTCCCTCCGCATCAGATCATAGAGGGTTTGAATGCCCCGTGCGTTCCTAAGCCCATGGACATTCCAACTCAGCTTTTTCATTGGCTATGACGGGGCTATTCAACAACCACCACCGATCCAACAATAGCACCCTGAAAAATTTAGGTCGCATCGCCCCCAGCAAAAGTGCCACGCTTGCTGGGTCTTCCATCGCCGCTTTCATCAATGCATAAAGCCTTCTGTTTTTTGGGGGAAATAAAGCTGTGAAGTGCCCTTGACTTTAGAATGAGATCCAACAGAGATGGATGAAAGGTGTTTCATTTCCTACTTGACAACCCATCAGACCTTTCTTCCTTCATAGGGCCCATACGTTCACACCCAGTTCCTCGAACAATCTCATTGACTGGAACAGGCTCATCTTCTTTAATGGGCCCAATCGCTTGGGAAGCAGGCCCATCCACCTGACCAACCTTTGTTAACCCAATTACTTCAGTAGCCTGAACTGGCCCATCTGCTAAACGAGGCCCATTTTTCGTTATAACCGTTGAGATGATAACATCCTTAGCGGAGTCATCTTCAATCATTTGAATTCCACCCTCAATTGTTCCTATCTTATCGTTACCACCTATAGTCGTTTCCACATTTCCAGCTGAAACACAATCCTCAATATTTCCATAACTGTCAGGGGCATTCATCTCCAACCCCTTAGTCTGCGCTGAACAACCAGGAACCGTTATATTCACTTTTTCGATCACTGCACTACCCCCTGAATCGGAAGTATCCAATGGAGAATCACGTCTACCAGAACGAAAATCATCTCGTCTATTCCATGGACGGCCAGCACAAAACAAATCTCCATAACTAGTAGCCCATAACCAAGAACCATACTGAAAAGATACTTCCATATCACCCTATGCAAAATTCTACCACAAAGCACATTCTCTATCCCCATGGCCCAAACGACCACATAAGTAGCAAAAGTTTGATAATCTCTCATAAGAGAACCTAAACCAGCATGAAGCATCAGCCCCCATTGAAAATCGAGTACCTCGTAGTAAAGGTTTCGATATGTCCACCATGACTCGAACACACAGAAACTCCCCCCTGCCAACTCTCCATTATCCAGGTCAACCTCTACAACCCATCCTATTTTTGATCCAATGCGAGCACCAAAACGTTCATTCAGAGCCCTAAGAGGGAGATCATGGAGCTAAACCCAGAAAGTAGCTTCCTGGATTTGAATTTGTTGCACCTATTTACTTCCATCAACTTCTTGGACTAAGACGAAGTGCTTGTCAAAGGACCAAGGTCCCTCTCGCAACACTTTCTCCTTATCGTGCAGATCTTCAAATTCGGCTAGAAAGAGGTTCGCATTAAGATCACGAAATTTCACTCCTCGCACTGGCCTCCATGCACGCTTCATAGTTACCTTAAACGCATCACGATTGTAATGCTTGGCTGTAAAAAGGGACATAACCAATCCCTTCCCATGACACAAAGAAATATCTTCCAACTCACAAGACTCCACCACCACTTCCTCCTCCTCCTGTTCAGTTAGAGATAACCTCTGGTACAAACCATTGAGATCATCCATACCACCTATAACACCAAACAAACAAAAGAAAAAGAACAAGAAAAAGAAGATTGCACTGAGGCAGAATAGAAACCTCTACTCAGACCTAGCGTCTCAGAGAGGGAAAAAAAGTTTATTTATCATATATCCTAGAAATAATATTGATACACCAGTATATACCGTTAATCATCCGGATAAGGCATCCACCTCTTATAATCTTGAAAAAGAACCTTCTTCTCCAACATAGTCACAAGTAGTTGGAAATGATGCCTAAATATACACCCTAAGTAAAGATGAATTTAAAATTAATAAAGAATATATCAAATAAGAGTATATGAAGGAAGAAGATAATCAAAAAAGAGTAAATTTTTTCTCAACTTTTACAAAAATAGAAAGAGATATTCAAGAAAAATATTACGAGTATTTAGAAGGAATACAAATTAATATACCTTTCTTTACATGGTTTGAAATTAATAAATCAAACCAATTATCAACTATAAACAAGACTACTAATGAATGGATTAAAAAAGAAAATAATCAAATTTTTTATGAAGAATACCCTCCTTTTGAAGCCATTAAATTCAATCAAATAAATACTCAACTATTGGCCTCACCAATAAAAAATATATATATAATAATTCAGTAGATGTTAAAAACACTGATAATATAATCCAACAAAACAATTATACAAATTTATATCTAAAAACCATGAGTAAACAATTAGAAAGAATTGAAGCCCAAATATCTCCTATTAATCCTATTATTAAAGAAGCGAAAGAAACTCCTTTATTTATTCCCCATGAAATCCCATCTCATTTAAAAATTATTTTTTCTAAAAGCAAAAATGATTTATTAGAACAAATCTCTAATAAATTAGAAAAATTAAGCATTTCCAATACAACATCTACCTCAAAACAACCCCATATTAATGTATTAAGTAAAACAGATTCACCTGTATTATCTTATTCTGAAATTAGTAATATTGAAAACCAATTTAAAAATTTAGATTTGCAAGTAAACAAGATTAGTGGAGATCATGTTAATAGTTTTTCAGCTAGAGATTTTAAACATTATATCTCTATTACTCATAATTGGTATTCAAGACTTACTCCACCGGATATGCAATTCGAAAAAATTGAACATATAGTAAGATCTGCCTTTGCATCAGATGTATTATATGAATCGAATATAGATGGATTATCTGAGTATGAAATTTTAAATCATTTCCAAGAAATGATTATGGTTGCTAACATTTATAAAAGCAATAGAAAATTGATCACCAAGTAGCTCATATTATAGTTACAGGTTTTACTAGCCAATTAAAAGGCTGGTGGGATAATTATCTTTCAGATGAACAAAGAATAAAAGTATTAACTGCATATAATATTATGAAAATATGCAAATAATTAAAATAGAAGATGGTCTACCATTAGAAGATGCAATAAATACTTTAAAATATGCATTAACCAAACACTTTGTTGGTGATCCTATTCAATTTAAAGAAAGAACCAATGATTTGTTAATTAATTTAATATGTTCTCAATTATCTGATTTTCGTTAGTATAAAGATGTATTTTTAACTAAAGTTATGATCAGAAATAACTGCCAACAGCTATCCTGGAAGGAAAAGTTCAAAGTCGGATTTCCATATTACTTCGCCTAAAAGATACGAGAATCATTAGTAAAATCATATGGCACTATTGATTTTATAAATCTCACATATAATGATATAATAACTACTATTAATAGAATTGGTTTGATTATGCGTAGTTATTTAAGATTAAAAAGTAAATGGATAAAGAAAAGCAATTTGCTAAAAATGAATTAGGTACCTTTTATGAACAGTTGGGTTATACTCCATTAGTAGCTCCCCCAAGAAGACACAAAAAGGTAAAAATAATTTATAAGAATTATTCTAACAAAAAATGAAAATATAAAAAACCTTATAAAAGGACAAAAGATAAACATATATATAATAAACCAATAAAAAATCCAAAAAAGACTAATAAAAAGAAAAAAAAATGCTACTTATAAATGTGAAAAGTTGGACATTATAAATTAAATTGTAAGGGCAAACAAAAGATTAGTGAATTAGATATATCTGAAACATTAAAATAAAAATTATTAAATATTTTTATAATAAATTCAAGCGAAGATGAGAGCTCTTCGGAAGAAGAATATATCTATCAATTAAAAGAATCAAACTTTTCAGAGCAATCTTCTAATAGTGAATCTGAAGAAGATGAGGAGGTACAGATTTGTAATTGTTTAGATAAAAATAATTGTATCTGTAATAAAACCATAAATGTACTTTCAAAACAAGAAGATATTATATTAGAATTAATAGACAAAATTAAAAATCCATAGGAAAGAAAAGATTATTTAGAAAAACTAAAAAATACTTTTAATAATCAAACCACTTCAGTGACCTCTCCAGCACCTTATAATTTTTTAGAGATAGTATGAAGATTTAAAATAGACAAACAAAGAATTGCATACAAGATTTACAACAAGAAATTAATGAGATAAAACAAGAGGTTAGAAATTTGAAAACATCTAATATTAAACTAGAAGTTTCAAATGAAGAATTACTACAAGAATTGGAGATGTAGGTGGAGACAATTAAGTTTAAAGGGAATAAGGGATTTTAGAAAGAATAATTGAATCGGTGTCTACTAATATGAATTTATAAAAATGCAAGATTTCTTAATGTTTTGTGGGATATAATGCCAATCTGGTAAAATAAAGGCATCAAGTAATTTTTGGAGGTCAGATAGGTGTTAAATTTCAAACTTGATGGGGAATACTGGGTGCTAGTGAGATTTAATGATAATAGGAAATATAGAAGGCTAAGATAATAACGAAGGATTAACAATTTGAGAAGGAAAAGAAGAAGAAGGAGAAACAGCTTTGGAGTATGTTGGTAATTTTGGAGAAGTTAATGGTGAGAATAGATTGTAAGATGGTCTAATATTTTGTAGTAATATCCCCAATACCGTATATGGCTTTGGAGTTGCAGAAGGATTAGGTGAAAGATAAGGAGGAGATGGTGGCTGAGCATAAGCGGATTTAGACTTTACTTTTGACTTTGAGGATGACATGATTTTCCCTATAGGAATTCTCGGGATAGAAAATCAAGAAGAGAATTAGATTCTCTTTTAATATGTTCAAAATCAAAATGAAAAATACTTAATATAACTTGCCATCTAGCAAATATCTGTTTAGCAGTCAGGTTTTTCACATATTTAATCAAAACTTCCTTGGCTGATTTATAATCTAGTCTAAGTGAAAACTTTTGATTTAACAAATTATCTTAAAATTGGTGTAATAGTTCCTTAAAAAATTATCATGTCCAAGGAATCTAATTTTTTTTTTAAATAATTTTATTTTTTATAGTGAAACAACTAATCCATTTTGTTTAATAATTTAAACAAAAGTATTTAAGTGTTTCCAGTGTTGTTCAATAGATGAAGAGAATATTAATACATCATCTATATAAACTATTGAAAAATGAGTAAAATGGGAGAATACTTTGTTCAATATATTAAGTATAATAATATATTAAGTATTATATATATTATAGTCTAATATAATAATAACTAGTACATTTGTATGTAATACTATATATATTAATACTATATATATTAATACGTATACTAATTAACGCTTATCCTAACACTATTAGATATATACTAACACTATACACTAATAGACTACCGTTCGAATGATTTCAAAAATTGAATTGGGTTTCAACACAAAAAACTTGGATAATGTATATAATATATAATGTAATATAATTATGGCGTGTTATATAATATATATATAGTATATATATATAACTAGAATATTAATAAATACTAACTATTAAATAATGTCCTCCCTTCACATTCGAACGTACATTATTTACATTCGAACATTAAAAAATTTGGGCAGGAAACTTCCCGCTTGATTTCCTTGCTTTGTGATGAGCTGAAACGTCCGAACGATACAATTTAACATTCGAACGTGAATGGATGAAATTTGAGAGGAAATTTATAAATGTTCAAATGTTAAATTATATATGTTTGAACGTGAAAAAATTTGAGCTGGAAAGTTTTTGCTTGAATTTGGGCCCTGTCATGAGAAGTAACGTTCGAATGTTACAATTTAAAGCTCTAACATTTCAGCTAAAAATTGAGCGGGATCAGATGAACGTTCAAACGTTGCATTTGAAAATTGGGCGGGATATGTTAATGTTTGAACATACAACTTAAATGTTTGAACGTTCCATCAAATGAAATATTTTTTGCATGAATACACGCACGGGAGGAAGCAAAATCATTTTTGTTGCTTCCCTTGTGCGCGAAAGAGAGACAGAGAGAGGGTCATGGGTTAGAGAAAGAGAGAGTTAGAGTGAGAGAGGGTTAGAGTAAGAAAGAGTAGAGTGAGAGAGGGTTAATATTTTGGAACTCTTCATTGATTTTGGCAAGGAAAAACTCTTTTTATTTTTTCTTTTTTTACAATTTTATGATATTTGTCTTGTGTTTTTTATATATATATATATGTCTATAACAAGCTAGTGTTGTATTTTTTCGATGGATTGGTTGTTTTGGCAAATTGAAAGTTTTTGATTTGTAAGAGGATATTGTGAGTGCTAGATATATTTCTAAACTTTAGTAATTTGTAATTTATACACTTTGTTGTGATTTTATTGTGGATAATGATGCATATGGGATGTGTATAATGTGAGTTGATTGTGGATTTTGATGAATTGGATATGGGTAGAATATTGTGAGTTGAGTAGTGAATTTTGATTGTATATATATATATAGTGAATATGTATCAATTTGGTATTGATGAATTAGAAGGAAATCTTTGTGATATGGATTGTATAATTTGATGAATTAAAATGAAAAAATTGTGTTGGATTTATGCTTACTCTTAGAATGAAAAATTGTGTTGTGTTTATGCTTACTCTAAAAATATTGTGATTATTGTTATTGAATTTTGTGAATATTTTGTGAGTTAATGGTATTTATTGATTAATTAATATGTTTAGAAATATTTTTGTGATATGAATTTGAAATTTTGTGATTATTGTTTATGAATTTTGTGAATATTTTGTGAGTTTATGGTGTTTATTGATGAATTACTATGTTTAGAATATTGTTGTGGGAATATTGTGCATATGTTATGATATGGATTTCAAATATTCTGATTATTGTTTGTAAATTTTTATTGAATATGTTTATATGGATAGAAATATATAGTGTTTAGTTTGTGGATTTATGTGAATTTTTTGATGTTTTTGGAATTTGTTCTTTCTTAAGGAAATTATAAGTTTAGGAACTTAATTTAAGTTAAAATTAAAAACATTTAATATACATTTAATATGGGAATAAATATTTAATATTTAATAAGTATATATAATATATTCATACTAGTTTAATTAGAATATGATTATTATGCAACTTATAAGTAAATAAATAACTTAACTATATATAAAGTATAATAGACATATAATAACTATAATTAATAATAACTTATTAAATATTTCCACCATTGTGAGCTTCCAAATCATTGTATTATTAAATATATGTAAATAAAGAAAGTAAAATACTCTTCAAGAAATAAGTAGAGAGTTGGAATAAATAAATATACTTATTTAAAGTAAAATAGAGAGTAAATAAATAAGGATAAAATAAATGCTTAGTTATAAATTATATACTTATTGTCTACATAAATAAATAACCCACTCAATTAAGTATATAAATATTAGTAAACATTTTAGACGTAATAACTAATTATAACTAATATGTGCTTATTTTTGTAAGCAATTAAAATAAACCAACTTATACTAAGTTATAATATAAATATTAAGAAATAAATAATTATCAATTATAATAACAATTATACAATAAAAATGATAATTTAGAAATAATAACAATTAAAATTATATAATAAAAATTATATAGCAACAATTAAAATTACATAGGTACAATTAATAAGTAACTAAGATATATAATAACAATTAAAATTATAATTTAGGAATAATAATCCGAGATCAATCATTATTATTTTTTTATATATTAACAATGTCAAAGAAATAGTAGTGTTACATTGTTAAACTAGAGAGATATGGAAGAATATGCTCACAAGCTTCCTGTCTTGTAGACAATGTGGGAGAATTATCGTGAAACAATATCTGTCAAATTGCTTGACTGTCAAAGTCTCTTCGGCTTTGAGAGTTGTCAAGTCCAGAGAGTTTGTGACAGTTAAGGAATTAGACTAAAATTTAAACATTTTTTCAAAATCATTCTCCCTAGTTGTCTACTGACAGGAAACGTGTGAACATATTCTTCCATCTCTCTCTAGTTTAACAATATAATACTACTATTTCTTTGACATTGCTAATTCAAAACAACATGAAAAATATTATTCATGTGTTTTTAATAGATATTGTGTGACATTGTATAAATAACCTTAGACCCATTCAGGAATTAATATACATTTAGGTGTCCACTAATTCCTGAATTGTCTAGTATGGATAGTTTGGGATTATATTATCAGTATTACACATTCTTGTTACTTCTACTGAACATGTTTAGTTTGAAATTTTGGTGTCTTCGTCTACTGTTCTTCGGGTATACTATTCGTAAGGTCACAATCTCTCTCTGTGAATATGTATACTTGGAGAACTACTGAGAGGTGCTGCCGAAATTTCAACTGACGTGGAAAGTAGTAGAGTGATAGAATATGTGCAATATGGATAATATAATCTCGAATAGGATAGAACCAACTACATTATAAAAAGAGCAGTGAGAATTGGAGCATGACATGCATGTGCATTTTCTATGTACGTGTTATTAATAGATAAATGTTTTTCAAAATGGACAAAAGTTGGATGCGTCTAGGCGATGGATTTGGAAAGGATTACACACCCTATGCGCGTTAAGTAAGAACTTTCATTGATTTTGCTCGGGCCTCTGCTTGAGTGTATGTCGAGGGTGTAAAAATTTATGTGGGATAGGGTTGGTTGAAGTTGAAAGTCATATATTTGTGAACAGTATGGATTTGGGGTATACCCGATGGCTACTGCATGGTGAGCCGTATGCACAGTTAGCGGATGCATTGTTCAGTCATCCAAATTATTTGCGGTACATAGATGATGATTATGAGCAGGATGAGATGGATGAGCTGTTGGGTGACATTGGAGCTGGGATGTTTTTGGATGAGGTTGACGACAATGCCTCAAGTGGTCAAGGGACTGATTCTGAAAATTTCGTTGCAATGTGGGAAGATGCAAAGCGCGAGTTTTATCCAGCCTATATAAAACATTTCAAAATGTCGTTTATTGTGAAGTTACTTCACATTAAGTCATTGTGTGGGATGTCGAAAAAAGCAATAAATATGGTATTGGACTTATTTAACAAGGTGCTTTTCGAAGGGTCTGCATTGCCAAAGAACTTTTATGAAGCGAAGCAGGTGAGAAATGGATTAGGATTTGAGTATAAGTCTATACATGCATGCAAGAATGATTGTGTTTTATTTTGGAATGAGAACGAGGAGAAACAAGCATATCTTGTATGTGGAGAGTCGAAAGGGTAAGAAAAACGTGCCGGTTAAGGTGTTGCGATATTTCCCTCGAGACCTAGGTTGCAAAGACTAAATATGTATAAGAAAACAACTATTGATATGAGGTGGCACGAGAGAAAAGAGTTAAGGATGACGCATATATGAGGCACCCAACTGAATGACTTGCATGGCAATCTTTCGATAATCAATACCCAGAGTTTGGGATAGAAGCTCGGAATGTGTGCCTAGAACTCACAATCAATGGATTCAGCCCTTTCGAAAACATGAGTACAAGTTATAGCACTTGGCCTGTATTATTGATTCCGTACAATCTTCTACCATGGAGGTGCATGAAGGCGCTCAACTTTTTGTTAACTTTACTTATCCCTGGCTCGATATCACCTGGGAATGACATTGACGTATTCATACAGCCATTGATTGAAGAGTTGAAAGAGTTATGGGAAACAGGCGTCAGAACTTATGATGCATCCACGTTGACATCTTTTCAGATGCATGTTGCAGTAATGTGGACAATAAAAGACTTTCCAGCATATGGGAATCTTTTCGGTTGGAGTACTAAAGTGAAGTTAGCATGTTCGATGTGTAATAAAGAAACTGCTAGTGAGTGGTTAAAATATTCTTAGAAGTTGTATTTCATGGGTCATCGACATTATCTACCAGCAAATCATGCATGGAGAAGAGAAAGCGCTAAGTTTGATGGTAGAGTAAAGGAAAAAATTGCATCAAATGAGTTGTCTCGAGAAGAGATAATGGAACAATTGGTACATGTTAGAGTGAATAATTTTGGTAAAGGTCGGGGAAAGAACAAGAGAAAACGAGGCGCAGCAGAATTGAATTGGATAAAGCGTAGTATTTTTTTTGACTTGCCGTATTGGTTATCCTGCATATTGCGACATGGTTTGGATGTAATGCACATAGAGAAGAATATCTGTGATAATATATTGGGAACATTGATGAGTATTAACAAAAAGATGAAGGATACGATCAAGATAAAGAAAGATCTTGAGAGAATGAGAATTAAATATAATCTACATTTGCGGGTGGAAGGCAACAGCGTGGTCATGTCGCATGCATGTTTTACGATGACAAGGGAGGAGAGGATGGACTTCTGCAAATGGTTGTAAGGTGTGAAGTTAGTTGCCAGAAGGTTATGCTTCAAATATCGGTAGATGCATAAGCCCTAATGATTGGAAAATGAGTGGATTGAAAAGTCATGACTGTCACGTATTTTTGCAGAAGTTATTACCGGTGGGAATTTGTGAGAAGCTGACATCTAATGTACGTGTCGCCATATCAGAACTCTGTATGTTTTTTAAGGATTTGTGCCCTCGGGTAGTAAATCAAGATATGTTGTAGAAGATACAAGAAGACATTGCTACTATACTAAGTAAATTCGAGCAGATCTTTCTACCATCATTTTTTGATGTTATAGTCCATTTAGCAATACATTTACCCTAAGAGGTACTCTTGGGTGGACCGGCGCAGTTCCATTGGATATATCTAGTTGAAAAATATTTGGATCGACTGAAGCGCACTGTTGGGACTAAAGCCAGAGCTGAGGGTTCAATAGCAGAGATCTCTATACGTGATGAATGGTTAACATTTTGCTCTCTATATCTTCGTAGTGTTGAGACGCAATTTAATCATCAAGAGCAAAATGCTGATCTTGCTGTTTTGCGTCCTCGTGAGCTATCAGTGTTTTTCCAGAATGTACAACCCTTGGGTGCACAAACGGGTTACGATTTAATTGATTGAGAGTTGGGTAAAGTTCAGTGGTACGTGCTAAATAATTGTTGGGAGATTGATGACTATCTCAAGTATGTTGTTGCATGCTTCGAATAATTCTAGTTTAAAAAGTTTAACCATAACTTTTGTGCTCAAACTAATATTCTTTTGTAATTATATACAGTGAGCACATAGACAAACTTAGGACGGAAGGCATAGAGAATATAGAGGCAAGACACGAGGAAGAATTTACTGGATGGTTAGAGCAACTTGTATGAACTAAAATTACATATACGTAAGAACTTCAATGCACTACATGCACGGTTCGAGGTTATAGATTTCATACTCTGGACTGTGAACATAATAGAAAGACTCAAAACTGTGGTGTGTTGGTTGAGAGGAGTCATGGAACAGATGATATTGACTATTATGGTGTCATACATGATATTATCAAATTGAAATATATGGGTGGATTGTAACATATGTATTTAAATGTGATTGGTGGGATCTAGGCGGTGGTCAAGTTTCTATACATAGGGATAATCATTTTACGAATGTCAATACTGTATCTAAATGGTACGAAAATGATCCATTCATAATGGCTTGTCAAGCTACCCAAATTTATTACTTAATTGATCCAACGAAAAGTGCTGATGAAGATAGTGAGGATATAACTTGGCGAGTCGTACAAAATGTGTTCCTCAAAATATATATGCAGGAACAAGTGCAGATTACGAGAATAGTGGACATGAAGATGACACTCAGATCGTAGAGGCCTACCAAGAAGATGGAGATGGTATTAACTTGTTTGTTGACCTTGGTGTACTCAAGTTGCTTCCCTTATGTAGAGATGACGTCCCACTTGTCCATCGCGACCTGTTCGTATTAAATGATCATTCAATTTAAATAAGTGAGGAAGAAGAAGAAGACAAAGAAGAATCTAGGGAGGAAGTGGATAAGGAGGACGAAGAAGAGGTTGATGATGATAATGAAGATGTTATTGAGGGAGATTCTGAAACAAGCATGGAAAATACATCCGAAGATGAAGAATAAAAGTACTAAATATTTTATTCATATAGGTGACTATAGAATATTATACTTTTCATAATTTATTCTAATTAATTTTCTTTATCATATTAATCATGCCTCAAAGATGCCGCCAAAACGACAACGAAGAAATGTGTCTCCTCCGCCAAGTCCAAGTCCCGAACCTGTTAAGGACTCCCCACCCAAGGAATTCAATCCTGAAGATCAAGTTAACACGCAAGAGAACGACAACTAGTCAACACCTACTAGTAAGAAAATGTTGTTGATAATTAATAATATATAATTAATACTTTTGTCTCAATAACTATATAAGTATAATTATTCTATTATCTATTAGTTTATGGATCTGCTCTTCCCAATCGTGGCTATACACGTGGCATTTTTTTTTAGAAAAATATAAGGCACAGAAAACTCAAGGTCACCATTCCTGATAATTCCAATGGAGGAGTGAATGATAGTGCAGTAACGCTTTACTCCTATATTGGCACAGTAGTCTGAGCTTATGCTCCATGTTATGTGCGATCATGGTGAGATGTTCCGAATGAGATTAAGGAGTATATTCAGAGTTGTGTGCTGGTGAGTTTACTTTGAGAATACATTTTTTTCACCTAGATTAGTATATCATATTTTTTACGTAATTATGTTATTAGGATCAAATCAACATCGACTTTAGTTGTAGCGAGGATTCGAGAACACTATTCCGACGTCACAAGAGACGATGTCATGACCACTTCAAGAAGTTTGAGATATTGAAAGAGGCTGCACAATCCCCTTTCTAGTAGATGAAGTTAGACGATTGGAGAAAGTGTTGTAATCTTTTCGCAACTCTAGATTATTAGGTATTCTAGATTGTAATGAAAAAACTGCCCTGAGTCTCTCTATGTACAAGACTCAACAGTAATTACAAACCAGTTCAAGAATAAGCAAGAATCACTTATACAAGTTTAACCAGTAATGCCTTTAATAAAAAATGAACTTAGAAGTAAAGAAAGATTGATATCAGAAATTTTGTACTGACTAAAACAACCAGATCCAAGCATAACCAACAGATCCAAAGCATAACCAACAGATCCAAAAACCCGAGTACTACCACTAATAAACCAGAACAAGATATAGCAAGAACAGAGTCTATAGCAAGAATAATAATAGAGAAATAAACAGAAATAAACAAAGCATAAAAGAATCAACACAGGATATACGTGGTTCGACCCTAACGGTCTACATCCACGGCAGGAACGGTCTCAGAGATTTATTGATGATCACAGTCTCCACAAAGAAGCCTCAGAACCATTACATTCACTGTCGATTCTCACTTTCTCTCTCAGAAATCGCACTGATTTCTCTTCACAGTGAAACCCTAGCAAACCCTAGGTTCCCCCTACTCTTAACCCCCTCGAGAACTCTCTCTCAGAATACAGAAATGTACAAATGAAATTAGGTTACAAGGCATCGAGCAGCAGTGCATATATATATATATATAGGAGATATCAGATGTTGCCAAGTGTCCAGATCCTGTGGTTCAGGGTTGAGGCCTTTTCGGTTGCAGCTTACAGGTCACGAGTGTAGCACGTGATTTATCAGCCCAGCAAGTGAATCTTCAGGGTCTATAGTCAGCCACGTGTTCACCATCCATAAGTCACAAACAAAACAGAGGGTCAGATTTAATATATACATAACATGTGAATAAATGTATTGACACTACATTTACATAGATTTATATCATTTAATTATTTACATTTATATTTGGGCTATATATTATATGTATATATATTACAATTAACATTCTTAATTAATTTTGTAGCACTTAAGTTCTACGAATGCATAGAATAGATCCGCTTTGACTGTCCACCATCTGGCCGATTCAAGGTCATTCCACTGTCTTACTAATAAAATGGTAATTAATAAATTATATAATTCATTTATTTTTTTGATATTCTTTTATTTCAGTACGAACATTGTCTTTTTAATATTGGTAATGTCACTTTGTTAGAAACGTGATGATCCTGAAAACTTTTCCCTCATTCATGTCTATGTTGCTGCCCGCACTAATGAGTATAGTGAGTGGATGGATCCTGCTGTTGCAGATAATTATGTAACCGGTGTTAATTTTGTTAAATAAATTATGAAACATATGAATAATTTATTCTTATTTGTATGTCTTTTAATATGTTACTTATTGTGTGTCTTCTTTCAAATTGCAAGAAAAAATAATAGAGATGCAGTTAGTTTCTGGGGAATCCTCTCCAAGTGACATAGACATATTCATGCAAGTGCTCGGGCCCATATCTAGTATGACAAGAGGTTTGGGATGATCTTTCAAGCATTATGGTTCATCCTCCTCAAGCTCATCGACTTCACAAAGTAATAATCTTACCAAATATTTAGAAGCTAAAAGGCGTGAGAATGAGAATATGAGGTCGAGACAACAAGAATTGGAGTCCTTCTTAGAGTGACAACCTCATTTAGAGACATGTTTGCAGCACCAACAGAAAGACCAAGAGGAAAGAATACGCAGTGAAGTCCAACAGCAAATGTAGCGGGAGATGATGGTGCAAATGAAGCATGTTATGTCATTGCAACAAAATCGCGGTAGGCGAGAAAAGAAAAAATGAATGTTTTCAATTTTATTAGTGCATATAACTTTTAATATCTAATTTTTAAACTTTATAAGACATTGTTAGTTGTTAAATGATGGTGTATAATATGATACAATTGATATTTTTTTAATTTTATGAAATTAATATTTTTGATCTGTACGTTTGAATGTAAATAAAAAATTTTCAAACATTGGTCCAAATTCAAACAAACATTCAAGCATAATTACACAAAATCATAACATAACATTGGAACGTACTTGTCAACGTTTGAACGTACTCACCCTAAAACGAACAAAACGTCCGAACGATTAAACGATTAACGTTCAAACAAACTCCGGACATACCATGTGCGTTCTAACTCTTCTTCGTTAACATTCAAACTAACGTCCGAATGTTATACCCGTTACGTTCGAGCATTGGTCTGTTAACGTTCAAACTAAAATTTAAACGTTTATTGCAGTTAACGTCCAGACGTATACAAATTCTCATGAAGGTTTTATTCCGTTGGTTAGAGGTAGTTGGGAGGCTCATGTAGAAGGCTGTGCTATGGTGCGGATTAGTAAAAAGCTTAAACGATTGAAAGGCGAATTGATGAAGTGGAATAGAGAAAGCTTTGGGAGGGTTGACGTTGAAATACAAAGGCTTGAGGAGAAAATTCCATGCCTGGAGGAGGAACTGGCCAGATCGTTCTCTATGGAGGTGGAAAATGAGTTAATGTGCGCTAAGCAGAATCATCTTCTTTGGGTGAACTGGGAGGAAATGTTGGCTTGTCAAAAGTCAAGAATAAAATGGTTGGCGGAAGGTGACTCTAATACTAAGTTTTTTCATGCAGCCATGAGGATGAAGAAGAATAATAAAAATGTAACGAGGATGACTTTGGAGGATGGTGGAGTTCTGGAAGCGGCTGAGAGTGTCCATGCGGAAGCTGTGGCTTTTTTCCAGAATGCATTAACATCTTCGCACGTCAATGTTAACTGTCCAGACCTTGACTTGTTGCTTCCAACCGTTTCTGTAGAGGAGAATTTAGCGCTGGTTAGGACGCCTTCAGTGAAAGAGATTAAGGATGCGCTTTGGTCGATACCTATGGACAGTAGTCCTGGGCCAGATGGTTTCCCTGCTTCTTTCTTTATGTTGACTTGGGATATCGTTAAAGAAGATCTTGTGGAGATGGCAAATGATTTTTTTGAGGGGCAAACGGTCTCTACTTTTTTCGGAGCAACTAATTTGGTTTTAATTCTGAAAGTGGAAGAACCTGTGGGGTTTGGCCAGTTTCAGCCCATTAGTCTTTGTTCGGTTGTTTACAAAATTATGACAAAAATTATGGTTGTTCGTTTGGCTCCTATCCTTGATAGAATTATTTCTAAGGAGCAGGCGACATTCATTCCAGGGCGAGCTATTTTTGATAATATGGCGGTGGCACAAGAGTTGGTGCAAGGAATAAATCGAAAGGTGCGTGGTGGCAATGTGATGTTGAAAATTGACATGGCAAAAGCATATGATCGTGTAAATTGGAAATTTTTGTTGGAAGTGTTACGTCGGTTGGGTTTTTCAGATGAGTGGTAAAATCTAGTTTTCAATGCTATTTCTTCCCCTTGGTACTCAGTGATGTTGAATGGGTGTTCTAAAGGTTTTTCCAACCTTCACGTGGTCTTCGACAAGGCGATCCTTTGTCGCTGTACTTATTTATTTTGTCTCAGGAAGTGCTATCTAGAATGCTTCAGCAACAATTCAGTTTAGGACGTATTAAATATTATCATCCTGGTGGTGGTACGTTGATCTCTCATTTATTATATGCCGATGATATTTTGATTTTTGCAAATGGTGGTAAGGTGTCTATTAGGAATCTAATGGTTACTTTACATCGTTATGAGGAGATGTCTGGGCAGTTGATTAGCCAGAGTAAGTCTTCAATTTTTTTTTCCCTCCTCTATGGCTATAGATAGAAGGAATGAGCTCCTATCAATTTCGGGTTTTGCAGAGGGGGGCTGGCCGAGTTTGTATCTGGGTATTCCTCTGTATGTGGGAGGGCTAAAAATTCATATTTTTGATGGATTCTTGGCTAGGATTCAGAAAAAACTGGCTAGATGGAAAAAGCAAGTTGTTATCTTTCGGGGGGAAGATTATTCTCATTAAGCATGTTTTAAATAGCATGCCAATCCATTTGTTGTCTGTTATGAAAGTGCCTAAAGCTGTTTTTGTGAGGCTCAAACAAATATTTTCAGATTTCCTTTGGGGATCTTCGATGGAAGCTAGAAAGAGGAAGTGGGTGTCTTGGGATATGATATGTAAACCGGTGGAGGAGGGTGGTCTAGGCATTAGAGATTTGATGGAGGTGCAGGGTTCTTTGTTTATGAAATTTGGTTGGCAGCTACTTACGGGAAGCTCACTCTGGGCAGATTTCTTCAGGAAAAAATACCTGGGGCGTGACCATATTCATGATGCTTTTCTTTCTAATAAAGGCTCTTGGTTTTGGAAAGGAGTTAAAGAGGTAATGCCCAAGATAATTCAGAATTCGAAGTGGAGAGTTGGGAGGGGGAGTTTGAATTTTTGGATGGATAACTGGGTTGGCTGTGGACCGTTGAAGGATATCTGTCCTGTTATAGGTAGTAAGGATTTGTTGGTTGCTGCAGTAGTTGATGAAAGCGGGCCAAAGATTGAAGTTATCCGTGAGTTGGTTCCAGGGGATATCTTGCAGCAGATTACTGATTCAGGCGTGCGGTTGAGACAATACCCAGATGTATTGATCTAGGAAAATTCTTTGGATGGAAAGTTTTCTACCAAATCTGCATGGGAGATGTCTAGGAAACGTGGAACAATTTGTGAATGGAAAAAGTGGCTGTGGCAGGGTAGTGTCCCTAAGAAAATGTCTTTTCTCAGTTGGAGAGCAAAAAAGGGTGCCTTGCCGACTGATGATGTGATTCAGAGGTTGGGCATTCCACTGGCCTTTAAATGTCATTGCTGTGATACGCCTACTATGGAAACACTTCAGCATATTTTGTGTGAGGGGCCGAGTGCTCAAGCTGTGTGGAAATATTTTGCTAATCTTTGTCAAGTAAGACTACCGCTGATCAGAAATTGGAAGGGCATGATGACCTTTTGGTGGCAGAGAGCAAGCAAGCAAACTCAAGTTGGCTGGATCCGAGGGGTACTCCGGATTTTCATCTCTTGGTCTCTATGGAAGGCCCGATGCATGACAAGAATGGAAGGGACTCCTTTTAAGGTAGAAGATACTATCCGGTTTATAAAACTTATTTTGATAGATGCAGGTGCTATGTTGCAGAAATTCTAGCATATTCAAAAGGATGATAGGCTGGTAATGGAGGCACTAGGTGTTCCCGTTGTTCCTGTACATAAGAAGCCGATGAAAGTCATCAGATGGGAGATGCCGGAGAGGGGTTCTGTGAAGCTGAATGTGGATGGTGGAGCTCGTTCAAACCCAGGTGAGGCAGGGGGAGGTGGTATTATCCATGACTCAAAAGGCAGATGCATAGCTGGTTATGCACACTATTATGGTGTTACTTCAAACACAGTAGCTGAATGCCGGGCTTTATTAGATGGGCTTCGAATTTGTCAACAACTTAGGCTTCATAATGTGCTTGTTGAATCTGATTCTTCTATGGTCATTAATTGGCTTGCGTCCGGTATTTGTCGCTTGTGGTTTCTTTGAGATTTTTGGGAGGAAATTAAGGAGATAGCCGTTGAGATTAATGCTCGGTTTAGGCATGTTTTTAGGGAAGCAAATATGGCAGCTGATTTTTTGGCAAAGGAAGGAACTCATGGTGTTAATTCAGATTTTTTTGGGTTGGAATTTCAGCATTCTTGGTTGACAGGTTTGGTGCGTATGGATCGGTTGGGGATGGGCTATATTAGAGCGAAATGAGTTTTCTTTTGGATTTATTTTGTAATTACGGTTTTCCTCCGCCATAAGTGAGGTTTTTAATAAATTTGGGATAGGGGTCTCTCATGGACAGGAGGCCCTGACTTTAAAAAAAAAAAAAAAAAAAAAACGTCCAGACGTATAAATGTCTGAATGTAAATATGATACGTTCAAACTATAATCAAAGAACGCCAACTTTTTTCATTTGAATGCCAATTGGTCTGGTTGACGTTTGAACTTAGATTGGACATCTGAACGTTACTCTCTGTGACAGATCTCAACCATCACAAAAACGGGAACGTTCAAACATTATGCCGAACGGAACACCTCCAACTGTCACTAAAAATATTTTTAGTGATGGTTTACTATTTTCTGTGATGCACATTAGGTGACGGTCACCAAATGTCTTTAGTGACGTTTTGGTTATTTTTTGTGACGATTTTATTTGTTGCAAAAGACAAATTGTGTTGTAGTGAATATATTAACATGTGTAATCAAAGATAATTAATAAAATTAATAATCGATAGACATGAATGAAAAAGTCTTAATACAAGTGTTTTCAATGCACAAGTAAAGGATGAACGGTGTTACTAGACTTTAGGGATTTTGAAATATTTATTTTTAAATGGTATGGGATCTTTGTATAAAGCCGTCCCTTTTTGTTTAAAAGAAATAAAAAAAATGACATAGCAAGTTGATATTGCTTGCCATGTTAGCTGGTGTAAAAAAAACAAAACCCATCGTACGGGTATCACCACTCTATATTTAAATTCATCAAAAAATCTTCACAACCTCCTACTATTCATCTACACTCCACACATCATATTTTTTTTTAATTTTTAATTTTATCAAATATTTATTATATGGAAAATTTGAAATAGTTTAAAACTCAAAAAAAAAAAAAAATTAAAAAAAAAATTAAAAAATTTAAAAATTTTAAAAAATGTGGAGTGTAGAGTTTAGTGGAGGTTGTGTAACAAAACCCTAAATTCATTACCTCTGGATATGGTACTTTATTATGTTATATATATTAATCTTTCTAACTCTGTTCTTGGACTCCGCAGGAGATATATGTATGATAGCAGGATAAAATATTTAAGCATACGTTGCCCACATCTAACGACTAATAGCTAGGAATTAAACTCAAGCCAGCTAGTCTTAGTATTTCACTCCCATCATACTTTAAAATACTTAAAACATAGTCTGTATCTTGAACACCAAATCACAGTCACCATGGGATCGTGCATGCACACAACTAGATTTCCTTAATTAAAATGATAATTTAGGTTAGGTCGTGACGCAACACATTTTGGAGACTAGGACAGACAAAAGTAACCATCCATTCAACATGAAATGCTCGATTTATTAGACATTGAGCAGTGATATTCTTTATTTTTATTTTATTTTATTATATATCTTTGATTATACATATTAATGTGACATATTCTAAGTAATAAGGACTTTATATTCCGAGTATAGCTTGACACAAGGAGGCCTAGAGCGCTTGAGCAACTTCCTATATAAAAACCCACCCCACAGAAACGTTGGGGAAGAAGGGCATGAAAATCCTTGCAGGCTAGTAAAAGGTCCGAAAAATCCAAGACTAATTGATTTTAGCTCGGAGAAAAAAAAAAAAGCAAAGAAATGACAACTTGCAAACAAAAATCTATATGAACTTCAAAGCGGAACTCGGGAAACCGGATTCTGGTTCCAGGTTCTAGCGCGAAACAAATCCCGGCCGGAACCCGGGTTGACTAGGTCCGGGTATCGGATTGTAAATCTGGAACCTTTTTTTTTTTTTTTTGTGTGTGTTAAATTTTGAATGTTATTAATTAATCTAATAGTTTCAATTCAAATATGGAGGTGGGCATGCCAGAGTGGTTATCGGGCATGACTAGAAATCATGTGGGTTCCAGTACAAAACATGCAATAAGTTTTTTTGTCTTTCCTATATGACAACTAGGTAATTAATGCCCTTTATTTCTTCTTCTTCTTCTTCTTCTTCCATTTTTTTTTAAATAATAACGGGTCTCATTCCATTCATTAAAGAGGGCATACAAAATTGACTTAAAAAAACCAATTACAAATATTAATAGCTTCCCGGCACACTTCTGTGACTGACATGGTCTAGTCCCGACAGCAAATCTTTAAAGACCTAAGTCTAAGAGATAGCATAACTCTGTCTACAAGGGAGGTAACAGTACCCACGTAACAAAACTCCATATCCGACTAATTAGAATATGGAGGAATAAACCCCACCATCTTCGCCTACGCGGAGGGGGGAGAAACTCCATTCGGACTAAGGTTCAAATGGCACTACGTTTTTGGATTTTTCTTTTCTTGAAAATAAAGACAAGACATAAAATAAACTACATTGTGAAAACACTATAAAAATATAAAAATAGTGCACAAAAAAGGCTGCTAGAGGGAAAATTGGCGGTCGTTTTATTGCATGTTTTGTACTGGTCGTCATAATAAAGAAAATATGAAACTAATAATTAGAAATAAAGGCCATTCAAAACTCAGAATCGGCTAGAGGGGATTTGAGCCTAGGCTCCTTCCCCCCTCATTCCTTCTCTCCCCCTCTATATTTTCTTCTTTTGTTGTGTCTAGCCCTTATTTCATGTTCTTTCAAGCTAATAAAGGAAGAATCGCCGACCGAGACTTTTCAGCACACATTAGCCAACACACGCCCCACCAGGAGGTTGCCCATCCGCTGATCTGCACGACGACCACCAGGAGCATAGCCTGCACATGCGGGTCAAAAAATTCAGAGATCGCCTGCGTGTGGCCTTCACACGCCACCAAACCCTCTGTCGCTGCAACGCATGATTGTTCCCGAACCGGTGATTCTGTAGGTAATTCGTGGCTAGTGAACTAATTGGGGAGTAGGTAATGAATGGAGATGGCACATGAGTTGCTTTGTGTTTGGGAGGCATATCTGTTTGAAACTGTAATAAATTATTAATCTAAAAAATGTTATAGATATTTATAACAATGAAATTTACAGAAATATTAATTTCATTCACTATCAGTTTTGCTAGACCAGTCGCCTTCATTCTCATTAGATATTTCAGTTGATTCATGTTCTTTTGACATTCCACCGTCAATTACTTCTAGCTGAACATCTTTTCTATGCAATGGGATCATGTCATATTGGTTTAGATCAATAAATAAATTGATGTTTGATTCAGTTTCTTGATATGATTCTCCATTTGTTGGACTTTCAAATTCTTCATGTTGTTTGTCTGCCTCTGGAATGTAATCATATACATTTTTTGGTGCAAGCGTCTCCACTACTTGTCATGGGTTCCCATACTCCAGGTCATCTAAATAAAAAGCTTGATTCACTTGGCAAGCAAGATCGAAGTGATCGTCCTCATATCATGTACGAGATGTATTGATACTGACAAAATATTCATCGTTACGCATTCTCAACCTAGGATTTGAGACATCCTACCAATTACATTTAAACAACCAAACCATATATCCCCTCACGTAGTTTAACGCTATGATATCTTCTGCAACTCTATAGAAATCAATGTTATCCTCCTCATGGCTTCCTTCGACTACGACCCCACAATTTTAAATTTTTCTATATCATTCTCTATCAGCCATGTGAAATCTATATCCACGCATTAAACATTCTGAGTATTGGATGACTCGCCTGGACGGATCACATACAAGAGCATATAGTTCTAGTGAGATTTCTTCAGAATTTTCACCACATTTCGATACAACCTACATCAATAAATATTATTATAGTTTTTTTTTTAAAGAACAATCAGAGCCTCTTGTCCAATAGAGACCCCTACCCTGAATTTATTAATAAAAAATCCTCACATATGGCGGAGGAACACCATTAGACAATACAACCCAATAAAAAGAAAAAATCATTTAGCTCTAATACAAGCTAGACCCAACCTATCCAAATGCAACAAACCTTTGAACCGAGCATTCTGAAAATCCGAACCAATAAAGTCCTTATCCACACTATTAGTACCTTCCTTCGCCAACAAATCCGCAACCATATTTGCCTCTCTAAAAATATGTCTAAACTGAGCATTAATCTCTCTTGCAATCTCCTTTATCTCCTCCCAAAAATCCCACAAAAACCAATGACGACATATACCAGACGCTAGCCAATTCATTACCACCTTAGAATCTGACTCGACAAGCACATTTTCCAGCTGCAACTGTCTACATAACCGAAGACCATATAATAAGGCACGACATTCAGCAACCGTATTAGAAGCACTCCCATAATAGTGCGTAAAACCCCCTAAACATTTACCATTTGCATCTCGGATAACACCCCCACCCCCAACCTCACCCGGATTAGTGCAAACTCCACCATCCACATTTAGTTTCACTTTACCCCTTTCCGGCAAAGCCCACTTACTAACCTAGACTTGGACTTCCTGGATAGGCAGAATCGGTAACCCCAAACTCTGCATTATCAACCTGTCATCCTTCTTTATTTTGTGGAACTTCTTAAGCACTAAAAAGGCATCTTTAAGCAACACTTTAATATACCGAATAATATTAGCAACCTTAAATTGAACACCTTCCATTCTTGCTGAGCAATGTGTCCTCCATAATGACCATGACACCAAAATAGGTAGCACACCTCGGATCCATCCTGCTTGTGTTTGTTTATTAGCTTTCTGCCACCAAAACAACATCATTCCTTGCCAGCTTCTAATCTGCGGTAATCTGATATGACAAACATTAGCAAAAAACTTCTAAACAGTTTGAGCACTCTTTCCTTCACACAGAATATGTTGCAGTGTTTCTGGTTTAGCCATAAAACAGAAGTGGCATTTCGAAGCTAAAGGGATCCCCAAATGCTGAATCATCTCATCAGTTGGTAGAGCCCCTCTTCTTGCTCTCCAAACTAAAAAGGACATTTTCTTTGGAATAGAAATCTGCCACAGCCACTTCTGCCATTCACAAGGCATCCCACGTTGCCTAGAGACTTCCCAAGCAGATTTAGTACTGAATTTTCCATCCAACGACAACTTCCAAACCAAACGATCTGGTATCTGTCTCAGGCTAACACCAGAAGTATTTATTATCTGCAGCACCTCATTCGAAACCAGTTCTCGAATCAACTCCAGTTTCGGCCCCTGTCATCTACCACATCAGTAACCAACAAATTATTATCACCTACCATTGGGCATAAATCCTGCAATGGACCACACCCAGTCCAGTTATCCATCCAGAAACTTACCATACCCCTTCCAATAAGCCACTTTCAATTCTGTATGACTCTTGGCAATAAACCTGTTATGCCCTTCCAGAACCGTGACCCCTTGCTCAGCTGCATTTCCAAATACATGTCCTCTCTTCCAAGATATTTTTTCCGAAAAAATTCTGCCCAAATCGAGTCCCCTGTAATTAACTTCCACCCAAATTTCATAAAAAGAGACTCCTGCACCTCCAACAAATCTCGAATACCAAGACCCCCCTCTTCAACTGGCTTACATATTTGTCCCCAAGAAACCCATTTACGCTTCCGAACTCTCGGAGAAGAACCCCAGAGGAAATCTAAGAATATTCTTTTAATTCTTCCCAACACAGCTTTCGGCATTTTCAACACTGATAACACATGGATAGGCATGCTATTGAGTACATGCTTAAAAATTCTGCCAATTCATTCAGCTCGCCTTCTTGTTCACCATCGGACACTGTCTGAGACAATGAATTATCCTCTATCAATTCATTTTCAGCAAAGAACTCTCCTCTGGCCAGACCACCAAGTTCAAACTCTAGCGCTTCATCCACCATACGTAACAAGCTTCTCGGCCCAGCCTCTGCTATACTCTCCACAGGACTTGCTTTGGCACTTACTTCCTCTTCATCTGCCATATCACTCCATTTCCCAGGACTAGCAATTGGTAAAACGATCTCTAATAATCCACCCTTCTCCAACTCCTGATTGCAGATAGGCGCCATAATAGAACCGCACTGATCCGATTGCAAATTCTCTGGAAAATTCTGCAACGCCCCACTCCCTTCTGCCTCACACATAAACTCCTCACACTGATCATGAGCCACACCCAGCACTAAGAGAAATAAAGGCTTATTAACACATCCAGCAAAATCTGCTTGCCGAGCCAGAATCCTTTCCAAAATCACCTTACGTCGAGAACGCAAACCGTCCCCAGTCTCTATCTGCGTCACTGGTTGATCACCCACTTTCTCCATGGTCTTAATCTCCTTCCAAACCCTCTTTCCTGAATTCCTATTACCCCCATCCATCAGAACATTTCTCTTCTATTTAACCTCTCTTCCACGCCTACAATTGCCTTCCATATGGCCCTGTTTTCGACAAGATACACAGTAGCTTGGCACCCTTACATAAAACACCTCCTGATAATGACTAGTGTTGCCATGCTAAGGACCCAACCAGAAAGAGTGCCTTAAAGGACCCAAAATATTCAATTCAACACAAATACGAGCTGCCTCAGGCCGTGTAACACAAGCCGTAGCATTATCCCTCTTCAAATATTTTTCAAAACCATCCCCAATACTCCGTAAAATAGACTCCTGAAAATAATTCGGAGGTAGTCCTGGCAGCGTCAACCACATTGGAACCCAAAGAGAATCCTCCTCCTCCATGAACTTAGGAGTCCAATGGAAAACCCGAAAAGACACACCTAACATTTCAGAATTTCCTCTAGCCATCACCGAAACAAAATCCTCCTCTTGAACCAGTCTCACCAATACATTATGAGGATTCTTCAATTGTCCAATCACTGGTATACCTTTCAACCCCCAACGGTTTTGAATAAATCCCCGAAAATGATCAAGTGAGGGTCTTCGACATAGGAATTTCAACACCACCAAAAACCGGAAAGGTTCTGATGACAACTGCACTTCTACTTTTGAAAAAACAAAAAACATCTCCCCATCTTGGAATTTCGGCTCCCTATGTGGTATAGGAACGTGAGGCAACAACTGAGGGTTAGAACCCACAACTTTTGCAAAACGACGCCCTGTTCTCTCCATACTAGACCTTCGATTCATCTCATGCACCCTTGAAGCAGTGCCCCCTTTGGAATCCAACGTAGACTGCCCTAGATCAGCCGGAGGCCGCATAGGGCCGGCTCCCAGCACCATGCACAATTACCCTAGAATCGCCAAACGTAGAGAGAAAAAATTCCTATCGCCACGTCAGCATCAACCATTTATAGTATCATCCCAGATTTACTCAATATTATTATAGTTATATCAGTGTTAGATAGAAAAAAGTGGAGTTTAGTGGTATGAAGTTCAAAGACAATAAGATATTTTTATAGTAATACCGTATGTTCAAACCACGAAGTGAATTCCTTTTCATGTTTATTTTCTACTTTAGTTACACCATCCAGATGAAGTAGCTTTATATGTTCGCTGCACATGGTCAAGTTAACTATTAGTTTGCATCAAGTTAAATTATATTATATTCCATGAACTTAAATTTATATTGATACGGAGATTCATCACTAATCTCAAGTAGTGGTCAATCTCTATGTAGTTATTCAAGACATACTATTGAGTTCTATCAAACTCTAGTCCACATAGGTCATAGCCCCCTTGTGTGCCTATGGGACGTATAGTTAGAGAAAATACGAAAAATGATAACGAGACTCCCATTTTTCCACTTTCATAATTTCGGTCCGATCTCATAAATCTAGTATCAACCCCATGAAAATACATTGAACAAAATGTATGCCATTCATTATTAATGTATGAATCTGCAATCGAATCTTTCGTATGAGTCTTATTCCCCACAGATCACTTAAGTTCTCTCAAAAATCGTTCAATAAGATACATCCATCTATACTGAACCAGTCCAGCGACTAAAATCTCATGAGGTAGGTGCACAGCCAAATGAACCATTAGATCAAAGAATGAAGGCGAGTACAAACTCTCTAATTTGCACAATATCATTGTGATGTTAGCTTCCAGTTTTATTAATACATCAACTTTCAAAGTTCTAGCGTAAATATCTTTGAAAAATCTCCCTAATTCTGTCAGAGCTGTATGAACTTCCTGACTAAGCTTTCCATGCAAACCAACTAGCAACAAACGCTGCAGAAATACATAACAGTCGTGACCTTTTAAGTCCAGGTATCTTCCAATCGTGACTTCGCACACATGTTGACATGTTTGAAGCATAGTTAACGGGTAATTTGATTGTCATGAACCAGTCACAAAATTTCTCTCTCTTATCATCTGAAAGTGTATACCATCTAAGGGGCATATAAGCTTACGACCTATTATCTTGCAAATGTAACTCCAGTCTTATTCCCAACACCTACTTAATATGTGTGTCCATGTCATGTGTAGACCACAGACTAATTCATCAGCTGTAATCGTCCAACAGTTTCAAGACTTGGTTCCTCATGCTTTCAAACCCAACAACTGTGCTTTTAGAAGAATAACCATAATCGACGTCAATGCCAAAAGAGTTTGCAAGTGCACTGAGTAAGTATTTAGTGATCTCTTCCGCATAGAGCTCAACCTTTCCCCACGGATGCTTTTCCATAATTCTCATTGTTGACCAATCCTCTCCTCTTAAGCTTAAGCAAGATTAGCAACTTCATTTATCTCATTAATATTACCATTACCTACATTAATATAGTACTCAAGAATTTTTCATAAACAATCTTTATTTTCTGCAGAACTAAAGAACGTTGCCAAACTTCTATTGCTTTTAGGCCTATGAAAAGAAAGTGCTTTCTTAGTAGTTAATAACTCAGCCACAACAACACCAAAGCTATAAAAATGGATCCAAATTAAACTCTACTAGATCAACAGGGGTCCGATAATAAAGTTAGAAACATTAATATATCATGAAAATAAATCATTCCTGGGAAATGAATTTAAATATAATTGTGTCTTGGGGGGCTTCAGCCTCCATGTGAAAAAAACCCTCAAAATTTAAGTTTTTTGAGATTCATTTTGTAGAATATACTTTATAAAAATTAATTTGTCCCGGACCCCTAATACCTCTACTCCTCTCTATTACTTGTTCCCTTGATTTGCTTTGTTTCTCAGACACAAACACAGATTCATATTTCTTTTTCTTCACTATGTTCTAATCCAATTCTCCAACCATACCGTTCTCTCGGTTTTTTTTGCTCTTATTCTCGGATCATGACTTTCTTCACTCTTATTTGCTTTATGCTTGCTTCGTTCTGGGTTTCCTTTCTTGGGTTTGCCTCGGCTTCAATTCAAAGGCTTGATTTTTATTTTGTTTCAATTAAAGGGATGGGGGTCTCGATGAAGCCACAAGCAATACTTTATGGAGGCCTAGTAACTATAAGAGCTTCGCTAAAGCCGATAAGCACAAAACCTAAAGGAAAAACAAGTTTTCATGTTTTCTTCTGTTAATTTTTTTTAATAAAACAAGTCGACACGTCAGTTAGGGTGCGCGAATTCATGCACCAATTTGTCTGTATGTAGCGAAATTGGACATGAATATCATTAATTACTCAATGTCCAATAAATTGCAAAGATTTCACGTTGAATGTGACTTTATCTGTCCTAGTCTCCAAGATGTGTGTCATCACAACCTAAATTAGTATTTTAAGAAAATCTAGTTGTGTGGATCTACGATCCCATGGTAACTTTTGTAAAATCATTTGTCTCAAAAATGTAAGCTAATGAAAAGAAGTAGATTTATTTATTTATTTTATATATAAACAATTTTGATTTGATGTTCAAGCTGATACAAGTGTATTTGGCATATTTTAAATTACTATGGGAGGAAAATACTAAGACTAGCTTGAATCCCTTTTCTTTCTTTATATTTGTTATTTATTTAAAATCTAAATGTTAGTGTGATATGAATATTTATTATTCAAATTAGATATGGCTTGAGTTTAAGTCCTAGCTATTACTAGCTCGTTAGATGTGTGTTCGAATTTGTTTCTCACATGGAGTCCAATAATAGAGTTAGAAAGATTAATATGACATATTAAGCCATGCATAGCTGGGTCTATAATGAATTTAAATATAATTGTTTATTGGAGTTAGGAAAATTAACTTTGTCCCCACTACAACATAATTTGCCTTTTATGACAGAGAAAACCATCACCAAAAACCAAAGAAATGTCACTAAAGACATTTGGTGATGGTTTGAAACCGTCACCACGACCGTCACCTAATGTGCGTCACAGAATACATTTAGTGACACTTTGCTGTTGAACCTTCACTAAAATTCTTTTAGTGACGGTTGGTGTTGTCCGTTCGGAGTGACGTTTGAACGTTATATTTTTTTGTGATGGTTGAAAACTGTCACAGAAAGTAACGTTCGGATGTAAATTTTTACGTTTGAACGCCAACACGAGCAATTTACGTTTGAATGTCATAAGTTGACGTTCGTTGACTGATTATTGTTCGAACGTATAATATTTACGTTCAGACATTTATACGTTTGAACGCATTAAACGTTCAAATTTTTGTTCGAACGTTATGGGAACACCATCCGAACGTAACGAGGATAACGTTCGGACGTATGTTCGAATGTTTAAGAAAAAGTGTTCAAACGAACATGGTACGTTCGGAGGTTTATCGAACGTTAATCATCAAATCGTGTATTTACGTTTGAACGTTTGTTCAAACGTGAGATCTTGTTGGAACATTTTTTTTTACATTCGAACGTACAGATCAGAAATACACTAATTTCATAATATTAAGAAATTAAGAAACATATTAATTGTATCATATTACACACCATAAATATTCTACAACTAACAATGTATTAAAAAGTTCTAAAATTAGATAGTAAAAGTTATATACACGAATTAAAGTGAGAGAATTCATTTCTTCTTTCCTCGCCCACCCCGCTTTTTTTGCAATGACATAACACGCTCCATTTGCACCATCATCTCCCACTACACTTGCTGTTGGACTTCATTGCGCATTCTTTCTTCTTGGTCTCTTTGTTGGTCCTGCAAATGCATCTCTAAATGAGATTGTCGCTCTAAGAGGGACTCCAACTCTTGCTGCCTCGACCTCATATACTCATTCTCGCATCGTGCGGCTTCCAAATCTTTGGTAAGATTATTAATTTGTGAAGTCGAAGAGGATGAGGAGGATGAACCAAAATGCTTGAAAGATCATCCCAAACCTCTTGTCATACTAGAGTTAGGCCCGAGCACTTGCATGAATATGTCTATGTCTATATCTCCATCATTTTTCCTGCCATGTCAAAGAAAACACACAATAAGTAACGTATTAAAAGAAATAAAAAATAAAAAATAAATTTTTCACATGTTGCATAATTTATTTAACAAAATTAACAACGCTTACATAATTATCTGCAGTGGCAGGATCCATCCACTCACTACTCTCATTAGTGTGAGTAGCAGCATAGACATGAATAAGGGAAAAGTTTTCTGGATCATCACATTTCTAACAAAGTGACATTAGCAATTTTAAAAAGATAATATTAGTACTTAAATAAAAATAGTTAAATAAATAAATATATTCTATAATATTATTAATTACTATTTTCTCAGCAAGACGGTGGAATGATCTTGAACCAGCATGATGGTTGACAGTCAAAGCGGATCTATTATTAGCATTCGTAGAACTTAAATGCTACAAAATTAATTAAGAATGTTAATTGATATATATATACATAAAATATATAGCCCAAATATATATGTAAATAATCATTAGATATTATTAATCTAGAATACCTGATAATCTGAAGTTACGAAAAGATCACAACACTTTCTCCAATCGTCTAACTTCATCTGCTAGAAAGGGGATTGCGTAGCCTCTTCAACCGTCTCAAACTTCTTAAAGTGGTCATGACATCGTCCCTTGTGACATCGGAATACTATAGCCATCAACCCATTTACAGTTCTCAAATCCTTATTACAGCCAAAGTCAAGGTCGAATTCATCCTAATAAGCGAATTACGTCAAAAATATAATATACTAATATAGTATACAACAAATGTACTCTCAACGTAAACTCACAGCACACGACTTCGAATGTGCTCCTTAATCTCGAGCGAAACATCTTGCCATGATCGCACATAAAATGGAGCATAAACTCAGACAACTGTACCAATATACGAGAAAAGCGCTGCTGCACTATCATCCATGCCTCCAGTGGAATTATTAGGAATGTTGACCTTGAGTTTTCCATGCCTTCAGCATTTCTCAAGAGAAATACCACGTGTATAACCAAGACCGCGACGAGCTTCAGCATCAACTATTAGATATAATATAATTATATCTATATAGTTATTGAGATAAAAGTATTGATATATAATTAACTATGTTGTTATTTTCTTACTGGTTGGTGTCGACTGATTGTCGTTCTCTTAGGTCTACACTTGATCTTCAGGACGGAAACACTCGAGTAGGGAGTCCTCAATAGGTTCGGGACTTGGACTAGGCGGAGGGGGCAAATTTCTTCGTTGTCGTTTTGGCGGCATCCTTGAGGCATGATTAATATGATAAAGAAAATTCATTAGAAAAAATTATTGAAAAGTTAAATATTTTATAGTGTAACACCCCGCTCCTCAATAAAGACATTTTAGAATTTTTGGGGAGCCAGTGTGCTACTACTGAATTTAACTAAAACTTTTTCTTTTAAATAACGAGCCAGATAAAAAAGATTCCATAATTAAAATAAAATTTAATTAATACTTAAAATCCAACATAGAGTTTGCGGAAGCACTTATTTAAAAAAAATAATACGGAAGTCTCATGTGCTTATCAAAATAATCTACTGAAATCTTAAACCATAAAAGCTAATCATATCATAATCTGTCTAGGCCTCTGTCTCGCCTCCCGGGATCAAGTCGTGTCCTGCAGTCTCATTTTCATAAATTTCATCACCTGGGATGGTTTAAAAACATGAAAATAATCTAAAATGAGTCGAATACTCAATAAGCACACATCATACAGTAAACATAATAAACATAAGGTTTCTTGAAAAACGTGCTTAATTATAAATATATACGTAAATAACATGAACATGAACATGAGCTTATCTTTCACTTGTCATAGGCCGTTACCCACTGTTGACCCCCGTGAGTTAGGGTTAGCGAATCTAAATAGATTCCGATTCTGCCCATGGCCGCGGGTTGTGGAATCCATACATAAGGAAGACATACTGGGTGCACTACCAGCATGTACGACCTGGCAATGCAATATGCCCATAACATAGGTACCGTCTTCATATCATAGCATAGGCCGTTACATATCTTATCATTCTTATTTCATCATAATCATACTTGCATACTTGTCATATCATAGATTTCAAAAGAAATCACATACATACTTGTCATATCTTGTCATAGATTTCAAATGAAATCGTATTCTCTCATAACATGTCGTGATGCATGACTTCTCACATAAAATCATGATATTTCATAAATACTTTAATGCATAAATATTCACATAAAATCATGCATGGCTTTTCATAAATTAATTTAATGCATAACTCTCACATAAAATCGTAACTTTTCATAAATCTTTTGATGCATAATTCCTTTCATAAAATCAAAATTCTTTACATAAAATCATGGATTTTCATAATTTTATCATGTTTTGGGTACATAAAAAGGGGCTTCCAATGGAGGGTATTCATGCATAATATTTTTATAAAAAAAATGCCGTTTTACCTTACATACGTGTAAGGGTATGATCATGCTACTTACCTTGCACCGCTACTTTTTGAATCTCATTTCGTAACTCGTCACCGAAGGGTACATGACGGGGGTTGGCTGGACAAGACGACGGTGGCTCTGGGTGGCTAGGAGTGAGGCAACGCGGCTGGTTTACTGGGCTGGGTGGTGCGACGCCGAGAGAGGGAGAGATAGTACCGAGAGAGAGAGAGAGAGAGGAGGCTGGCGGTGGTTGTGGTTTCTTATGTTTTCTTATGGAGGTCTCGGCTAGGGGTGGGTTTTATAGGCAAGGAGAAGGGTATTGTGACCATAAGGAGATGGGATAGGATTTGGAGTTGAGAGTTTGGTTTCCTAATAGGATTTGGAGTTGAGGGTTTGGTTTCCTAATAGGATTTGGAGTTGAGGGTTTGGTTTCCTAATAGGATTTGGAGTGGTTAATTAGAGGATAAGGATGAGACTTATGGGTGGAGATAGGGAGAAATACTGTTTAAATTTAAAAAACTAAAATTCTTGTGCTTAAAATAAAAAAATCCGTTCATGATAAAATACTAATAATAATAATAATAATAATAATAGAAATAACAATATTAATAATAATAATAGTAATAATAATAGTAATGGAGGCTTAATTCTAAGTTAAAAAAAAATAATATGTTTGATAAATTCTTTTATAGGCTTAAACTCATTTATTGAGCCTAATAAAATTATCCATAATTTATTCTAAAAAAATATAGAATCGGGTTATTACATATAGTCACCTATATGAATAAAATATTTAATACTTTTATTCTTCATATTCGGATGTATTTTCCATGCTTGTTTTAGAATCTCCCTCAATAGCATCTTCGTCGTTGTCATCAACCTCTTCTTCGTCCTCCTTATCCACTTCCTCCTCGGATTCTGCTTCATCTTCTTCACTAACTTGAATTGAATGATCATTTAATACGGACGGATCGAGAAGGACGGGTGGGATGTCATCTCTACACAAGGGGAGCAACTCGAGTGCACCGAGGTCAACAAACAAGTTAATACCCCCTCCATCTTCTTGGTAAGCCTCTACTATCGGAGTATCATCTTCATCTCCACTATTCTCGTAATCTGCATGTTGGGTCTAAACTTTCACTCAAAATAATGAATAAAAATTCAGAGCAGTTTTACCTGCAAGTATACAGGTGTCGTAGTACTTTACAGGATCGAATCCACAGGGATTGATTAATGTGATAAAGAGAATAAGATAAAAACAGATTATTAAAAGGAACGAACACTCAAAAAGAGGAGATTACTGGGATGAGGATTTTAAAATAACAAAATATAACTGAAACAATAAAATGAATCAATATGGAAAATGACTAAGGTTTCGAGGATCTATCTAATAATTTATAAAATTGTTTCTAATCAAGTTAGCTCAGTTAGACTAGAATAATGATTCCGTCTAACTGGAAGATTTATCAAATAAGCTCAAGAAAAATAATCACCAAATATTAAGTTTGAATAATTTACGGTAGAAAAATTCACAAATCCAATTGATTATCACAGGGATTTCTCAAGCATTTACTGTATTCGGAAATCACAATAAATCAAGAGAAATATATAGATAATCAAAGTTTCTAATAACAACACCAATTAATCAAACTCACAATATAACTCTATTATTGATCTGAAACAATATTTAAATTATTAGACTTCACCTCTTAACCTTAGTACAGAAAAATTAGCCAACCATGTTCATCACATGGTCCATGGAATTCAATGATAAATTCTCCATACGAAAACTTAACTAAAACACTGTATATAAATATGAACTGACCAATAAAACACTGTAAATAAATGAGCTGAATAATAAAAAAACATAGTTATCATTACTCATTCAATAGTTATAACTATATAGTAACTATGATATAATAACAGGGTGTGCGATTCTAGGGTTTTACGTGGATGACGTGGATCTAGGGTTTTTTCTCTCTTCGGTGTGCGATTCTGAGTTTTATGTGCATGGCGCTGGGCACCGGCCCTACGCTGCCGCTGGGTACAGGGGAGGATGGGCGGGGTGCAGAGACCGGTTTGTTTCCTTTGGGCACTACAGATCGAAGATTCGTGGATGTGGTAGGATCAAATCCTCAGATATTGCCTCAGGTTAATTTACCCCATAGAGATCCGAAATTCCAAGATGGAGAGATGTTTTTTGTTTTCACAAAAACAGAGGTGCAACTGTTGGCTGAACCATTTCGATTCTCGATGGTTTTAAAATTTTTACGTAAAAGGCCTTCACTGGATCATATTAGGGGTTTTATCCAGAAGCGCTGGGGGTTGAAATCTGTTCCTGTTATTGGACAACTGAGGAATCCTCGCAACGTTCTGGTGAGAATGGGGAAGGAAGAGGACTTCATTTCGGTGATGGCTAGAGGAAACGCTGATTTAATGGGTGTTCCGTTCCGAATTTTTCATTGGAGTCCGGACTTTATGGAGGAGGAGGATTCTCCATGGGTTCCAGTCTGGATGACGTTGCTAGGTTTACCACCGAACTATTTCCAAGAGTCCATCTTACGGAGCATTGGGGATGGTTTTGGAAAATATCTCAAACGGGATAACGCCACTGCCTGTGTTACCTGGCCTGAAGCGGCTAGGATTTGCATTGAGATGAATGTTTCTTGCCCTCTCAGGCATTCTTTTTGGCTTGGCCCTCCACATGGTAGTTCCAGTCATTATCAAGAGGTTGTTTACGAGTCTGTGCCGAGCTTCTGTGTTTCTTGTAGAAAACAGGGGCATACTGAGGCAAAGTGTAAGCGAGGCCGTGATGACAAGCAGAAAAAGGAGCTGCCGGTCATAGGAGGATATAAACCTTCTGGAAAATTGGTATGGAAAGAGGTTGTTAATGCTGAGAAAGTGGAAGACCATCCAGGACCGCATGTTGAAGTTGGTGAAGGGTCAAAAACTCGACGACAGGAAATCTTGGATTCTATTCAGGCACAGAAAAAAGGGTTTGAGTGTGTTGAAAAGGTGTTGTTTATCTCGGAAATGGGCGTGGTTCATGATCAGTGTGAGGAGGTTGGTCTGGAGCCAGTAGGAATTGGATCGTTGCAGGTTTCACAGGAGTCTTTTGGAGAGTCGCAGTGTGTTCACCGTAGGAAGTCTAACTCGAATTTGGAATTGAGAGGGGAGGGTTTGCTGGAGGTGGTATTGCCAATTCATGACCAAAATGCTAGCCCTGGAAAGTGGAGTGATATGGCTGAGGATGAAGATACAACTTCAGAGTACAGTGAAGAACAGAGTCTGAATGTTTCTCACCCTAGGAGTTTGTTGAGAATGGTTGATGAAGTTTTAGAATTTGAAATTGGTGGTCCGACTAGAGAAGGTGGTGTCACGGAGAATGAGTTGTTTGAACACACGGCAGTATCTCGGGCGGCTTCGGATGGTGAGCTAGATGGTGAATTAAATGAGTTAGCTGCGAAAAGTTTTGATTCTGATCCGGATTTAAATGTTCCTTTGAAAAAAGGAAAGGGGGGGAGAAAGGAGAAATCTATTGTGATTTTGGAACGTCGAACACGTTCCAGAAAATTTAATTGATTTTTTATGTCTTGTTTGATTTGGAATATTAGGGGTATTATTTTGTCGAAGCTTAGACTCCGGCGTATTTTGAATAAAAGTCAGCCGTTGGTGGTGGCTATTTTGGAGCCTTTTGTAGGTGCTAATAAATGTAGCCGTTGGGCTAGATGGATGCGTCTACCATTCTTTGTTTATAATGTTGATAGGGGGGGCAAAGTGTGGTTATTTTGGTCTGTTGAAGTGGAGTTTGAGATTGTTTCTTTATCGGATCAAGCCAATTCTGGATGGTTTTCTCATGGTTCGAAGCGTGTACTAGCATCTTTTGTGTATGCAAGTTGTTTCCGGGAGAAAAGGTGTGAGTTATGGGATTATTTAAGGCAGGTTGATCCTCTTGGGTTGCCTTGGTTCATTGGGGGGGATTTCAATATTATTCAGATTGATAGTGAAAAAATTGGTGGAGTGTTCCAGGCCTCTCGGGCTAAGGAGGAGTTTAACCGGTATATTAATGATTGCTCTTTGGTTGAATTGCCTTTCAAGGGAAATTGGCTTTCTTGGTGTAATGGTAGGCTTGGTGGTAGTAGGATTTGGGCCAGATTGGATAGAATTCTAGTGAATATGGAATTTATTAATTTTTTTGAGGGGGCGAATTCTATGTACCTTCCTCGTACATCATCTGATCATGCACCTATGTTGACTAGTTTTTTCAAGCAAAGGGAGAAGGTTGTGTTGCCGTTTCGTTTTCTTCGGATGTGGGGTTCCCATGAAGGCTTTATTTCGTTGGTTAGAGGTTGTTGGGAGACACATGTAGATGGCTGTGCTATGGTACGGATCAGTAAAAAGCTTAAACGGTTGAAAGGTGAATTGCTGAAATGGAATAGAGAAAGCTTCGGGAGGGTTGACGTCCAAATCCAAAGGCTTGAGGAAAAAATTCCATGCTTAGAGGAGGAATTGGCCAGATCGTTTTCTTTGGTGGTCGAAAATGAATTGTTGTGCGCAAAACAGAATCATCTTCTTTGGGTGAACCAGGAGGAGATGTTGGCTTGTCAAAAGTCTAGGATAAAATGGTTGGTGGAGGGTGATTCTAATACTAAGTTTTTCCATGCAGCCATGAGAATGAAAAAGAATAATAAAAGTGTAACGAGGATGACTCTGGAAGATGGTACAGTTCTGGAAGCGACTGAGAGAGTCCATACGGAAGTTGTCAGTTTTTTCCAGAATGCTTTCACCTCTTCGCACGTCAATGGTAATTTTCCAGAATTAGACTTGTTGCTGCCAACTGTTTCTGCAGAGGAAAATTCAGCTTTAGTGAGAACACCTTCGGTGAGTGAGGTTAAGGATGCACTTTGGTCGATACCTATGGACAGCAGTCCTGGGCCAGATGGTTTTCCTGCTTCTTTCTTTATGTTGGCTTGGGATATTGTTAAAGAAGATCTTGTGGAGATGGTAAGGGATTTTTTTGATGGGCAAACAGTTTCAACTTTTTTCGGAGCTACAAATTTGGTATTAATTCCAAAAGTGGAAAAGCTTGTGGGGTTTAACCAGTTTCGGCCCATTAGCCTTTGTTCGGTTGTTTATAAAGTTATTACAAAAATTATGGTTCGTCGTTTGGCTCCTATCATAGAGAGAATTATTTTGAAGGAGCAGGCGGCATTCATTCCAGGGCGAGCTATTTTTGATAATATGGCGGTGGCACAAGAGTTGGTGCAAGGAATAAATCGTAAGGTGCGTGGTGGCAATGTGATGTTGAAAATTGACATGGCAAAAGCATATGATCGTGTAAATTGGAAATTTTTGTTGGACGTTTTACGTCGATTGGGTTTTTCAGACAAGTGGTGAAATCTGGTTTTTAATGCAATTTCTTCTCCTTGGTACTCAGTGATGTTGAATGGGTGCTCGAAGGGCTTTTTTCAGCCTTCGCGTGGTGTTCGACAAGGCGATCCTTTGTCGCCTTATTTATTTATTTTGTCTCAGGAAGTCTCATCTCAAATGCTTCAGCAGCAATTCAATTCAGGACGTATTAAATTTTATCATCCTGGTGGGGGTACGTTGATCTCTCATTTATTATATGCCGACGATATTTTGATTTTTGCAAATGGTGGCAAGATGTCTATTAGGAATCTAATGACTACTTTACATCGTTATGAGGAGATGTCCGGGCAGTTAGTTAGCCAGAGTAAATCTTCTATTTTTTTCCCCTCGTCTATGGCTATGGATAGAAGAAACGAGCTGCTGTCAATTTCGGGTTTTGCAGAGGGTGGCTGGCCGAGTTTGTATCTGGGCATTCCTCTGTATGTGGGACGGCTAAAAATTCAGCTTTTTGATGGACTCTTGGCTAGGATTCAGAAAAAGCTAGCTGGGTGGAAAAGCAAGTTATTATCTTTTGGGGGAAAGTTGATTCTGATTAAACATGTTCTTAATAGCATGCCAATTCATGTGCTTTTGGTTATGAATGTGCCTAAAGTTGTTTTTGTAAGGCTCAAACAAATTTTCTCAGACTTCCTTTGGAGTTCTTCGTCGGAAGCTAGAAAGCGGAAGTGGGTCTCTTGGGATATGATGTGTAAACCGGTGGAGGAGGGTGGTCTAGGCATTAGAGATTTGATGGAGGTGCAGGTTTCTCTGTTTATGAAATTTGGCTGGCAGCTGATTACAGGAAGTTCTATATGGGCAGATTTCTTTCGAAAAAAATACCTGGGACGTGATCATATTTATGATGCTATGCTTTCTAATAAGGGTTCTCGGTTTTGGAAAGGAATTAAAGAGGTATTGCCTAAGATCATTCAGAATTCGAAGTGGAGAGTTGGGAGGGGGAGCTTGAATTTTTGGATGGATAACTGGGTTAGCTGTGGACCGTTGAAGGATGTCTGTGTTGTTAGAGGGAGTAAGGAGTTGTTGGTTGCAGCAGTAGTGGATGAAAGTGGACCAAAGCTAGATGTTATCCAAGAGTTGGTTCCAGGGGATATCTTGCAGCAGATTGTTGATGCAGGCGTGCGGTTAAGACAGGGCCCAAATGTTTTGATCTGGGAACATTCTTTGGATGGGAAGTTTTCTACCAAATCGGCATGGGAGATAGCTAGAAAACGTGGAACAATTTGTGAATGGAAGAAGTGGCTGTGGCAGGGTAGTGTACCTAAGAAAATGTCTTTTCTCTGTTGGAGAGCAAAAAAGGGTGCCCTGCCGGTTGATGATGTGATCCAGAGGTTGGGCATTCCTTTAGCATCTGAATGTCATTGCTGTGAGACGCCTTCTGTGGAAACGCTTCAGCATATTTTGTGTGAGGGATTGACTGCTCAATCGGTGTGGAATTATTTTGCTAGTCTTTGTCAAGTTAGACTACCCCGGATCAGGAACTGGAAGGGTATGATGGCGTTTTGGTGGCAGCGAGCAGGCAAGCACACTCAAGTTGGATGGATCCGAGGGGTACTTCCCGATTGTCATTTCCTGGTCTTTATGGAAGGCCAGATGCATGGCCAGAATGGAAGGGGTTCCTTTCAAAGTAGAAGATACCATTCGGTTTATTAAATTTAGTTTGATGAATGTAGGTACTGGTTTGAAAAAATTCCATCATGTGCATAAGGATGATAGCATGGTAATGGAGGCATTGGGTGTTCCTGTCGTTCCTGTGAAGCAGAAGCGGTTGAAAGTCATTAAGTGGGAGATGCCGGAGAAGGGTTATGTGAAGTTAAACGTGGATGGTGGAGCTCGTTCAAACCCAGGTGAGGCAGAGGGAGGGGGTATTATCCGTGACTCTAGAGGAACTTGCATAGCCGGGTATGCACGCTACTATGGTGTTGCTTCAAACACAACTGCTGAATGTCGGGCGTTATTAGATGGGCTTCGAATTTGTCAACAGCTTAGGCTTAAGAATGTGTTGGTTGAATCTGATTCTTTTGTGGTTATTAACTGGCTTGCGTCTGGTAGTTGCCGCCTATGGTATCTATGGGACTGTTGGGAGGAAATCAAGGAGTTAGCAGTTGTGATTAATGCGCGCTTGAAGCATATTTATAGGGAAGCTAATATGATAGTAGATTTTTTGGCAAAGGAAGGAACTCATGGTGTCAATTCTGATTTTTTTGGGCTGGAAATTCATCATTCTTGGTTGAGAGGTTTGGTGCATTTGGATAGATTGGGGATGGGTTATATTAGAGAGAATTGAGTTTTTCTTTGGTTTTTTTGTAATCACGGTTTTCCTCCGCCTTAAGTGAGGTTTTTTTAATAAATTTGGGATAGGAGTCTCTCGTGGACAGGAGGCCCTGACTTTTAAAAAAAAGAATAATAAAAAAAACACATAAAATAAAAGGGTTGCCGAAAATGGGATAAATATAAATTGCCAAGACAATAAAACACAGGAAATAAATAAACTTGAGATTGCCGAAAATAACAATACACTATGAATATATAAGCTGCTCCCGAAAACACTGTAAAAATAAACTTGAATTGCCGAATGAATGAGCTGTAAAAATAAACTAAAGTTGCTGAATGAATAAACAAAGAGCTGCTGAAAACACTAACAAATTAAACACAAGCTGCCGAAAATAGTATAAATAAAGTTGCCGAAAAAATAAACAAAGAAATGAATTGAGAGTTGTTGAAAATGGAATGAGAGCCGAACTGATCGATCTGATGCTTGATCGCCCCTTCTTCATTCACTTCAAGCCTTTTTATAGGCTTCAAAAGTCACAAAGAATAAAAACTTTCGTCGCCCACTGAACTGATCCCTGGCTTGTTTCCCATTGCCGAAAGCTTGTTTATTTTTTTCTTTCTTTTCCTTTCTTTTGCGCCAAACCGAGTGGTCTGTTGTTATTTATTTCCTTTCTTTTTCTTTCTTTCTTTTTCTTTCTTCTTTGTTTTCTTTTGCACCAAACTGCAGCTAGCACCGAACTCAGTGGGCTGCTTGTTATTATATTTTTTTTTCCTTTCCAGCCGAAACTGCATTGCACCGAGTGGTTCCTCTTCTTTCCTTTGTTTTCTTTCTAGCTTATCTCTTGTCGGTGCATCGCGTGCATGTAGTTGTGCTGAGCGAAGGTGAAACCATGCTGTGTAGGAGATTGCCATGGAGGAGCTTGGATTGCTCTGTTTCGGACGTATGAAGACAAAGGAGATGAGCTGGGCATGCACACGTGTTGTGCAGGAGGTTAGGTGGTGCAGGCAAGGCCGAAGTGGCTGGGCACATGCTCGAAATGCATGCATGGCGTTTGCATGCAGCTGGCGAGAGGTTGAAGACGATGGTCAACGCTGTCGTAGCTCGGTGGTTTCGTGGAGTGCTGCTTCCGAACGCCGTGGATAAGTGATCTCCGATGTCTTTTATTGTTGTTGGCGGCTGCAGGTGGTTGACGGTGGTGTTGGTAGTAGCTGTTTGGAGGTGGAAAACGCACGGCTGGAGGTTGAAGATGGAGGGAACGACGTGTCGTTCGGTTTGCAGACCAAACGGCACGTCGTTTAGCTCAGAAGACAGAAATCAAACTAGTGAAAAACGACATGTTGTTTAGGACCTGTAGAAAATAAATAATAATAATCATAAATAAATAAATAAAAACAAAATAAGTAATAAATAATATATAATCAAAGAAACAAAATTAAATTAAATTAGAAAAATAAAATAAAATAATTAATTAATTATAAATAAAATAAAACTAGACTAAATATTAAAAATGTGTTGTTCAATTGAATAAATATTTTCCAATTAAATCGCAAGCTATAAAATTAAGCATAAATTATACTTTTAAGTAATTTAATTCATAACTTGGATTTGTGCCTCTTAATCAATTTTTTCATCTAAAACCAATGATAAAATAATAAAACAATTAAAAATATATTTGTTTTAAGAGTATAAAATATGCAATAATGCAGCTCAATCACCGCACTCATTCCTGCTTCATATATATTTCGAGCGACAAATTTCTGTACTACTCGCCAAGTTATCTCTCCACTATCTTCATCAACACTTTTCATTGGATCAATCAAGTAATAAACTTGGGTAGCTTGAGAAGCCAATACGAATGGATCATCTTCGTACCATTTAGATGTCGTATTGATACTCGTAAAGTTATTATCCCTATGTATCGACACTCGACCACTGCTTAAGTCCCACCAATCACACTTAAAGACATGTTACAGACCCACTCAGATATTTCAATCTGATAATATCACGTATGACTCTATAATAGTCAATATCATCTGTTCCATGACTTCCCTCAACCAACACACCACAGTTTTGAGTTTTTCTATTACGTTCACGGTCTATTGTATAGAATCTATAACCTTGAACCGTGCATGCAGTGTATCGAAGTGCTCTATTAGAGGGAGCACGAGCCAATGCATACAATTCAGAAGAAATTGATCCGGGATCCAAAGCATGTTGTTCCAAAATCTATCAATTTCAATAATATATACGTATTAAAAGTAACCCAGAATCAAAATATTATAAATCAAATAATCACAATGTAGTTTTAGTTCATACACGTTGTTCAAACCATCCGGGAAATTCTTCCTCGTGTCTTGCCTCTATATTCTCTATGCATTCCATCCTAAGTTTATCCATGTGATCACTGTATATATGTGCAAAACAAAATAATATTTTGAGCACAAAAGTTATAATTAAACGACATTTGACTATAATTTCTCAAAGCATGCAACAACATACCTGAGATAGCAATCAATCTCTCGGCAATTATTTAACACGTACTAACGAACTTTACCCAACTCTCTATCAATTAAATCCTAACCTGTTTGTGCACCCAAGGGTCGTACATTCTGGAAAAACACTGATAGCTCATGAGGAGGCAGAGCCTCAAAATTAGCATTTCGCTCTTGACGATTAAATCGTGTCTCAATACCATAAAGATATAGAGAGCAAAACGTTAACCATTCATCGTGTATATAGGCCTCTGCTATTGAACCCTCAGCTCTGGCTTTATTCCCAACAGTGTGCTTTAAACGACCCAAATATCTTTCAACTGGATATATCCAACGGAACTGCACTGGACCACCCAATAATGCCTCCCTGGGTAAGTGTATTGCTAAATGGACCATGACATCAAAAAATGATGATGAAAAATTTTTCTCAAACTTACAGAGTATGGTAGCAATATCTTCTTCCATCTTTTGCAACATATCTCGATTTACTACTCGAGCACACAAATCTTTAAAAAACATACATAGTTCAGTAATGGCGACACGTACATTAGATGTCAACTTGCCACGAATTTCCACCGGTAATAACTTCTACAAAAGAACATGGCTGTCATGACTTTTCAATCCACTAATTTTCCAGTCAACAGGACTCACACATCTATCGATATTTGAGGCATAACCATCTGGCAACTTCATACCTTGCAACCATTTGCAAAAATCCATCCTTTCCACCCTCATCATCGTAAAACATGCATGCGGCATGATCACCCTATTGTTGTCCACTCGCAAATGTAGGTTATGTTTAATTTCCATCCTCTCAAGATCTTTCTTTGTCTTGATCATGTCCTTTGTCTTTTTATTAATGCTCATCAATGTACCCAGTATATTATCACATATATTCTTCTCTATGTGCATTACATCCAAACTATGTCGCAACATGCAGGATGACCAATATGGCATGTCAAAAAAAATACTACGCTTTGTCTAATTCAATTCTGCTTTGCCTCTTTTTCTCTTTTTCTTACCCCAGCCTTTGCCAAAATTGTTTGCTCTAATATGTACCAGTTGTTCCACTATCTCTTCTCCAGACAACTCATTTGGTGCAATTCTGTCCTCTACTCTCCTATCAAACTTAGCACATTCGCTTCTCCATGCATGATTTGGTGGTAGATAACGTCGAAGACCCATGAAGCACAACTTCTGAGAATATGTTAACCACTCACTAGCAGTTTCTTTATTACACGTCGGACATGCTAACTTCCCTTTAGTACTCCAACCAAAAAGATTTCCATATGCCGGAAAGTCATTTATGGTCCACAATACTGCAGCATGCATCTGAAAAGTTGTCTACGTGGATGCATCATACGTTTTGACGCCTATTTCCCATAACTCTTTCAACTCTTCAATCAACGGCTGCATGAATACATCAATGTCATTCCCAGGCGATCTCGAGTCGGGAATAAGTAACATTAACAAAAAGTTCGGTGCCTTCATGCATCTCCATGGCGGAAGATTGTACGGAATCAACACTACGGGCCAAGTGCTATAACTTGTACTCATATTCCCAAAAGGGTTGAATCCATCGGTAGTGAGTCCCAAACGCACGTTCCGAGCTTCTATCCCAAACTCTAGGTATTATCATCGAAAGATTTCGATGCAAGTGAGTCAGCTGGGTGCCTCATGTATGCGTCATTCTTAACTCTTTTCTCCTCATGCCACCTCATATCAATAGCTGTTTTTTTACACAGATATAGTTTTTGCACCTAGGTCTCAAGGAAAAATATCGCAACACCTTAACTGGCACATTTTTCTTGGCCTTCCACCTCGACTCTCCACATACAGGACATGCTTCTTTCGCCTGGTTTTCCTTCCAGAACAAAACACAATCATTCTTGCATGCATGTATTGACTTATACTCAAACCCTAATCTCTTTCTCAACTGTTTCGCTTCATAAAAGTTCTTTGGCAATGCAGACTCATCGGGAAGCACCTTGTTAAATAAGTCCAATACCATGTTTATTGCTTTCGTCGACATCCCACACAATGACTTAATGTGAAGCAACCGCACAATAAACGACATTTTGGAATGTTTTGTACAGCCTGGATAAAGCTCACGTTTTGCATCTTCCCATATTGCAGCAAAATTTTCAGAATCACTCTCTCGACCACTTGAGCTATTGTCGTCTACGTCATCCATAAACATCCCAGCTCCAATGTCACCCAACATCTCCTCCATCTCATCCCGCTCATAATCATTATCCATGTCTCGCAAATAATTCGAATTACTAAACAATGCATTCGTTGACTGTGCATACGGCTCACCATGCAATACCCATCGGGTATACCCCAGATCTATACCGTTCACAAATATATGACTTTCAACTTCAGCCAATCCTATCGCACACAAATTTTTACACCCTCGACATGGACACTTAATGCAACCACGACTATCAGAAAAGCCTCGAGCAAAATCAATGAAGGTTCTTACTCCACACGCGTAGGCTGCGTAATCCATTCCAAGTCTATTGCCTAGACGCATCCAATTTTTGTCCATTTCTAAAAAGTTCTATTTATTAGTAACACTTAATGTACATTGAAAATTCACATGCATGTAATGCTCCAATTGCCACTACTAATTTTTATAAGGTAGTTGGTCCTATCCCATTCGAGATTATATTATCCATATTGCACATATTCCATCACTCTACTACTGTCCACGTCAGTAAAAATTTCGGTAGCACCTCCCCATAGTTCTCCAAATATACATGTTCATTAAGAGGGATTGTGACCCTACGAACAGTATACCCAAAGAACAGTAGAGGAAGACACCAAAACTTCATACTAAAGTGTTCAGTAGGAGTAACAAGAATGTGCAATACAGATGATATAATCCCTAACTATCCACACTAGACAATTTAGGAATTAGTGCACACCTAAATGTACACTAATTCCTGAATGGGTCTAAGGTTATTTATGCAATGTCACACATATTCATATAAAAACCACATGAATCTTATATATACTAAAAATGTTAGAATTAGTAATGTTAAAAACATTCGGAAGTCTTATATTGTTGAACTAGATAGAGATGGAAGAATATGTTGGTGCACCTACCGACATACATACACAACAAGGGGGAATGATCTTGAAGAAATGTCTAAACTTTAGTCTAATTACTTAACTGTCACAAACTTTCTGACCTTTACAACTCTCAAGGCCAGAGAGACTTTGAGAGTCAAATAATTTGACAGACATTTCTTCAAGATCATTCTCCCTCGTTATATAATATTAACGAGTTATTATACTTAATTTTATCCCTCTAAGTTGTTATGGTCCACAATATTATAACTAATCGATACTTATTTATTTGTTAAGTTACTATTATAATATTTATTTATTATACTCTAAGTTGTAATTTTCACAATATTATAACTAATTGATACTTATTTATTTGTTAAGTTACTATTATAATATTTATTTATTATACTCTAAGTTGTAATTTTCACAATATTATAACTAGTTCATACTTAGTGTTAACTAGTTGATATTATAACTAGTTAGACTTATTTATTTATTATACAGAAAATTTTGTATTTATTTATTATACTTAGTGTTATCCCTCTAAGTTGTTATAAGTACAATATTATACTAGTTGATACTTATTTATTTATTAAGTTACAAATGTTGTATTTATAGTTTACTACGTATTATCCCTCTAAATTGTTATAAGTCCAATATTATAACTAATTAGACTTATTTATTTATTATATAGAACTAAGCATTTCACAATATTATTTCCACAATAATATTATTTCCACATTTCAACAACACAATAATTTCCACAACAAAATTTTCTAAACCTCACAATATTCCAACAACAATATTCATAAACATTTTTATTCATCAATAAACACAATAAACTCACAAAAGTCCATTATAATTATACTTAATATACATATAATCACATGCATCTCATATATATACATATCCCTCTAAGTATCTAAACCTCACAATATTCTCACAACAATATATTATACATATTAATTCATCAATAAACACCATAAACTCAAAAAAATTCACAAAATTCATATACAATAATATAGGATATTTCTAATCTATATCATAATATTTTCACAATATTACCACAAGTCCAATTCATAAACCTTAATCACAACATTTATCTAAACCTCACAATATTCCCACAACAATATATTATAAAGATTAATTCATCAACAAACACCATAAACTCACAATATATTCACAAAAATTCATAAACAATAATATATGATATTTCTAATCTATAACATAATATTTTCACAATATTACCACAATTTCACAATATTCTCATCACAAAATTCATAAACATATATAACTAAAGTTTAGAAATATACTTAGCACTTTTTAATATCCTCTTACAAAATATAAGCTTTCAAGTTGCCAAAATAACAAATCCTTCAAAAAAAAAAAAAAGTACTAACTTGTTAGAGACATATACATATTTATAAAAAACAAAAAACACAAGAGAAATAGTCTAAATTAGAAATAATGGAAGAAATAGTTTTTCCTTACCAAAATACTTCCAAAATCTTCACCCTCAATAATCACCCTCTCTCACTCTATCCCTCTCTCACTCTAGTTGTAATCAGCCTCTCACTCTCACTCTAACCCTCTATCTCACTCAAGCCCTCTCTCAACAATCTCTCCTCCCTATTTCACGCACGGGGGAAGCAGAAATGATTTCTGCTTCCCTCCCGTGCGTGACTTCATGCAAAAAATATTTCATTTGAATTAACGTTCGAACGATTCATGTAAATGTTCGAATGTGGTTAAATTTTCAATATTTTTGTTTGAACATTTAAATGAATTGTTCGAACAAAAAAGCTCACCACGTAAAACAATAATCGAGCGGGAAAATTCCCGCCAACAATTTATTAACATTCGAACGAATATGTAATAACATCCAAACGATACAATTGAGAGGGAAATTTCCCACCAAAAAATTTGGAACGTTTCGAACGTAATAAATTAACGTTAGAACATTAAAAATTCAGAAAATTAAGTTAATTTTTTGTTTTTTTTATGGAAATAGACTTCATTTCATTAATAATATTTCGACTACATATAAATCCTACGCATCTGCTCTCTAGCACCCCGTTTGAGTCTTTCTTTATGATGAATTTTGGCTTAACTTCTATAAACTCTCTCTAAACATTCCAAAAGTTTGTTAGAGAGAATCACACTCTGTAGAAATAGAGCCTAAACGACTTCACCAAAAGAAGAGAACTGTTGTCATCTTCCATCCCCCCTATAAGGAGGAGTCATATTACACCGTCTCCTCCCAAAGAAAGAACGGAACTCAACTTCTATGGACACCAAAAGTGTTCAATAGCCTATTCCTATTTATTAATGCTTAAAACAAAACCTTTTTTTTTTTAATGTAAAAAACCCATCTATTCAGCTCAAAGCAGAGTTTGAATACAAACAGGTATAGCACCAACAAACCTGATGCTATCCCCAATAGTAAGAGCATCACGACTCAAAACATGAGCTATAGTGTTACAAGCTCTACGTGTGTGTCTTACAGACCAAGAAGTGAAGGAATTCAGAACATTTTTTGTGTCACTGATCATTGTTCCCACATAAGACTCAGTGGCTTCCTTTGCCTTTAGGTAGTTAACAACTTGTAAGGAGTCTCCTTCCACAATTAGTTCCTTCCAGCCTAGACTCTTGCAAAATATAGCTGCTTGTAGTAGTGTAAAGGCTTCTGCCAACAAAGGGTCGGGAAATAGATTATGGTTCATTCTCATGGTGGCCTTGACTTTACCTTCCCAATCTCGGATAACAGCTCCAACTCCCACCTTGCAATTAGTCTTATCAAGGGCAGCATCCCAGTTAAGCTTTAACATCCCATGGGGAGGGGGGTTCCATTGAGATGACATGCTCATGGCAGCAGTAGGAGTCTTGGTGTCATTCTGGATTTGGCTGAGATCTTCAATGAAGTCTTTTGTTTGGTGAATGAGAGTATTAGGGTACATGAAAATACTGTTAAAGACTAGATCATTCCTCCTCTTCCATATCTTCCAGGCTATGATGGCAAACTCAATCACCTCTTCATCTTCTAGGCTTTCAAGGAAATACTCTACCAAGTGTTTGAATGTCTGAAATTGTAGACTAGTCTTTTGGAGCTTCCTAATGCATTGCCCCCAGACATCTTGTGCAGCTAAACATTCCCACAAAGCATGCTTAATTGTTTCAGGCTGACCACAGCAGATGGGGCAGAAAGCATCTTTTGTCACCTTTCTCTTGTAGAGGTTCATTTTGGAGGGAAGTGCATTTAGGCAGGCCCTCCATAAAAAGGATTTTGTAGTATTTGGTATTTGCATTCTCCAGATTTTTGTCCAGGGTTCCACCTCCCTCGCTGCCTCAGAAGTTTGGCCTTCCTCCCTCTTCTCCATCTCTGCCTTTAGGTAGTAAGCAGTCTTGACTGAGAAAATACCAGTGGGGGTGCATCTCCATATCAGCTTGTCTGCCTTCTTGAAAAGGCTGAGGGGTATGCTTGTGATGATAACAACCTCCCTTCTATCAAAAAGAGCTGCTACCATGGGGATATCCCATTGTTGAGTGGATTGGTCAATGAGCATAGCAACTTTAGATTCTGCAGGTAGGAATCTGATGGAGCTTTGAGGTCTAAAGGTGGATTTTTGAGGGATCCACTTGTCATTCCAGATAGTCACTGATTGCCCATCACCAATACGCCAGATTAGTCCTTCCTCAAGCAGTGGCTTTGCAGAGATAAAACTCTGCCATAGGTAAGAGGAGTTGTTTCCCACTTTAGCTGTGAGAAAATGACTTCCTCTAAAATATTTTTCTTTCGGAACCTTTGCTGCTAGTGAGTCTGGGAAGGATAGAATACGCCAGCATTGCTTGGCTAGTAAGGCTGCATTGAAATCCTCGAAATCTCTGAGTCCCAAACCACCTGATTTCTTGGACTTACTCATCTGTGCCCATGCTACCCAGTGGATCTTTTGATCTTGAGTCTGGTGCCCCCACCAGAAGGCCCTAATCTGTCTGTTAAGATCATGAATTAACTGTTTTGGCAACTTGAAAATCCCCATGCAGTAGGTGGGTATAGACTAGATTACAGCTTTGAGTAGAATCTCCTTCCCTGCTTGAGAGAGTAGCTTGGTCTTCCAGCTGTTTAGCCTTGTCTGAACCTTCTCTAATACCCCTTTGAGGGATGAGGTTCGGGATTTGCTGATGAGGGCTGGTAATCCCAAGTATTTCTCATATGAGTTGGTCCCTCTAATCCCTGCAATGCTTGTTACTATCTCTTTAGTCTCCTCTCTAGTATTCCTGCTGAAATATATTGAGGTTTTCTCCTTGTTTAACCTCTGCCCAGAATCCTTCTCATAAATGTCCAGCAAGTGGAACAAATGACTCCATTCAATTGAGTTGGCCTTACAGAAAAGTAAAGAGTCATCTGCAAAAAAGAGGTGGTTTAGGTGTAAGTGGTTCTGTCTAATGGGAAGGCCAGTGATGTAGCCCTTGTCTTCTACTCTATTAAGTAAACAGCCGAGGGCTTCTCCACATAAAATAAAGAGGTAAGGGGAAAGGGGGTCTCCTTGCCTCAAACCTCGAGAGGGGCTGAAAAAAGGATGAGGAATCCCATTGACTATGAGGGAGTATGAAACTGAGGTGACACAAGTCATGGTTAAACCAATCCAGTGGCTTGAGAATCCCATTTTTGCCATTACAGCAGCCAAGAAATCCCATTCAATCCTATCGTACGCTTTGCTCATGTCTAGTTTTAAGGCCATGAATCCTTCTCTGCCCTTCATTCTGACTTTCATGGTATGCAAGGCTTCAAAAGCCACAATGACATTGTCGGTTATAAGCCTCCCTGGAACAAAGGCTGTCTGTGTGGGGGAAATAAGTTCAGGCAGCACAGATTTGAGTCTGTTTGCTAAAGTCTTTGCAATGATTTTGTAGAATACATTGCAAAGACTTATGGGCCTGAAGTCTGTGACCTGAGAAGGGTTTGATTTCTTGGGGATAAGGGCTATGAAGGTTTTATTAAGCTCTCCATCCCATTTTCCACCATTCAGAGCCTCTAGAGCTGCCTCACAGATTCTAGGCCCTACTGTACCCCAGTGCTCCTGAAAGAACTTTGCTGGGAAGCCATCTGGCCCTGGGGAGCCTAAGGGATTCATACTGAAAACTGCTGTTTTAATCTCTTCAGCTGTGAAAGGTTTAGATAGGATCAAGTTCATGTCCTCTGATACTATCTTTGTCATTGCTGCAAGGCAATCCTCAATACCCACTGGTTGAGATGTCGTGTACAGTTCAGTGAAAAACTGTTGGAAAACATTGCTTATCTCTAGGGGATCACTAGTCTCCTGTCCTGAGCTAGATTGGATCTTACTGATGGTATTGATTTTCTTCCTCTGACTTGCACACTTGTGAAAAAATTTGGTGTTTCGATCTCCATTCTTGAGCCAGGCCTGTTTAGCTCTTTGCTGCCATTTGAGGTTTTCTGCATCCATGAGATCATTTACCTCTTTCTGCACAAGTTTTATTTCATCACTTAACTGCCCATGATTCAAGTGTTTCAGTTGATCTAACTGCTTGGTTTTAGCCTTAAGGTACCTCTCTTGGTTCTTAAAGTTATGTCTGCTCCATACTTTTAAGTCCTCCTGACAAAATCTGAGTCCTTGTAAGGTTCTTTGTATTGCACCTGGTTTTTGAGCTGAGGAGCCCCATGCTTGTTTTATAATCTCCTCACATTCCCCCTGCCTACTCCATGCTGCTTCATATCTAAACATCCTGCCTCTACTATGTGCCACATCTTGTCCTTTTGATTGGATTAGAATCGGATTATGATCTGATTGAGTGCTTTCCAGGTGTGTTACTGCATGATTGCCACATTCTTCCATCCAAGCTCTGTTGCCAACAGCCCTATCAAGTCTTGCTTTGGTGAATTGGTCCCCTCCCTGTTGTTTGCCCAAGTAAACCTATCACCAACATAACCCAGGTCATACAGGCCACATGAATACAAGGTTTCTCTAAAGCTCAACATCTGTCTGTGGGGTCTAGGCGGGCCTCCAGCTTTCTCTTCTTGATGAGTGATCTCATTGAAGTCTCCAAAGCAAAGCTAAGGGGTACTGGCTTCAGGTTTGAGAACCTTTAACAGGCTCCAGCTTTCATGTCTCTTCGAGGTCCTTGGATGACCATAGAAGCCTGTGATTAGCCACTTAGAGTTGTTTGAGGCAGTCTTAACCATAGCTGATATATGCCAGTTGGTGTAGGTGAGGATATCTACTCCAATGGATGAGTTCCAAAGTAATGCCAAACCACCACTCCTTCCTCTACTGTCCACACAAAAACAGCTATCAAACCCCAATTTTATTCTTAATTTTTCCAGTTTTTCACGTCTGCACTTGGTTTCCAGTAGGAAAACCAAGTTGGGAAGCTTTGTTTTCCCCAAAAGGTGAAGTTCATGAACTATTTGAGGGTTCCCAAGCTCTCGACAGTTCCAACTTAGGCAAATCATTGGGATGGGTGGGGCTGCATTGCAGCCTCCACCGAACTAAGTTGAGTTTTGCTCCTTGCATGCATGGGTCTTGGATTTGGTTTCTTTTTAATCTCCTGTTCAGACATGTTGTCAACTTCGTGAGCTTTCCTTTTAGAGGTTGTTGCCCTAGTGTGGGCTGTGGCCTTGTTTGTAATATCTGTAAGAACATTTTGTTGCCCTCTAGCCTTCCTTTTCCATGACCTGGCTATGGCAGGTTTATTGGTTGGGGGAATACTCATGTCATGATCCACATTGGGATTATTAACAGAGAGGTTTTCTACTGAGGCATGGTCGACCATAGTAGGTCTCGATTTCCCATCCTCACTAAGGGAGTCAACATAGTTTGCTTTGTGTACCTGAGTTTGACCAAGTGTATGATCCTTTGGGGTGCTATCCAGGTTGTCAGTAGGAACAGCAGCTGAAGTGCAAGTCTCCGGATGTTTGGTGGTAGCAGTTCTGCTGTTGTCAGGTGTCCACTGTGCTGCCAAGGCTGAGATATCATAGACTTGAGGACAAGCAGCAGCTTTTCCTCCACCTGCTTTGACCAGGCCATCAGCTACTTTTTCTGCCTGTGTAGGTGTAGCCCTGAAACTGGATGTTCCATCTTCTTCCTCGTTGCTCCACCTCCATGGGGGGTCTTAGTCATGGTCCTGCTCCACAGGTCCCCTGTACTTTTTCAGTGGCTTCCCTTGTACAAATGGGGAATTTGCACGAAGCCATTGCCCGTATTGCTCTGTATCCTTGGAAACTTGGGGTAGTTTGGCACATCTCCCTTTTCCATGCATTAGTAAACCACAGTTAAAGCAGACCAGAGGTAGTCTCTAGTACTTAAATGAGAGCCAGTGTTGCTTTTCACCAACCTTAAGGAAACGACCTCTTGGGAAGGCCTTTGTAATGTTCATTTCAACTCTGGTTCGAAGGCAGTTGCCCCAACCATAACCATCTGAGTCAACCTCCACTTCAAGCACTCTCCCTAGGCCCGAGCCCACTAGGACTCCTACACTCTTGTTCATTCTAGCGAACGGTAGGTTATGGATTTGAATCCAAAAAGGCTCGTGGGTGAACTGAACTTCTGTGGGTGATAACTCTCCATCAAACGCCTTCATGCAAACCAAGTGACGGTCAAAAGACCATGGTCTCCCCTTTATAACTTTTTCTTTGTCAGTATAATGCTGAAACTCTAAGAGAAACTTGTTTGTTCCAAACTCTTTAAACGTGATCCATCCCTCTGTATTCCAAGCTTTGGCCATGGTAGTCTTGAAGGCCTCTCTGTTCACTGTTTTGTCATTGAAGATCATTGCTAGCAAGCAGTTTTTTCCTTTGTTGTTGAAAGGTAGCAGAAATTCATCTCGAATGGTGAGCTCCTCTTGCTCCTCCTCCGTAAGCCTTAGTGATTCCCACCGTTGTGTAATCTCTTCTGTCATCGTATGAAAACCTCTCCAGACTCAAGGCCTAAGAGAGATGCGCTTTGTCAAAAGACAAAGGGAAACCTCACCCTACAGAGAGGAGAGGAGCCAAATCAACTTTACCTGTTCGTGGTAGGTTGTCACTCACTGTGACCCGGCATGGATGAGGTTTATATATAAATAGTTACTATTATATATATATAGTTACTATTATATAAATATATAAATAGACTATATTAGTAACTATAATATATTATATAACTATAATATATAATAGTAACTATAATATGTTTTAAATATATTATAGTTATATAACTATAATATATTTAAAACATATAAATAGTTACTATTATATATTAATGTTATATAATATATTATAGTTACTGTATAGTCTATTTAGAACATATAAATAGTTACTATTATATATTAATGTTATATAATATAATATAGTTACTATATAGTCTAAAACATTGATATAGTTACTACTGTCCAATTATAGTTATAGAATATATTATAGTTAGAATATATTATAGTTATATTAATGTTATATAATATATTATACTTACAATATAGTTATATCATTAAACAAAAATCATTAATAAAAGTTTAAAATTAGATTTGTACTAAAATGGAACGTTACTAGAAAATATATATGGAACATTATATTTATTAACATTCCAACGTTTCATTCCACGTTGGAACGTTAATACAGATAACATTCGAACGTTATATTTATTAACGTTCCAACGTAATTTCGATCGATTTGTATTAAAACCGAAACCCATGGTGGCTGGATTTTCAACTCGATTTTTCGGCCGCCACAGGTTACCATTGGCCAAAAGGTCACCATAGAAATGTTCCTTGAAGTGTATACTTCATTTCTATGGTGACCTTTCAGCATTTAGCCTAGTAGAAATAAGATTTGGAGCTTTCGAGAATGGCTGAGTTTGACTCAGCCATTCCGTCTCATAACGTTCGAACGTATGCCATTTCAATTTCCTAACGATTGGCCTTCCAAGTCCGGACGTATATTTTATACATCCGTGACGTTACTACATTTACGTTCGATAGTATAATTGAACATTCGGACATAAGTTTTTTATGATAATTTTAACAATTTTGCATCTGAACGTATATCTATAACGTTCGAACGTATAACAATTAAATTTATTATACGTTCTATGTTCGGACGTTTAGTTAAACGTCCGAACGTTATATCTTTACGTTTGAACGTTAGTAATAAGCGTCCGACCGTTTCATCATAATGTTCGGACGTATATTTTCTATATTCGAACGTTAATGCAAATCAGTTTAATATTAAGACAAATATGCATCAATAGTATAATTAATTTTGTTTCATTTTCTATTTTCAGGAGATGGCTCATCTTTTGCATTCTAGGAAATGAGGGAGGGAAGGAGCCACTCAAGACATTGCTCGGATCGGGTCTCGTACTATTATGGTAGAGCGAGAGGCCCTGATCAATGAGTTCGACGAGCTCAGCTGGGAGCATACCAACCTGAGAGATGTCTTCCTCAGTAGAGGTTGGGGAGATATCTACACATTGAGGGGTAAGGCATATCCCTCTATGGTTCAGGAGTTATACATGGAGATGTGCTCCATGCCTCAAGACGCATCCTCTCACACCATGACTGTACGCGGTGTGACATTTGAGTTTTCAGCTGATGTCATCGCCGACCACCTTGGGATTCGTTGAGGAGTTCAGACATTGACTGAGGCAGATGTAGGCACTTCTACATCATCTATTGGCCCACTTGATGCATCATCAGCCAGAGATGCAGACCAGTCAGAGGCCGAGGGTTCTGACCCTTCGGCTAGGGATGACAACCGAGACGAGGATTTCTACATCCTCATCGGGAGAGACCGCATGCAGCTCAAGAGGCCGAACTCCTTCCACTAAAATCATTTGCTACCGTTCTTCCACATGTTGCATCCTATAGTTGCAACCAACGTGGATCCTGTGGCACATAAGACCACATTTAGTCAGACTCGGGCACAGTTTTTGATACAGGTGGCACGTGGAGATGCCATAGATTTGCCCTTGCTCATCTTTGACACGATCCGTTACGAGGCAAGCATCGTCTCCACAGACAACCTCCCATACAGTGTCTTGCTCAGCCGGCTACTACTTGCTTGGGGAGTGCCAACCCAGCCTTTAGAGCTGGCCAAAGATCAGATGAGTGCCCTTGACATGACCACTCAACAGCGTAGCATTGGACAGGCGAGGGTACGTCGGCCACCCCCTATAGCGGATCTAGTTCCTCTAACGTAGCCCTAGCCCAGTGTGGGGAGTAGTGGTCAGCAGCCGACCAGTACATCTGCGGGAGATGTGCGGCCTGCTTGGGTTGATGTAGTGATCTCGTAGCTGACTACGCATATCGATCGTAAGATTGATGAATGGCTCTGGCCTCTAGAGGCGTCTGTCGCCAAGATGTCACACCATGTACATATCCTCAACGACAAGGTTGATACCTTGACTGAGGAGGTACGGGCCGCTACGACTTTTCCGGATGGCGATATTATCTGAGTGTTGTTTACGTACTTTTATCACATTTTATGTATTTTGTTTTTAATATTTGTAAGGAACAATATTATTTAATATATCTATGGTTTTTTAATTACAATTCTCAATCTTCTTTAAGGTTATATTTTTCAACTTCAATACTAAATCACTGCACTTCAAATATACATAAATATAAATATATATTTTTATATATACATATATATATATATAAACATAAGTTTATATATATATATAAACATAAATATTTAAAATATATGTAAATATATAATTATATTTTACAAATTGTGTATATATAAATGTATATAAGTCAATTTTTTAGACTTGTATCCAAATTATGCAATATAAAAACCACATAAATTTAAAATTAGAACATATTTAATTTAAATTTGTAAGAAACATTCAGACGTTAATTACTAAGGTTCGAACGTTTGTGCCAAAAAATTTCACGTTCGCACGTATGTAGCCACATGTCCGAATGTATGTGTGACATTTGAACGTAATTTTCTCATTCGTTGGAACGTAAAAAAAAATCTCATCTGTCTTTAGTGACGGTTTTCAAAAACCGTCACAGAAAACACTTTTTTGTGACAGTTTAGGGACTGTCACAAATTTTCAACTGTCACTAAAAACCAAATGTGTTGTAGTGGCCCCACCCACCCACCCCAAAGTTAGAAATTCTAGTTCCACCCCTAGCCAGCTTCCATGCATCCTTTTAAAAGTCTATATATCATCTGCAAGAAGTCTTACAAGGGAGAAAACTACTTGTCCTCTTACTTCTCTGAAACAAAGGGAGCAATGACTTTCCGTAGGATGCTCTTGCAAGTGACATGTACTGTTGTTGTGGTGTTATCAGAGATTGCAGCTGTAGCTGTAGCACGTCAATTAGCCAAGCCAAACTGCCAGCACCAGTGTGGAGTTGTTGAGATTCCTTATCCATTCGGTACAACTGAAGATTGCTACCTTAACAAACATTATTTTATCAATTTTAGTGAGTCGTCCGGCCAATCCCAAGCACAGGCCGGAAATTTGACTGCCACCAACATATCCATCGACAGCGAGATTGAAATCTTGATGTTTATAGGCAAACAGTGTTTCAACAGTTGTGGTGTGCTTAGGTTTCAGAACAAACCCTGGATCAACTACCCGGCTTTCACAATTTCCAACACCAAAAACAAGTGCGTGACCATCGGCTGCGACATTTCCGCGTACCTGAATGATTTCTGAAACAATGAAGGCTTCACCATAGGTTGCATGTCTATACGTCGAAGTCCTAGGAATGTCGTCAATGGATCTTGCTCTGGGATTGGGTGTTGCCAGGTTGACATCCCAGCAGAATTGAAGAACTTTACTTTGGAGGCTCGTAGCTATAACAATCACACAACTGTCTTTGATTTCAATCCAACGCAGCTTTGCTTTGTGGCTAACAGGACGAGTTTAATTTCTCCACTAATTATCTTCGTAGCCTGCAAGAGAATCAGACCTATCCAATGGTTCTTGATTGGGCAATCGGTAATGAAAAGTGTGAAACTGCTCTGAACAAACCAGATTACTTATGTGGACGGAATAGCAAATGTTATGATCCCAAGAATGGGGATGGGTACGGTTGCAAGTGCAATAAAGGTTATGTAGGAAACCCATATCTCCATGATGGTTGCCAAGGTACGTACGTACGTACGAATTTCACATCTGACAAAAGATTCTCATAAATTTTAAGGAGAGATGTTTCATGTAGAATATTGAAAAATATAGAAACTTTGCAACTTAATTTCAGTTATGCGTGCTCATATCGTCTTGATTTTATGAAAAAAGATTCCTTTAAGCTTTTGCCTAGATGATTATTTTTTCATGATAACTAATATAAAATGATAGAAGAGCTAAGCAGTAGTACTAAAACCAAAGAAAAAAGTAACGGAAAATCTATTAATACTGCTATATATATGATGAAACAGTTTTTAAAATCCTGTAACAACGTCGTTAAAGATTGAGTGGGTTTATTTTCATAGCAAAGACAATACAATGTAAGATCTTTTTAACTGAGTAATGCTACATGTAGTAATGGAGTACGCAAGTACTGTGTAGTTGTTTTAAAAAAGAGTGAGGTTTACTATTAAAAAATTATTATTTTTTGATGTAGGTCTAGTATTTTTTGATTGTATGACTCACTACAAAAAATCTGCCTTTTTGCGGCGAGTTATATTCGCTGCAAAAGGCATACTTTTCGCCGTAAAAGACATACTCGCCGCAAAAAGGCAGATTTTTTGCCGTTAAAGACTTCATCCGACCGATATTCATTCGTAGCAAATTGGCTGAAAATAAATCGTCTGGGTTGATGAATTACAGTGACCTTCAGCCTTCGTCGGATAGGATATCTTTTTTCGCAAAAACATTTCGCTGGAAATAAACTTCACACAAGGTAGAATCATTTTCTGCCGCTAACTTAGTTTTCAGGAAAAAAGCATTTTCGACGAGTATTTGTCGCCGCAAATACTGATAAACATTGAAAAAAATATCTGCGGCGAATCCTAATTCGCCGCAAAGAACAATTTTGCCCATAAAAAAATATAAATGCAGAACACCTCAATCATCGATATCCAAGCCATCTACTAATTTTATATTTCAAGGAAAATCAATAAAAATTAACCAAAAGAATAAAAACTAATGTCCTCTAAAAGTAAACATCATATAAAAGTTGAAGATGTAAACATGACATATAACTGAATGAACAAGTCTTGTTTATGATTCTTAGATGAACAAGTGTCAGAGAATGTAATGAGTCCAACCAAAACAAACATAAAATTTTAGGCTCCAACATAAAAATTGAATGATACAAACATTAAAAAAAAACCAACTTAAGTAAGTAGTGAAAGTCTAAACCAGAGCCTACTTATTACACACTATAGAGCCTAAACCAGTCCTCAAGATCATTCAAGAATTACAATAGAATTACTTATTTTGCTATAAAAACCAACTTATTCTACTATAAGCTAATTATTCAAGAATTACAATAGAAAACAACAGTGAAATGAAAGTTTACAATAGAAAACAAAAGTGAAATGAAAGTCTCAAGATACCAAACCAGCAAAAAATCAGATTGAGAGACCAAATCAAGATTAAAAACTGAATGATACAAACATTAAAAACTTATTCTGCTATAAGCTAATTATTCAAGAATTACACTAGAAAACAATAGTGAAATGAAGAAAAACCTGAATATCTGATAGAATGTTGGCCTACAAGAAACCCAAAAAGAAACAATGAATCATTGATTAGTCATCGTAAGTTGGAAAAATAAAGCAATCAAAAACAGCAAAAGAGCACTACTTATAGTGGAGCAAGGTAAACCATGAATGAAATGATGTTGCCTACAAAATTAAATAAAAAAGATCATGAATAACTAAATTAATTCCTTGAATAATTGTGCAGCCAATGAAACCATTGTTGTGAGAAGACTGCTAGTTAATATTTATATATATTCTATATCTGCATGTGCATTAGTTTGCATTAGGGTATATCAAATCATTACATATACATATAAATATATATATATATATATATATATATATATATATATCTAGGGTGCAAAATAATGGCACACACACACACACACACACACACACACACACACACACACACATATATATATATATATATATGTCCTAAAACATAGTTCAATTGATCAAGAGAATGAAGAAGAACGGATAAATGAAAAATAGATCAATTTAAGTAAGTAGTGCTAGACAGTGATGTAATACAACCAATCCTCCATAGGTCTTAGACAATGCAAAAATACACCAGCGTGCCACCTATTGGGTAAAATTCCACCACCACAGGGTTGGTTGTAACATTAATTTGAGACTCTAAAACTCTCTGTTACTACCCTCCTCAGCGTGCATTTATTTGATTAGATGTGAATTAAATCTTTCACAGCAGCTAGAGCTAGCACAATCCCAAAATCAGATAAAACCCTCTTCCATGAGCTAAAATCAAATAAAACCCCATATTAGGTAAAACCCCATATTAACTAAAACCAGATAAAACCCACTTTCATAAACTCCCGGATGTATATCACCCAAAACAACATTTGACCAAGCTCCCAAAACCCCAAATCAATTCTAGATTAGTGCCTAAAATCCAAACCCATCCTTCAACATCAAAAAGTCCCTACTGTAGATAAAGCACTGCAATTCGAAACAGATTCACAATAAATTTATAACAGATTCACAATCAATCATGGAGAATATCCAAATAAAAGTGAACTTACCCACATACGACGATGGGGAAAATTTTGAAAAATGCAGACCCATTCATTGAGCAGCAGCCCCTCGTCCACGCTCCGGTCGAAATCCCCACATACGATGATGGAACCGAGAGAGAGATAATTAGGGCGAAATAGAGAGTGGGAGAAACGGACTGAGAGAGATAAAGGAAAGGGAGAGAGAGAGAGATGCACAAACTCATAGATGAATATAGAGAAGAAACCGACGGAGGATTGAGAGACTCACCTCCTCTGTGAGGTGGCGATGGCACGGCAGCAGGAAGGGCGGCAGCAAACTCATTAAGAATAGAGAGGGAGTATCGATTTGGGGAAAAGGGGGGGGGGGGGAAAGAAATGAAACAAGGGGGAAAAAGAAAGAAGGGGTATTCGTAGGAATATAATCTGACATTTTGCGGTGGTTAAAAATTGCTGCAAAAAGTGAAAACGTCGCCATAAAAACTCATTCGTGCTTTAAACCGAGGCTGTATATGTGATTATATTTGCGGCGACATATTTTCGCTGGAAATAGTCTTATTAGCGGTGATTTTCTTGTTCTCTAGAAGAAAAACACGGCTACAGTGTTTTGTGGCTTCTGTCGTCCAATTCCTACTTGCGACAATATTTCTTGGCCGCATAAGTGGCTTTTTCTTGTAGTGACTATTGCATACTCACGTCTGTAATTATCCTTTCTCTTTTTAATTTATAGATGGTTATAATAGTTTAGCTAAACAAAATGAACTGAAGAGGCGATTTAATATTAGAATATTATAAAGAAATGTATAGAAAATTATGTAGGCGTAATTATAGATATATTGAAATAATATAGTACGGCCAAGAGTCTTTTTTTTTTTTTTTCTTTTTTTTAATTTGATGGGCATGAATTCATACGTACTGTGTTTCAGATATTAATGAGTGCCAAGTTCGGAAACCAGCTTGCAAAGCTACTGCGAAATGCACCAACATTGAAGGGAGTTTCACGTGTACTTGTCCGGACGGATACAAGGCGATGGTAATATTAACGGAACAGGTTGCAATCCTAAAGCCAGCGGCAGCCATGCCAAGATCATTATTATTACACTAATTCGTATGTATCAATTAATTGGTACTAATTTGCATTTTCACTCAGTACATGAGTTGATTGATTGACTTAAACTAATAGAAATGTTGTCTTTTCATAAATAAATCTTACAAACTGATTTGTCTTGATATAGTACAATAGATCAGTTTACAAACTAATTACTTTTGTAAGATATGTTAATTATAAACCTAACATTTATCTTGAATTAATCAGTCATATACCAATTCCTAGGGTATGTATTAATCAATCTCATACAGTACTTAATTTTTATTTGGTTGGAGATTTTAATTTCGTGTTGGCACTTTTTTGTTTCTATTATCTAATGCTTATCATCTAATTAGTATTTATCATATTTCATGATATCTAAAAGTGATTAATATATCTATGATTGATATGATCATGATAAAATCTCAATTGATTAAATTAAAAACCATGGTTGAGATTTAAACAATTCTAAATTTTCTTGATCTAATTCCTAATTCATTTTTGTAAATGAGATGAGATGAGATGAGATGAGTTGAAATTAAAATTAAAAATTGAATAAAATATGGTTAGAATATATTTTCTTAATATTATTTTTTTTTGAAATTTGAAAAAATTGAATTGTTTATTTAATTTTGTGTGAAAATTTAGAAAAATTATAATGATTAGATGAGATAAGATGAGAAGAAGTGAGTTGAGAGTAGTTGTGAAAACAAATGAGGCCTTAGTTTGAAGTCAATGACTTTACAATTCCAATAAAAAATAATATTAAATGTAAATTAGGTAGACATGTACATATATATATGTATGTATATATGAGCATAGCTACTTTGTGATGCCCCGACTCCCACGTACAAAAAGTCTCAGGAATCGTGACATCATGATGATGACAACACGGTCATGCATCCCAACGACAAGTGCCAAGTGTGTGCAACAAATAAACAGTGCACAATAAAATACGCAGCGAAAAAATAAATAAGTCAACTAGTACCAGAATTTTAGTTTAATACAAATTTTCAAATACAAAGCATTTTAAAACATAAACCAAATGTCCCACAAAATATAACAAGGTTGAAAATAAACATAACATGAGTGATTCCATATCACTCTTTCAGCAGAGCCAAATCCTCAGGCTCGACATTTCTATCAACATCAACATAACCTGCAGTATCATTAAATGGTACCACAGGTAAGTTATAACCCAACCAATCTTGAGATAAAAACACATTTAAAGCAACCAACCATGTATGCCTATGATGCAATATGCCTGAAATCCAACACACGCCAAAAATCCCATTTGGCCCAAAATATTTCGATCAAAACATTTCCACCATTTTCCCAGAAAATGGCCCAAAACATTAACCATCATTTTCTCAGAAAATGACACACAAAATCATATCCAACTCACGCTATTTTTTCAGAAAACAACCATTTTCCATTTTTTCCATTAATCCATATGCACCATGGTCTCCCCTAGGAGCCATCCGCACGTCCTGGCTGCCTAACGAGCGATACCCAATTCCACACCCAGTGCATTCGTGGCCAGGCATCCTCTAGCCCCCGCCAGCAGAAGGGCCACGGAGTCGGCACGTAACTCGTCCGATCCCGTTGTCGCCCAGCGACAACCCAGGGGATGTCACTCAGTATATTCCACTCCTAAGTGATCAGAGGAGCTCCACCGAGATAATGCCCCATCTCGGCTTGTGGTCATGATACACACGCACCCAAAATCCATTCCACACATGAAAACCCAGTTTTCATTAAACACATGAACATGAATGCAATTACACGAAAACCCAGTTTTCAATTTACAAACATGATCATGCGTGCACATGCTTTTTACCAGACATAATAACAATATCCAATAACTAATTCCAAATCACAATATAAGCAACACATAAATACTCCGTCCTCAAAACCATCCACCCCCGAACTCCTCGAACTCAGTCCAGAAACCAACCATAACACAGTGAAATCAGTTAGTGCAAAAATATATTTAAATCTCAAAGTTTATTTGAAAAAATACTTATAGCCCTATACAATAATTTTTGGAGGATCACGGAAGAACTGGAAGCGCCAAAATAGTAACTCCACAGTGTAAAATACACTATGGCCATGGGTCTCAAAAACTCACTTTTGAACGGAGTCAAACCAAGACTTGAAATTGATAGGGTAGGGCCTAGGAAGTTCGGTGAAGCTAGTGGTGGTGACCTTTGGCCATGGGTGGTGGCGGAAAGGGGCAGTTTAAGGCCAAAAAGCACAAATCAGAGTTGAGGTTAATGCGGCTTCACCGGTGACGGATCGGGGCTGAGATTGGATCCATTGGGTTGTTAGGAAGTAAATGAAGATGTGGTGAAGAAATGGAGGCCAGAGGTGGCCGGACAGCGGAGCAGCGATGCAAAAACCGCTGCAGATTCAAACGGGACGTGGAGGCTAACGGCGGCGTTAGCTAGCCTGAGATTTGAGGGGTTGGGTCGCCGGCGGCTGGGGAAGGCAGTGGAAGGGGCGGTGTCGGCCACGGCGGTGCGCTGCGGCACCGACTGGGTGAGAGGCGAAATGCACGCGGAGAAAGAGAGAGACGAGAGAGAAAGGGGCTGTGCAGGAAGGAAACCGAAGGAGAAAATAAGAGAAAAAGAAGAAAGAAAAGAAAAGAAGGAAGAGAAAAATAGAGGGAAAGAAATAAGGTTCAATCCTCATAACTGGGGTCTAAAAATGATCCAACGAAAAAGATTTTAAAACAATAAACTAAATAAAATAATTCAAATGCAGTGAAAAGCTCAATTAAAATAATAATAATTTTAAAACCTAAAAACAAACCAATTTAAATTAAAGATCACTTTAAATCCAAAACAGTAAATAATATTAAGAAAGCACATAAAAAATAATTTTCACAACTTAAAACATTATAAAACCCCCATAATTTTAAAACAAGAGAATAAATTTTTAAATTAATTAAAATAATCTTTCAATAAAAATACACTAAAATATGGGGTGTTATATACTTTGTTGCACAGAGTAACCCACTGCAAGTGGCCATTAGGCTAAAATCATCTTTTCATTTTTTTTCATATATTTTATCAATTCAAATATTTTAAAAAAATATATAAAAAAATATTAATATACTAATAGTTACTTTCTTAATTATTAAATAATGAAAAAAAATAAGAAAAATTAAAATACATAAAATGTATTTTAATTAAGTGGATAAAGTAGCATTGTTTCTATATGTATACTCGCCATGTGACGCTGATAAATATAAAATATTAGGTAGAGATGCATACATATGTTAATTTGAGGGGAGAAACTTTGAGAAAAGAGTCTCGAGTTTTGAAAGAAAAAGTGGTAAAACTTTAATTAAAGTACTTTTTTATTGTTTTATTAAAAGCAATGCCTCAAAGATATTTAATTTAATATATGCCATTGGTCTTCTTGGTCGACAATGGTTGTCCCACATACCACTTTTGGGATATATGCCATTGGCCTGCTTGGGCAACATGAGATGGAAGGACCCTACTGTTACTCTCATATGAACAGAGAGATCTGTGACTTTATCAAAAGGAATGGATCATCTCCCACTTTTTGTCCTACTTTTACTAGCTTAGTGCTCTGTGGGCCTTCCCTGTTTCATGTCTGCATTATTAAGCTAGGGCAGGATTATGTTCACCCTGCTTTCAGCCTTTGTCGTGAATATCGACTATAGTATTTTCAATTCAATATATATTTGTTTATTTGTTGCAGTAATAATCTCGTGCAAGTTATAATATATATCATCGTCCTGTTAGGAAGAAGCACTACCTTTAGTTGTGGTGTATATATATATATATATGTGTGTGATTAAAGGAAATGATTTATGCAATTTAATTGAGGATGTATAAGTCTGGTGCATTTATTTTTTAAAAAGTAGACAAATATGATATCTATGTGAAAAAACCTCAGTTTTTTAATGGAATAATGATTTGTATAATCTTAAGTGAATAGGTCTCGCAAATTCTCTTTGAAAAAAGTCAACAAATCATGAATCCATACGAAAAAATAATAATTTTTTAATAGTGAGATTGATGCCTAACTCACAGGTTCAATATCTCGTTGAACTAAAAAAAACTGGGCTAATGCAAAATCACTCTGCAACGTTGGAATCACACCAACAAAAATTAAAGAATCTTGAGTAGGCAACATCAACAACTGCCTTCCTCCTTTTCCTTATTCTCTTAAATATCTAGAAACGTTACAATCTTCCAATCCCAACTAGGAAAGCAACAAACTAAGAAAATTAAATTAAGAAAGCGATAAACTCGGATGAAATAACAGAATTGACCAACAACAAAATCTGAATAATTAGACTTCTAGAAACGTGAACTTCCAAAACTCCTCTGCAGTTATGTTGATTATGGATTTAAATTATCATCCCCTTCCGGATTTGCCTCTGCGTCCATATCCACATCCATATTTCCATCCATATTTCCCTCCTAATTTGCATCAATTGCCGGCTCTCCTGAAGAACTTGACTCCGGCAAGTTTTGCTGAATGTAAGCAGTAAAAAGATGTGGATGTAAACGTTGGAGCTCCGATGCTTGCAACCAAACAGAATCTGAGTTTGGACGATTCTTCCACTGGACTAAGAACTTGTAATATCCTCCCCAGCGAGTCGACACAAATTGATGGTCAAGAATGGCAGCAATCTCATCTCGTGGCGCTGTATTTTCTGGTATTCTCATAGCTGGTGTTACCTCTGGAGCTGGTAATGCAGAAATTTCACGGACATCACCCTTGAATGCAGTAAGGTCTTTGATGTTAAACATAGGGCTAATACCAAAATCAGAGGGTAACTCAACAACATATGCATTAGTTCCCAATTTCTTGATAACTTGAAAAGGACCTACTGGGCGCGCATGAAGCTTGGTAAAACTCCCTGGAGGAAAACGCTCGGGCCTTAAACGAACAAGGACCATATCACCTTCATTAAATTGCCGATCTCTACATTTTGAGTTTGCTGAAGCTGTATAAGAATTGGTGTGGAAGGTAAGGCACCACTTACATTCTTCATGAACATTCCGCATATAGCTAGAAAAATCCAAGGCAGCCTCGCTTGGTCTGGGTGGCAGCGGCAACGCGTTAATATCCAGTGGAGTGCTTGGTCGAAATCCATAAACCACTTCAAATGGGGCACAACCTATTGATCTGTTAACAGAGTTATTAAAAGCAAACTCGGCATGAGGGAGTACCATATCCCAGTTGGTAACGTGATCGGCAACAAGGCAGCGTAATAAATTCCCTAAACTCCTGTTGGTCACCTCGGTTTGGCCATCAGTTTGGGGATGAAAAGCACTTGAAAACATTAACTTTGTCCCCATTTTCGACCACAAGGTCTTCCAAAAATAACTTACAAATTTGACATCTCTATCAGACACAATGGAAGTTGGAATACCATGCAAACGGACAACCTCCTGCAGAAATATTGTAGCAACCTTGGACGCGTCAAATGTTTTGTGACATGGAATAAAATGAGACATTTTGGAAAAGCGATCTACCACCACCATAATTGAGTCATGTTGCCGAAGAGTCTTTGGCAACCCAAGAACAAAGTCCATACTAACATGCTGCCATGGTTTGTCTGGGATAGGAAGTGGCGTATAGAGTCCAAACTGGTGCTTAGTTCCCTTATTGAGTTGGCAAATTCAGCATCGGTCAACCACGGTGTGTACATCCCTCCACATCCGAGGCCAATAGAAACGATCTAGCTAAACCCCCGCCATGGAGTTCTGAAATTAGAAACTCCCGAAAAGACCCACGTGGAACACATAGGCGTGACTTGAAGAATAAGAATCCCTCGCGCAGCATGTAATCATTACCAGATGGCTGGTCATGAAGGGATAGATCATTCCATACATTGCCGAAATCTTCATCATTAACATACTCTGTTTTTATATGTTCAAATTTTGCACCAATCATGGAAGTATGTAACAAATGAGGCCTCCTGCTCAAAGCATCAGCCACCTTATTCTCAGTCCCTGACTTATGCTTAATAACAAATTCAAATTGCTGCAAATAATCCATCCAATGGGCATGTCGTGCATTTAGTTTGCTTTGAGAATTTAAGTGTTTCAAGAGTCATGGTCGGTATAAAGAATAAATTCTCTATGGATTAAATAGGGTCGCCAGTGCTTAAGCGTTTGTATTAACGCATAAAATTCCATATCATAAACCGAATAACATCTGCGAGTCTTGTTAAGCTTCTCACTGTAAAAAGCAATGGGATGACCTTCTTGACTCAGAACACCTCCGATTCCTACATGCGAAGCATCACAAGCTACTTCAAAAATTTTAGAGAAATCTGGCAATTTGAGCACCGGTGCTTGTCCCATATTTTTTTTTTAATGTCAGTGAATGCCTTGGTTGCTGCAGCACCCTAAACAAATTTTTTTCTTTCAAGCATTCAATGATCGGAGCCATTATAGTGCTGAAATTGTGAATAAATCGCCGATAGAAAGTGGCCAAACCATGGAAGCTTCTGACTTCAGAAAAATTCTGGGGCGTTGGCCAAGCTTGGACAATGTGCACCTTTGCAGGCAGCCTCAACTCCTTGGTTTGAAATAATAAAACCCAGAAACTTGGCACTCTTCTTCATAAACGAGCATTTCTGTTTATTAATAAAGAGTTGTTCAGCTCTTAAGACCTTCATTACCTGCTCAACGTGGCCCAGATGATCTTGCGTACTTCGACTGAAAATTAATATATCATCAAAGTACACAACAACAAATTTTCCCAAAAATGGCTTGAGAACTTGCGTCATGACACGCATGAAAGTGCTAGGCGCGTTAGTTAATCCGAAAGGCATAACTAACCATTAGAATAACCCATCCTTTGACTTGAAAGCTATCTTCCATTCATCACCCAATCGTATACGAATTTGGTGATAACCACTACGGAGATCAATCTTAGTGAAAATAGAAGAGCCACTTAGTAAATCCAACATGTCGTCGAGACGTGGAATGGGAAACCGATATTTCACGATTATTTTATTGATTGCGCAGCTATCCACACACATCCTCCAACTACCATCCTTCTTCGGCGTCAGCAAAACTGGAACAACACAGGGGCTAAGGCTCTCTCGAATAAACCCCTTGTCTAGCAAGTGCTGAATTTGTCAGCTAAGCTCTTCATTTTCTGTTGGACTCATCCGGTAGTGTGGGACGTTAGGCAAGGTTGAGCCAGGGATCAAGTCAATGGCATGTTGGACCTCTCTCATTGGAGGGAGTTGATTCGGCATTTCGTCTGGCATGATATCCTAGTATTCTTCCAGTAATGCCGAGAGTTCCACTGGAACATTACCGTCTCCTTGCTTTGCCTCATGTTTGACTATCATAAGCACCAGATTGTCCTCATGCATAACTCAAGTGAATTGTCGCATCGTCAAAACTGGGCAAGCTTCCTTCTTTGTCTCAAATTCCGAAACCTGTAGAGGGTCCAAAACAAACTTTTTACCTTTAAAATCAAATGAGTAAGTGTTAGCATACCCATCATAAAGAACCTTCCGATCATAGAGCCATGGGCGTCCCAATAACATGTGGCAAACGGTCATGGGAATTACATCGCACCAAGCTTCATCCACATAAGTTTTTCCCAATGAAAATTTATTCAAACAACGTCGCTTTACCAAGACTGAATTAGTTTCATTAACCCAACTAATCCGATAGGGAGTGGGGTGCTTTTTTGTTTTTAATCCCAAACGTTCAACAGTAGTTTCAGAAATCACGTTCATACCACTCCCATTATCAATAATGACGTTCAAAGCCCGTCCATTGTGCTCCATTCTTGTATGAAAAATATTGGTGCGCAGCCACTCGGGATTGGCCTGGTGTTCTTTTTTTGATCCCGTCAATACCCTCTTGATTACACAGCTGGGTAATTCCGATGCATTCAAATGCTCTTCCTCACTGTGAGTATCTCCGTTGGACTCCTCCACCTCTGTGTCTTCATCCAATTCTACGACTGATAACTCCTTCTCACATATAAATGCTAATTTCTTATCTCTTGTTGGACACACTACAGCATAGTGTCCAAAGCCTTTACACTTATAACACTGGGGCCCATCATTAGTAACTTTTGTTTTCCCTCTTAAATCCCCACTTCCTGAGCCTCTGAAGTGATCTTTCGGAACTAGTGCTCTTTGGAATGGAGTTGGAGTAACACGTTCTTGTCTTCCATCAATTGACATCACTTTCCCCCCAACCGTAGGACCTGTTTGCCTCTCAATACGGAGAGCCAACTGGTACGCCTCCTCGACGTTGATTAGACGAGCAGTCCACATCTCTCTACGTAGCTCGCTCCGTAAGCCAGTGCGGTATCGGGCTAAAGTTTGTTGTTTAGTCTCCACGATCTTGCTGCGAACAGTCAACTCATGAAAACGGTCCATAAATTGATCTACACTCATGGACCCCTGCCTGAGCTGCAACATCTCTTCAAACATCATTTGCTCATAATCAATGGGCAAATACTTTTCCTTTAGTCGCTCCTTCATCTCTTCCCAATTGGAAACTACTAGACGTCGAGTTCGTCGTAACTGTTCTTCCACACTTCCCCACCATGCTCGTGCATGCCCCTTCAATTTCATCTGGACGTAATGAACCTTCCTATCCTCTGAAACAGCAAACCAATCGAAATAATCCTCGATTGCTGTTAACCAGTCCTCGAAAGCATTGGGTTCTAATTTCCCATAAAAATCCGGCACATCGATCTTCATCCTCTTGGTCAGTTCATCAAGAGGTTGATAATTTGCACCATGTTCGACATGTCGTTGGCGAAAGTTCCGCCTATGGCGTCGGACTCGTGGCCCATGGTTCTCAAATTCTTGATATTCTTCATCGTCCCCTTCTTCCTCCGCATCTCCGTCACTTTCATTCCCTCTTTCCCCATGAACTACTCCACATCCTCGTCAATTGAAAGGGCCATACTCCTCTCGCACGTAATGCTCATCCATAACATCAAGCCGATGATTGATTTGCTCTAAGACGGTGGTGAGTTGGTTGATTTGGTGCTGTAGCTAGGGTTGGTCTGTGTTTTGGTTGATGGGATTTTGGTCATTTAGATTTGGGTTGTTCGGGTTTGGATTGCTTGCCATCGCGTATGAAGTACCACTGCGGGTTACAGGCATGAGATGAAGAACTCCATAGTGAAGGAACCTGGCTCTGATACCAAATTGATGCCTAACTCACAGGTTCAATATCTCATTGAACTAAAAAAAACTGGGCTAATGCAGAATCACTCTGCAACGTTGGAATCACACCAACAAAAATTCAAGAATCTTGAGTAGGCAACATCAACAACTGCCTTCCTCCTTTTCCTTATTCTCTTAAATATCCAAAAACATTACAATCTTCCAATCCCAACTAGGAAAGCAACAAGTTAGGAAAATTAAATTAAGAAAGCGATAAACTCGGATGAAATAACAGAATTGACGAACAACAGAATCTGAATAATTAGACTTCTAGAAACGTGAACTTCCAAAACTCCTCTGCAGTTACGTTGATTATGGATTTAAATTATCCCCTTCTGGATTTGCGTCTGCGTCCATATCCACATCCATATTTCCATCCATATTTCCCTCCTGATTTGCATCAGAGCTCCACCATTTTTAAAGGGAGTACGTGAGATTTATACACTATAGAACTATATCTAGTATTAATCTTCTAATCTTGAGCCTCATTCTTTTTAAAAATGTTGCGTAGGGCATTCACACCCTCATACTCCAACTAGCATTACTCATTTATATAATATGCTCTATAAACAAGTTGGCATACATAGACAAAAACGAAAAGTCATTTTCGTCATCTTCAACCTCCCGTTTCCAGTACAGTCTCCTTGCATGCGTTCGGCAACTCCTCCACGCCACCGTGAACCACCACCTCAATCCACCATTCTCCTCTACAGCAACACCAAGCTCAACCACGGCTTCCTCCTGCGCACGTCCAGCAGCATCCACGCACCATGAACCACCACTGCGCTGCCACCAGCCGAACCTTCATGTAACCTCCACACCACCTCTGTTTTTCCACCGTAAAATAGAGCACCTTTCACCACCCTCATTACCCAGCTGCAGCACCTTACACCTCCATGAAGCCACCTCTGCTCAACCTTCTCCTGCACATGAAGACGCGACACGAGAAGGGAAAGAAAATAAAAGGCTAAAGGCTGCTGCGAGACCGGACAAAAATCATGTGATGGACAACTCACGCAGGGACCCCAATGGCCTTGTTTGGAATATTTTTGCTATAGTGTTAGGATGCATGGATGCGAAAAACTTGACGAAATCAAGATGAAAAACATAAAAGTTAGAAATGCATGCGATTTCGTTTGGACGAACACGAAGACACGGAATGTGAAATGAAGAAGAAGAAAAATAAAAGAAAAGCTAGTGGAATAAAAAGCAACGGACAACAAATAAAAAAAGAGACACCGAAAACAAAAGACACAGAAAAAATAAAAAGGGCCGAATGCTTTTCACGTGGAATGCGCAGCATGGGTGGATCTAATGCAGTGTTCTTTTGCTGCCTATATAAGAGCTTGTAAACAGACTAAAAAACTTGGTAGAATTAGGAGGAGGAAATTAGTTAGGAGTAGGAGTAGAGTAGAGTAGAGTTTATTTTATTTTATTTTAAAGTTAGGGTGAAAGAGGGAGTACGGCAACGCAGTTGAGAGCCTAATGGACCAACTGTTGTTGCTGGGCTTTCCTACTTCACCTGTAGCAATTTTTTTCTGTTTTATTTTTATTTTATTTCAGTTTAAAATTTATAATGAATTATTCATGCATTTTAAATTATTGCCGGTAATTACAATTGCTGAAAATTAAATGACTGAAATTTAAATTGCTAAAAATTAAATAACATAAAAGTAAATTACAGAAATTAAATGACAGTAATTTAAATTGCAGGAAATTAAGAGTACATAAAATTAAATGAAAAAAATTAAAAGTGCGGGAAAATAAAAGACAGAAATTTGCTACAGGTGAAGGAGAAAAGCCTGGTAACAACAGTTGGTCCATTAGGCTCTCAATTGCGTTGTCGTACTCCCTCTTTCACCCTAACTTTAAAATAAAATAAAATAAAACTCTACTCTACTCTACTCCTACTCCTAACTAACTTCCTCCGTCTAATTCTACCAAGTTTTTTAGTCTGTTTACAAGCTCCTATATAGGCAGCAAAAGAACACTGCATTAGATACACCTATGCTGCGCATCCCACATGAAAAGCATTCGGCCCTTTTTATTTTGTCCGTGTCTTTTGCTTTCGGCATCTCTTTTTTTATTTGCTATCCGTTGCTTTTTATTCCACTGGCTTTTATTTTATTTTTCTTCTTCTTCATTTCACATTCCGTGTCTTCGTGTCCGTGCAAACGAAATCGCATGCATTTCTAACTTTTATGTTTTTCATCTTGATTCTGTTAAGTTTTTCGCATCCGTGCGTCCTACACTATAGCAAAAATATTCCAAAAAAGGCCACTGGGGTCCTTGCGTGAGTTGTCCATCACATGATTTTCATTGGTCTTGCAGCAGCCTTTAGCCTTTTATTTTCTTTCCCTTCCCATGTTGTGTCTTCATGTGTAGGAGAAGGTTGAGCAGAGGTGGCTTCATGGAGGTGTAAGGTGCTGCAGCTGGGTAATGAGGGTGGTGAACGATGCTTTGTTTTACGGTGGAAAAACAAAGGTGGTGTGGAGGTTACGTGAAGGTTCGGCTGGTGGCAACGTAGTGGTGGCTCACGGTGCGTGGATGCTGCTAGACATGCGCAGGAGGAAGCCGTGGTTGAGCTTGGTGTTTTTGTAGAGGAGCATGGTGGATTGAGGTAGTGGTTCACGGTGGCGTGGAGGAGCTGCCAAACGCATGCAAGGAGACTGTGCTGGAAACGGGAGGTTGAAGATGATGAAAATGACTTGTCGTTTTTGTCTATGGATAAAACGGCAAGTCGTTTAGCATAAAGTAGTGAAACCATTCGCCGTGAAAACGACGTGTCATTTTTCTCTACTGAAAAAAAATGACACGCCGTTCAGAGGGACCTGTAAAACAGAAAATAAAATAAAATAAAAGTAGACAAGCAAAATAAATAATAATCAAAGAAACAAAAATAAAACTAGACAAAGAAATCAAAATAAATAAATAGTTAAAAAAAATAAAAATAAATTTAGACAAGATGAAAAATAAAATATTAAAAGAGTGCTATGCAAGTGAATAAATATTGCCTTAATAAATCACAAGTTATAAAATTAATCAATTTTAATCAATTTAAATTGATTAAAATTGATTAATCAACTATGCTTTTAATCAATTTAAATCACAACTTGGATTTATGCCTCTTAATCAATTTTTTTGTCTAAAACCAATAATAAAATAATAAAACAATTAAAATTATAGTGGTTCTAAATGTATAAAATATGCAATAATGCAGCTCAATCACCTTCCATCTCACCCCACCAAAAATTAGCCAAAAGTGAATTAATGCGAGAGATAGTGCCCAGCGGAACATTAATGACAAACATCAAGTGTATGGGCATGCTAGACAGGACATGCCTAAGCAAAACCAATCTTCCACCTTGTGATAACAATTTAAATTTCCACCCAGTGGTTTTCCGTCTAACCTTATCCACTAGTGGCGCCATAATCTTGGAAGTCAACTTGCCTGAAACCAAAGGCGCACCCAAATATGTAATGGGGAACTTGCCTTCAGTGAAGCCGGTGCTTCTCAATAAGCCCCATTTAAGAGCTGGGGTGATGTGTTTGGACAAAAGAATCGTTGATTTAGTCTTACTAATTTTTTGACCCAACCACTTTTCATATGTCTCAAGAACATTCACCAAAATTTTTATCAACCTCTTCCCACCATTTGCAAATATAAGGATGACATCCACATATAATAAATGAGATACAAGAGGTGCCCTAAGTGGATGAATAAATTTGCCAATACCACCCTCCTCAAAATTCCTCTAAAGTAACCTCATCAAGACCTCCCCCATAAGGATAAATAAAAAAGGGGAAAGGGGATCCCCTTGGCCTAAGCCCCTAGCTGATTAAAAAAAAACCTTAGAGGTATCGTTCATCATCACTGAAAACCACAGAGACTCCATGTAATTTTTTATAAGCTTGTAAAAATGATTAGAGAACCCAAACAACTTCAAAACTTCCAAAAGAAAGCTCCAATTAACTCTGTCATAGGCCTTAGCCATACCCAATTTAACCATCACATTGCCACCCGTCCTTTCCTTATGTAAAGAGTGGATCATTACCTGTGCCAGCGTAATATTTTCGAAAATACTACACCCCGGAATAAAAGCACCTTGCTCATGCGAGACTAACTTCTCAACAAAATCAGTGAGTCTGAAAATGATAATCTTTGAGAAAATTTTGTAAGCCACCGAACACAAACTAATAGGGCAAAATTTATCAAAACTCGAAGGATTATCCACCTTCGAAATTAAAACAATAAACAAGAAAGAATAGGACATGGAAAGAGGAGTACCCATGAAAAACTCTTTTGCTGCTTCGACGAGGTCTTCCTTTACAATGTCCCAGCAAGCCATATAAAATTCTAATCCAAAACCATGGGGCCATGGGTTACTCTTTTTCGGAATAGAGAACACCGCTCGTTTGACTTCCACCTCCATTGGCTCTGAACACAAGAGATTATTTTTTACCTCTGAAATTTGCAGATTTAGTAACATCGAGAGATCACAAGGCTTAATACTGGATAGCTCCTCAAGAAAATTTTGCAAGAAAAGAACGGCCTCGTCGTGCACTACCTCCGCACCCTCCAAAATCCTACCATAGGTCAGCACCATTCTATCCAGGTGACCCTTCTTACACCTCTGATTAATCACTGAATGGAAGAACATAGTATTTTGATCCCCCTCGGTTAACCATTTTTTGTTTGTGCAATTTGTCCCAGGCAAGTGACTTCTCTATTTTCCCACACCTGTAACTCCAACTTCGTAGCCAAAAAATCATCCTCATCTTCCACCGAATAGCCTGATTGCAATTGACATTCAAAGATATCCAACTGCTCCTCAAGAGCTTGTATATTAGCACCTACTCTCCCAAAAACAGTTCGGTTCCACGCACGTAGAGCAAGTTTTGTTTGCTTCAGATGGGCAGCAAGTTTCGAGAGTCCTGAAACCGAATCATTCCTACATCAGGCCTCTTTAACACTCAACAGAAAAGTGTCATGCAACACCATATATTCTGAAAATGAAACTCGGGGGGGGGGGGGGGGGGGACCATACAAAGAGATCAACCTATTCACATAAACCACCATAGGACAATGATCAGAAGATTTCCGACTCAGGTATCTGAATTGAGCCGAACCAAAACAATCTGAAAAAGCAATATTAATAAGAGCTCTATCAAGCTTCGCCCAGCTGCGCGACGCCCCTTCATGGCCATTACACCATGACATATGTTATCCTATGCTTGATAGATCAACTAGCCCATAATGATGTATACAGTCATTAAAATCCGACATAGAAACAAGAGGCCTTGGATTTCCACCAATCCTTTCTGCATCCAATCGAATTACATTAAAATCACCTAGAACCAACCAAGGAACATCCGAAACTTGGCTCTCCTCTAGGCTCCTCCATAGCTCTCTTTGTTCCACATAAGAACACTTCGCATAAACAAAAGTCACCTAGATCCTTTGGTCGTCCTTGCTAAACCAATCTGACACCATCTGCACCGTAACCGAAATCACCTCAAAGGCATTAACATCCTTCCAAATAATCCAGAGTTTACCACACTGACTTTCATTAGATAGAAAATGTTGGTAGTTGAAAAAATTCCTCAGTATTGCTATACGCTCCTTAGCCGCGAACGACTCTAGAATAGCAAACAAATCTACGTGAAACTTCTTAATTAATTTTTTCAACCTTCCTCTAGACCTGCCCAACCATCTAATATTCTAGAAACAAATTGTATCAATCATAAATCCAATTTATGAGAATGGGTATGAACCCTCTGAGACTTAGTGCTTTTTCCTCTAAATTCTTTTTGCCTATCAATCGGTAATCTATGTCCAACTCATACATTTTTTCTTTGCCTCGTAACAATGAGACTTCACCTACCTCCTGCTCAAATGAATAACCCAATGACACCTTCCCCTGACTAGAACCACGCTACCCCTCTTTCGGACGAATTAAATAGTCCGCCCCATTCTCATTTATGATCAACAAAGGCTCCTCACATGTAATTCTGGGATCTTCATTGCACCACACTTCCTCTCATTCCTCTTCATCACTTTCAGATTCTATGACACTACCAATTTGTTTTGAACTCTTCTTTTGTGCCTCAATGGTTTCTGTTGCAGTGTGCTCCTTATCGTGATCAATTGGGAATGTTGGGGCCACGGGGCATATATCATTGGCCCTCATTGGCATCTGCATAGTCTCCACCTCCTCCTTGTAACGTTCACCGCCCACAACCACATTCTCGGATGGCACAATCTCCCCTTCCTCTACCTGAACGATTTCATTTTTCCTCTCACCTCCAGCAATCACTTCCCCCTCAATCCTCACCACACCATCTATATGCCCCTCTTCCACAACTTCCTCTATTTCTTTCATACTTTGTTTCTTAGTACCAGACGAACCCACAACTTCCTCCTTCCGCCCCACTTCCTTCCAGACATGATCCCTATGCTCCTTTCCTAGTCCTCAAATCCCTTCCTTTTTGCTGATATTGGCCCATGCTTTCTCACCAGATCGACACACAATCTCTGTATGCCCTTGCTGAAAGAATTTCTTACATAAAAGCCCCTTTTCTCATACATGACTTTCTGTCAAATTTGTTTCTGACCAACTATCAATGGAAAACCATCCACCAGTTCATCTTGGAGATCCATTTCCACAAAGACTCTTGCCCCGGTAGCCCATGTTCGATATAACGTCGCATTTTCGAAACCAAAGAATCTACCAAACCTCGATGCCAAAATGTGCAGGCAATCCATACGGTATAAATGTAACAGCAAACCAGGCAAAAATAGCCACTGCGGTGCAATAGATGGCCCCTTGTTTACATCAAACTCCACCGACCAATTAAATAAACGGAGTTGGTAACATGCAACCATCCTTCCTTCCCTCACCCAAGCATGTAAGTAGTCCTTCTCATTTGCCAAATGCAATAGAACAAGTACTTCATCCATAAAACTAATCATTGGGACTTCTTTAATACCCTAAGTCTTGATAATCTATAACCACAACACATCAATGGAAGGCCTCCTCAACACAAACTTCAGCACCAAAGCAAACTTTAATTCCTCTGCTGCCCTATCCATCTCCACATCCGAGAAAAAAAATCTCAAAACCCTATTAATCAATTCAGGTTCCTCAAAGGCAACCTAAATTTGGTAGTCGGTAGTGGCTGTTGAAGAGCTTGAGCAAACATGCGTCCCCCCTACATAACCCACTCCTTTTCCACCCCCATCATCGCCAGATCCATCTCCTAACCCTCTACCTGAACCCCAGCAGCACCCACCCCTCCGGCAGCCACCGAAGGGCCCCACGGCATGACCATAAGGCGCAGCCACGCCCCCACTAGAAACAGAAAAAGCCCTAGTAGTGGAGAGAAAAATCGCTCTCCACGTCAATAATAGAGTTAGAAACATTAATATATCATGAAAATAAATCATTTTTGGGTAATGATTTTAAATATAATTGTGTCTTGGAGGGCTTCACCCTCCATGTGAAAGACAATCCTCAAAAAATTAAGGTTTTTGCGATTCATTTTCTAGAATATACCTTATAAAAATTAGTTTGTCCCAGCCCCAAGTACCCCTACGTACCCCCACTCCTCATCGCATTAAGTAATAATTATATGAAAGTTATATATGATGAAGTTGTGAGTCATCACATGGAAACAAATAATTAACCATCACAGCTTCTTTTTCAATCCAAACGTATCGAGCAAGTTTGTATAGATTTTTGTTTACAAGTTGTGATTTTTTTTTCTTTTTTGAGCCAAAATCAATTAATTTGTCTTGAATTTTCTTTGGGTGCTCCATGCATGCGTCGAGCTATCAAGCCATTATTACTTAAAATCACTATAACATAATTGTTTTTTAGTGATGGTTGGAAAATTGTGATAGAACCCAAACCATCACTAAAGAACATTTTCTATGATGGTTTCTAGAAACTAATTGTTATTTAAACTAATAATTTATAAGATTGGACAATTCCTAATGTTCCAAAAAATCAAATATATAAATATTATACTTTCTCTTCTAAATTATCATTTCTTACTAACCATACTATTAAAATAGTAGAAAAAACTATTAGTTTAAATAAAAATTACGAATCATTACAACTATTAACAAAGAATGATATCAAACATCACAAAGAACAGAAATATTCTTTCATATACATTAGATTAGTACAAGTAGCTATAAAATCATTCACTAGAAATGGGTTAAACACCTAAATATTACTCTATTTAAGAGATAGAAGACACTACAATTTATCACCTTGAATGGTAAAATCAACCTTGTTCCAAGGTCCAGTTTATTTTAACTGTTATTCCAATTATTCTCTTTCATTATTCGATACTATAGCTAATATCTTACATGCTTTAATATTAAATATTAAAAAAAATGATTATTATATGATGAAAGGATCTCATCCTTTAACAGTAGTATATAAGATCCATTATAAACTGATGAAAACAACATTAGGACCATAAGCTCTTATTACCAATCCAAAAGGATATACATTATTATTACAATCTAATACACAAAACTCTAGTGTACAAATTCCTAAACAAATTAGTTAGAATCAAATTACTCTCCCTAATGAATGGAAATTAGAAAATATTACTCTATTACCTAAGATAGAAAATAATTCTAAAGACGATCTTGAATATATAGATCAAAAAAAGGATGGAACAGTCCAAATTACCTTTCAATCCTTTAGAAGATCTTTATAACATTATTCTTCACCAGCACCTTCTAGTTATCATACACCCAGATCTGTTCTTACATCAATTTCTAGAAATAAATCTTAAAATTTTGACAATAAATCTCCAAATCTTAATACACAGATTTGGAGAATTATTCCTGAAAATATTATTGATACACCAGTATATATTGTTAATCATCCGGATAAGGCATCCACCTCTCATAATCTTGAAAAAGAACTTTCTTCTCCAACATATTCACAAGTAGTTGGAGATGATGCCTAAATATACACCCTAAGTAAAGATGAATTTAAAATTAATAAAGAATATCTCAAACAAGAGTATATGAAGGAAGAAAATAATCAGAAAAGAGTAGCATTTTTCTCGACTTTACAAAAATAGAAAGAGATTATATTCAAGAAAAATATTACGAGTATTTAGAAGGAATAAAAATTAATATACATTTCTTTACATAGTTTGAAATTTATAAATCAAACCAATTATCAATACAAACAAGACTACTAATCAATGGATTAAAGCAGAAAATAATCAAATTGTTTCAGAACAATACCCTCCTTTCGAAGCTATTAAATTCAATCAAAGAAATACTTAAATACTGGCCTCATCAATAAAAAAATTATAATAATTCAGTAGAAGTTAAAAACACTGATAATATAATTCAACAAAACAATTATACCAATTTATATCCAAAAACCACGAGTAAACAATTAGAAAGAATTGAAGCCTAAATATCTCCTATTAATCCTACTATTAAATAACCAAAAGAAACTCCTTTATTTATTCCCCATGAAATCTCATCTCATTTAAAAACTATTTTTTCTAAAAACAAAAATGATTTATTAGAAAAAATCTCTAATAAATTAGAAAAATTAAGCATTTTCAATACAACATCTACCTCAAAACAACCCCATATTAATGTATTAGGTAAAACATATTTGCCTGTATTATCTTATTCTGAAATAAGTAATATTGAAAACCAATTTAAAATTTTAGATTTGCAAGTAACTAAGATTAGAAGAGATTATGTTAATAGTTTTTTAGCTAGAGATTCTGAACATCATGTCTCTATTACTCGTAATTGGTATCCGAGACTTACTCCACCAGATATGCAATTCGAAAAAAGTGAGCATATAGTAAGATCTACCTTTGCACCAGATGTATTATATTAATGGAAGATAGATGGATTAAATCATTTCCAATAAACGATTATGGTTGCTAAAGTTTATAAAAACTATAGAAAAAATGATCACCAACTAACACATATTATAGTTACAGGTTTTACTGGCCAATTAAAAGACTGGTGGGATAATTATCTTTCCCATGAACAAAGAATACAAATATTAACGGCATATAAATATCATGAAAATACGTAAATAATTAAAAATAGAAGACGGTCTACCATTAGAAGATGGTGTAAATACTTTAATATATGCATTAACTAAACACTTCGTTGGTGATTATGTTTAATTTAAAGAAAGAACCAATGATTTGTTAATTAATTTAATATGTCCTCAATTATTTGATTTTCGTTGGTATAAAAATGTATTTCTAACTAAAGTTATGTTCAGAAATGATCGTCAACAACAATACTGCAGGATAGCGATTATCCTGCAGGCTAGTTCCAACAGATGAATCACAAGAGAAATTCGCTCAAAACCAGAGAGAAAAATCTCTAGGGTTTAACGGAATATTATTAATTCAAACCAAATCATCCAAATCAGTCCACAAGCCGGACTGTTATAGCCAAAAATCGTGTTTATCCGAATTTTGCCAAAAATAGCAAATCCCGGAAATCACTCTAAATTGAAATTCAAAATAAAATAAGCAATCTGCAAAAAATCCGGCCCAAATCCGGTTAAAAACGACTTCCTAACTGATAAGCAAAAAATTACCATAAATAGTAAAAATTAACTAAAACTAGTGATTCGGAGGGGAAAATAGCAGAATTTGAGGTCGAAAAAAAGGCACATGGAGCCATGCTCGATGTGAACAGTGTGCGCATCGAAAGGAGCTTTCCGAATTGGGGTCTTATGTGCGATTCCGACACCCGTAGCCAAAGTTATGGCCAAAAGACTGAAACACACTCAAAACGGCCCCAATGAGAAACATGTCACAATCAGTTCCTGCATTTGCGCTGATCTGCCAACTCATGGTATCTCAGCGCCATTAAGGTGCAATCTGACAGCTCAGCATCATCTGTCCCGGATCCCCCTGCATCATATAATAACTACTATTAATAAAACAGATTTGATTATGCGTAATGATTTAAAATTAAAAAAGTAAATGGATAAAGAAAACCAATTTGCTAAAAAGGAATTAGGTACCTTTTGTGAACAGTTTGGTTATACTCCATTAGTAGCTCCTTCAAGAAGACACAAAAAGGTAAAAAGAATTTATAAGAATTATTCTAACAAAAAATGAAAATATAAAAAACTTTATAAAAGGACAAAAGATAAACATATATATAATAAACCAATAAAAAAATCTAAAAAAGACTAATAAAAAGAAAAACAAATTGCTACTTATAAATGTGAATAGTTGGATATTATAAATTAAATTGTAAGGTCAAATAACAGATTAATGAATTACATATATCTGAAACAATAAAAGAAAAATTATTAAATATTTTTGTAATAAACTCAAGCGGGGAAAATGAAAGCTCTTTGGAAGAAGAATAAATCTATCAATTAAAAGAATTAAGCTTTTCAAAGCAATCTTCTGATAGTGAATCTAAAGAAGATGAGGTATAGATTTGCAATTGTTTAGATAAAAATAATTGTATCTATAATAAAACCATAAATGTACTTTCAAAATAAGAGGATATTATATTAGCATTAATAGATAAAATTAAAGATCCACATGAAAGAAAAAAGTATTTAGAAAAACTAAAAAATACTTTTAATAATCAAACCACTTCAGTACCTTATAATTTTTCAGAGATAGTAGGAAGATTTAAAATAGAAAAATAAAGAATTACTATACAAGATTTACAACAAGAAATTAATGAGATAAAACAAGAGGTTAGAAATTTGAAAACATCTAATCTTAAACTAGAAGTTTCAAATGAACAATTATTACAAGAATTGGAGATGCAGGTGGAGAAGATTGAGTTTGAAGTGAACAATAAATTTTAGAGAGAATAATTGAATTGGTGTCTACTAATATGAATTCATAAAAATGTTGAAATTTCTTAATGTTTTGTGGGATATAATGCCAATTTGGTCAAAGAAATGCATCAAGTAATTTTTGAGGGTTAGACAGGTGTTAAATTTTAGACTCGATGGGGAATATTGGGTGCCAATGAGATTAAATAATAATAGGATATGTAGAAGGCTGAGATAATAATGGAGGATTAATAATTTAGGAAAGAGAAGAAGAAGAAGGACAAACTGTTTTAGAGTATATTGGTAATTTTAGAAAAGTTAATGGTAAGAATAGATTGTAAGATGATTTAATATTTTGTGGTAATGTTCCCAATATCGTATATGGCTTTGGAGTTGCAGAAGGATAAGGTGGAAGTTAGGGAGGAGATGGTGGCCGAGCATAAGAGGATTTAGACTTTACTTTTGACTTTGTGGATGACGTGATTTTCCTTGTAAGAATACTCGGGATAGAAAATCAGGAAGAGAATTAGATTCTCCTTTAATATATTCAATATCAAAATAAAAAATACTTAATATAGCTTGTCATCTAGCAAATATCTGTTTAGTAGCTAGATTTTTCACATATTTAATCAACACTTGGCTGATTTATAATCTATTCTAAGTGAAAACTTTTGATTTAACAAATTATTTTGAAATTGATGTAATAGTTCCTTGATAAATATAATGTCCAAGGAATCTAATTTTGTTTTGAAATAATTTTATTTTTGGTTATGAAACAACTAATCTATTTTGTTTAATAATTTGAACAAAAGTATTTAAGTGTTTCCAGTGTTGTTCAATAGATGAAGAGAATATTAATACATCATCTATATAAACTATTGAAAAATTTGTAAAATTGGTGAATATTTCGTTCATAATATTTTGAAATTTATTAATATATAGTAATACTATATAGTATTACTAATGTAGTATTACTATATAGTATAGTAATAGATATAGTAATGCTATTAGTATATAACATATAATGTTAAAGTAATACTATACTAATATATTATACCGTATAATGTTATAATATATATAACAAAATATATAAAAATTATATATATTATAGTCTAATATAATAATAACTAGTATATTTGTATGTTACTATATACTTACTATACACTAATACTATATATTTATATACTGATACTATATATATTAATACGTATACTAATTAGCACTTATCCTAATACTGTTAGATATATACTAATGCTATACACTAATAGACTACCATTTGAATGTTTTCAAAAATCAAATTGGGTTTCAACACAAAAAAATTGAATAATGTATATAATATATTATATAATATAATATATTATATAATATAAGTATGTTGTGTTATATAATATATATATATATATAACTAGAATATTAATAAATACTAACTATTGAATAATGTCCTCCCTTCACGTTCGAACGTACATTATTTACGTTTGAACGTTAAAAAATTTGGGTAGGAGATTTCCCGCCCAATTTCCTTGCTCAGTGATGAGCTGAAATGTCCGAATGATTCAATTTAACATTTGAATGTGAATAGATGAAATTATATACGTTCGAATGTGAAAAAATTTGGGTAGGAAATTTTTCGCTCGAATTCAGGCTCTGTCATGAGAAGTAACATTCGAACGTTACAATTTAATGTTCGAACATTTTAGCCAAAAATTGAGTGGGCTGAGATGAACTATAACGACCCGATCCTATATTATTAGGGATTAATTACGGATATTTTATTGGGCTCGATAATTAGACTATTATTTTTTCAGGTTAATACTTTTTTATAGATGAAGTAGGATTAAAAATTTTAATGTAATATATATTTTAAGATAGGTTTCTAAATAGTGTCTATCTATTTATTATTTTTTCCGTATGTGTAGTCCTATATTGTTAGTCTTCTAGTTTGAATAAGATTCTTAGATAGAACCACTATCCCGTTCAATATTAGTAATCTCGTCCAACCGGATCCTATCACCACTCACGTTTCAAACCTCTCTGTCTACGTTCTCTTATCGTCATCCAATTAGTTTCCTAGTGTTAGTTTCTCAATTGGAAACAAACTCCCAACTCCAAACTCAACCGAAACTCCCTATAAACCACGTTTCCTCTTCTCCTCACCTATAAATTTCACTCGAGACCTCCTGAAATACACATGATTGAGCTGCATTATTGCATATTTTATACATTTAAAATCAATGTATTCTTAATTATTTTATTATTTTATCATTGATTTTAAATGGAAAAATGATCAAGAGGCAATAAATCCAAGTTATGAATTAAATTGATTAAAAGCAGAGTTTATGCTTATATTTGATAACTTGTGATTTAATTTGATTTTATTGTCTCACATGCACAACACATTTTTAATATTCTAGTTTAGTTTTTGTTTAATTTTTAATTAATTAATTATTTTCTTTTTCTAATTTTATTTTATTTTATTATTCCATTTGTTCTAGTTTATTTTATTTTATTTTATTTTATTTTATTTTATTTTATTTTATTTTTTTTTTATTTTTTTATTTATTTACTGCGCAGGCTAAACGACATGTCGTTTGGCCTGTAAGCCAAACGACATGTCGTTTGACTCGAGGAGCCGGCTGTCGTCTGAGCCAAACGACGCCGTTTCCTCTGCGAGCCAAACGACGCCGTTTTCCTTCATCTCCTACCTCCCGCACTGCGTCTCGAGCTACAGTGCCACCGTGCATAGCAGCTTCGAGCTGCCACCGTGAGCCGTCCTCCGCCCGCCTGAAGCCACCAGCAGCTCCAGAAGACGCCGGCGATCAGTTCTCCACCACCATGCACGGCCAAATAGACGTCCAACTCCACGAAGCATCACCGCATGCATACGGCAAGACCAACCTCCATTTGTGAAACCGTCGTGCACAGCAGCACTTCCGTCTACCACTAGCAACGCCAGACGACGCCTGTGATCAGCTCCGAAGCCATACAGCACCACTCCAACCATCCCACAGCGCCACTGCGTTCACCGAGATATATCTGTTCGAAAACAGAGCATGCATGCACACGGTAGCACCGTATCCATGCAAGCTCTAATGGCCACCATTGCACCAGCGTGAATGCATCATGCACACGGTACACACCAGCACAACTACATGCACAGGATACACGGCCAAGGAAAAAGAAAGAACAAACAGGTGTAACTCGGAGGATCACTCGGTGCGGTTCAGTGCAGCAGAAAAAAAAAAAAAAGAAAGAAAAAAAAAGAAGAAGAAGACTTCGGCTGGAGTTGAGTGGCTTGAACGGTTTCGGAAAATCATGTGGTGAATGCCAAAAGTCCTTCGGGTGCTGCTAGATGAGGTTGAGAGCATGCAGATGTTTATTCACGCGAACAGCTGGGTCCGCGAGCAGCTGGGTCCTTTTCAAAGAACAGAAACACACGGCATATCACACTGAAAGAAGACAAAGTGAAGAAAAATAAAAGAGAAGAGAAAGAATGGAGCAACCGGAAGAAGAAAAAATAAAAAGAGAAGAGAAAAAGAGAGGAGTGAACCGAGTGGATGAAGAAGAAAAAAAAGAAAAAAAAAAGAATAAAGTGCATGCAGCGGGTGTAAAGTAAACGAAAAGCAAAAAAAAAAATATTCTCTTATCACAGATGCACGGCAAAAGTAATGGGGTAGGGGACAATTTGCAGCTGGTATCACGGACGAATAAGGCAGTGCAGTGTTATTTTGAAGCCTATATAAGGCTTGTAAGTAGACGAAATCTGGTGTTAGAAATTAGCCAGCAGATGTTAGAGAGTTAGAGTGTCAGTGAGTCTAGAGTTAGAGTGTCAGTGAGTTGTCAGATGTAATATTTTTAGTGTAAATTTAGAGTTAAAATTCAGAAAAAAAAATAGTGAGTGAATTTTTGCAGTCAGTTTTTATTTTCTTCTGAGTTCAATTTTTAGTTTCATGTGATTTATTCATCAGTTAATTTGGCTCAGTTAATTTTATTTTTGTAAGTCTTTATTTTCAGTTTTGAGTTTATTTAGTGAGTAAAATTTTAGTCATTTTTTATAAATGTTGAGAGTCTATTTTATTTTTTAGAGGTTACATTAATTGGAAGTTCAGATTTTTGGGTTGGAGAACACAGTCTCCATTTCCAAATATCGAGTTTATTCCGTACAATTTTTTTTTTATTTAATTTCGAATTATGTCATTTAATTTTCTCGCACTTTTAATTTTCTGCAATTTAAATTACTGTCATTTACATTCCTCGCAATTTTAATTTCTTGCAATTTAAATTACCGTCATTTAATTTTCTCGCACTTTTAATTTCCTGCAATTTAAATTACTGTCATTTACATTCCTCGCAATTTTAATTTCTTGCAATTTAAATTACCGTCATTTAATTTTCTCGCAATTTTAATTTCCTGCAATTTAAATTACTGTCATTTAATTTTCTCGCAATTTTAATTTATTGCAATTTAAATTACCGTCATTTAATTTCCTCGCACTTTTAATTTCCTGCAATTTTAATTACTGTCATTTAATTTTTCTGCACCTTTAATTTTTTGCAATTTACTTTTATGTCATTTAAATTTTATTGTCCATTTACATTTCAGTTATTTAATTTCCAGTAATTTTAATTTTCTGTCTTGTATTTTAATTTTTTCACTTTTCATCATCCACTCAAAATCAACAAACATGAATCTAGTCCATGACTAGTAAATTTTCATTTCCATTGCATTCCCACATTCATTGCACATATCATCATTTTTTATTTTTTCTCTCATTGTAACTATTTCCACCATTTTACACGAGTTTGATTTTTAAGCACTTTCCCTGTGGAGACGATCTAGGAATTTATTCCTAATTACTACGCGACACGCTCCTGCACTTGGGATAGCCTTTGGGCTGCTCATTTTCGAACGAGTCAAGTTTTTGGCGCCGTTGCCGGGGAAAGATGCTTGTCGTAAATTTAAACTCGTGATTTTCATCTTTATTTTTTTATTATAAAAAATTTAAAAAAAAAAAAAAAAGGGCATTTTTCACCTACTATAAAGTTGCTTGGATCTTCTCTTTTCTATTTTGGACTGATGTTTCATGTTTTGGGTGAGAGACAGTTCAAATAGATTGTGTAGAGTTGCATCAAGTACCAATAGTAGTTCACACTGCTTAGAGACAGACACCCTTTTTGTCTCCTCTACAAGCGACAACTCTGAAACCGAGCAAGCAATGGCTGCGCCTGCACCACGCACTCTTAAAGAGTATTTGCAACCCACTCGCACCACTACACCTTCATGCATTTTGTTGCCAAATGATGCACCTAATTTTTCCATAAAGCATGGCATGATGTCAGTAATACCTCAGTTCCATGGGATGGATTCTGAAAGTCCCTACCAACATCTGACAGATTTTGAGTTGGCTTGCACCACGTTCATCAACAGGACCAATACTGATGAATACATTAGACTTCGATTATTTCCTTTCTCTCTAAAGGACAAAGCAAAAATTTGGTTTAATTCTTTGAAGTCTAATTCTATTTCCAGCTGGTCTGATATGCAACGTGAATTTTTAAAGAAATTTTTCCCTTTTCAAAGAACTCAATCATTACAAGAAAAAATCAGTCAGTTCAACCAAAAGCCTGATGAAACTTTCCATATCAGCTGGGAAAGATTTAAAGATTTGATGAACATCTGCCCACATCATGGTTTTGAATCCTGGAGACTGGTGAATTACTTTTACACCGGTCTCTCTCCAGAATGCAAGCAATTTGTCCAAACCATGTGCAACGGAGAGTTCTTTAGCAAAGAACCTGACGAAGCACTATCATTTTTTGACTATCTTGCTGAGAGTGCCCTACAATGGAATACTCGGACTGATCGAGTTTCATTGACACCACAACCACTAAGAGCCATTACTGGTGGAGGCAAATATGAGATAAAGGAGGACACTGATGTTCAGGCCCGAATAGCTGCATTAGCCAGAAGATTGGAGGTCATGGAGACGGAAAAAGTGAAGGCCGTAAAAGCTGTAGAGGCATGCTCTTTGTGCGCTGATTCAAACCACAAAACTCAAGACTGCCCAATCATGCCCGTAATTCAGGAGAATGAACCAGAACAGATGCAATCAGCTAACTGGGTCAACAGAACACAAAATCAACCTTTCTCAAATACATATAATCCTGGGTGGAGGAATCATCCAAATTTCTCCTGGAGAAATGATCAGCCTGGCCGATCCCCTTCCTCTTCCCACCAACCACTTCATCAGATTGTTCCTCAATCCCAGCAATCATTTCATCAGATTGTACCCCAGTCTCAGCAGCAACCATATCAGAATCCTCAAAACTATCCTTTTGCAGCACTTCCAGGATCTCAGCCTCATGTAGCTGCACAAAATTCTCAGCCACAACCCCCTGCAAAAAAATCTTTAGATGAAAGTATGGCACAGATGGCCAATACACTTCAGCAATTCATGCAGATCCAGGCCACCACAAACAATCAAAACACTCAGGCCATAAATGAATTGCGAGGCACCATGAATAAAATGAACATAGCACTGAGCATTCTGGAAAAAAGGGAAATTCCCAGCACAGCCTCAACCCAATCCTCAAGTGTACCGGCAACAATCACATCAGGTACATAATGTCTCAGAAGATGCTATTGAGACAGCAAAGGCCGTCCTTACTCTGAGAAGTGGAAAAGAAGTTCCCCAACCGGAGATGACCATGGATAAACAAGAAGCTGCTCCTACTCCTAAAGATGTATCAAAGCCTGAAGAAGCTGAAAAAGAACCAAAGATGGTGAGACCAGAATCTAAAGAGCCTGTAATTGCAGAGGCTGAATCAAGTAAAGGGTACCAACCTGTGGTTCCCTACCCTCAGAGACTAGCAGCTAGCCAAAAAAATAAATATCACACTGAGATCCAAGAAATCTTCAAGCAAGTGAAGATTAATATTCCACTCTTGGATGCCATACAACAGGTTCCTTCATACGCAAAATTTCTGAAGGACTTGTGCACAGTGAAGAGGAAGCTGAATATAAAGAAGAAAGCTTTCCTAACGGAGCAAGTCAGCGCACTAATAATGAACGAGACTCCGCAAAAGTACGGTGATCCCGGCTCCCCCAACATTTCCATCATGATTGGCGAGTCACGCATTGGGAGAGCTCTACTTGACTTAGGGAGCAGTGTGAACTTGCTGCCATTCTCATTATATGAGCAGCTGGGATTGGGAGAGATGAAAAAGACCTCCATCATGCTACAGTTGGCTGATAGATCAGTCAAAGTACCAAAGGGTATTGTGGAAGATGTGTTGGTTCAGGTAGACAAATTTTACTACCCAGTAGATTTTGTAGTACTTGACATGCAGCAACCAACCTCCACCATTTACCATGCACCTGTCATCCTTGGGCGTCCATTTCTTGCCACCTCCAATGCACTGATTAATTGTCGAAGTGGAGTACTGAAGCTCACATTCGGCAATATGACATTGGAAATGAATGTGTTCAACGCCTGCAAAATGCCTAGTGGGTGCGATGATTCAGAAGTACATGCAGTTGATATGGTATATGATTTCGATATTTCAGAACTGTTATCAGCATTTGATTCTGAAAATATATTTGGAGATGACCCACAAGAGCAATCTGAGACTCTTGAGACAATTCCTTTGTCATTAGAGTTGGCAGATTCAGAGGAACGATTAACAGAAGAAGACAGGCCTTCTCAGATGTCAAATATGAGTTACATGAGCAATTGGCGTAGGCCAGTCTTTGAGGCTCTAAATCTACCAGAAGTCATGAAGACATCAAAGGAAGAAGTCCCCACATTGGAGTTGAAACCACTACCCAAGGACTTGAAATACATTTTTTTGGGCCCAGCTGAGGGCACGTTTCCGGTAGTCATTTCTTCTCAACTCACTTCAAAGCAGGAAACGGAGTTACTGGTAGTGCTGAGACAACATCGAGGAGCGATAGGGTGGACTATCGCAGACATCAAGGGCATTGATCCTTCAATATGCACCCATAACATTTTTCTGGAAGAAGATGCGAGACCAACTCGTGATGCACAACGAAGGTTGAATCCCACCATGAAGGAGGTGGTGAAGCAAGAGGTACTAAAATTGCTAGCTGTGGGCATCATCTATCCTATCTCCGATAGCAAGTGGGTAAGTCCAACACAGGTAGTCCAAAAAAAATCTGGTTTAACTGTTATTGAAAATGCCAATGGTGAATTGATTCCAACTAGGAAGGTAACGGGATGGAGAATGTGTATCGACTACCGAAAATTAAATTTGGTTAGTCGAAAAGATCATTTCCCATTACCTTTCCTAGATCAAATTTTAGAAAAAGTGGCTGGTAATTCTTTTTATTGCTTTCTGGATGGATTTTCTGGCTATTATCAAATTGCCATAGCACCAGAGGATCAAGAGAAGACAACCTTCACTTGCCCTTTTGGTACTTTTGCCTTTAGAAGAATGCCATTTGGTTTATGCAATGCACCTGCCACTTTTCAACGCTGTATGATGAGCATTTTTTCTGACATGCTTGATGACATGTGTGAAGTTTTCATGGATGATTTTTCTGTGTTTGGAAAATCTTTTGATATCTGTTTAAAAAATCTTGCTGCTGTTTTAAAAAGATGTGAGGAGAAAAATCTGTTGTTAAATTGGGAAAAATGCCAGTTTATGGTAACTAGTGGTTTGGTACTCGGACATTTGGTTTCTAAACACGGCATAGAAGTTGACAAAGCCAAGATAGAATTGATATCTCAACTGCCTATTCCTAAGACAGTGAGAGACATTCGTTCTTTTCTTGGCCACGCTGGCTTCTATCGGCGTTTCATTCAGGGTTTTAGTACCATTGCAAAACCACTATGTACCTTATTGCAAAATGATACTGCTTTTGTTTGGACTAATGAGTGTCAACAAGCCTTTGAGACTTTGAAGGAACACTTAACAGTTGCCCCAATCATGCAATCTCCTCGGTGGGACTTGCCATTTGAAATTATGACCGATGCTAGTGACTTTGCTCTTGGTGCCGTTCTTGGCCAAAGAGTAGACAACAAGCCTTCGGTCATTTATTATGCAAGTCGGACTTTAAATGATGCACAAAAAAATTATACCACCACAGAGAAGGAGTTGCTAGCTGTTGTGTTTGCCTTAGATAAATTTCGTTCTTACATTATTGGGTCTCCTGTTGTCATTTTTACTGACCATTCTGCTCTCAAGTATTTGTTGGCAAAGAAGGATGCCAAGCCCAGGTTAATTCGTTGGATTCTTTTGCTCCAAGAGTTCAATATCACCATAAAAGACAAGAAAGGAGTCGAAAATGTGGTGGCTGACCATCTCTCCAGATTACCACCATCCTCCACTTCAAAAGTCATCATTCCTCTTGATGATAGTTTCCCGGATGAGCAGTTGTTTGCAATTCAAACAGCTCCCTGGTTTGCTGACATAGTCAACTATTTGGTGACTGAACAAATGCCTTTTGAATGGTCCATCCAAGATAAGCGCCGATTCCTCTCAGAGGTAAGACATTTTTACTTTGATGACCCATACCTCTTTAAATATTGTTCAGACCAACTGATTCGAAGATGCATTCCTGATAATGAGTTTTCTTCTGTACTGAGATTTTGTCATATGGGTGCATGCGGTGGTCATTTTTCAGCAAAGAAAACTGTTGCTAAAATTTTGCAAAGTGGTTTCTACTGGCCTTCCATGTTTAAAGATGCTTACAACTTTTGTAAAGCTTGTGAGCCTTGTCAAAAATTGGGATCCATTAGTAAAAGAAATATGATGCCTCTTTCCCCCATTCTCACTTTAGAAATTTTTGATTGTTGGGGAATAGACTTCATGGGACCTTTTCCGGTTTCCTTTGGAAACACATATATTTTACTAGCTGTGGATTATGTTTCAAAATGGGTAGAGGCCATCGCTTGCAAAACTAATGACCATCGTGTTGTCCTTAAATTTTTGCAATCTCTATTTGCTCGTTTTGGCATGCCCAAAGTTATCATTAGTGATGGGGGTTCTCATTTTTGCAACAAACCATTTTCCACACTCATAAAGAAATATGGTATCACACACCGAGTTTCCACCCCCTATCACCCCCAAACAAATGGGCAAGCTGAATTGGCAAATAGAGAAATCAAAATAATTTTGGAGAAAACTGTCAATCCTAACAGGAAAGACTGGTCAGTCAAACTTCTTGATGCTTTGTGGGCTTATAGGACAGCTTTCAAAACTAATTTAGGGATGTCCCCTTATCGATTAGTCTATGGTAAAGCTTGTCATTTACCTGTTGATATTCAGCATCGAGCTCTTTGGGCAATAAAACATGTTAACATGTCACTTGATGAAGCTTCAGGGTTGAGAAAATTGCAGATCAGCGAATTGGATGAGGCTCGTCGAGATGCTTATGATAACGCCCAAATAGCAAAAGAAAGAATGAAAAATGTGCATGATAAGAAAATTCAGTCCAAGCAATTCACAATCGGCCAGGAAGTACTTCTTTACAACTCTCGTTTACATATTTTTCCTGGTAAATTGAAATCTCGTTGGAATGGTCCTTATGTGGTAACAAAAATTCATTCTCATGGGGCGGTGGACATCAAAAATCCTAATAATGAAGGTACCCCTTTCACTGTGAATGGTCAGCGCCTTAAACCTTTTATTCCAATGTATGACCCAGGTGAAACTCTTCTTGTCCAGACACCTTGTGATTTTTGAGTGCTTTTTATTTGTTTATTTATTTATTTATGTTTATTTCTTGTGTTGCATGATTGTTTAATTATTCATTTCTCTCTTCCGTTTTGCATTATTTTCTCTTTGCATTGATTTTCTTTTTCATTAAACAGTGAGGACACTGCATTGTTCAGTTGGGGGGAGGAAATTACATTCTAAAAATAAAAAAATACCATGTCAGCGTTCAGGATTTCCTGGCATGATGAAGTGATACCGACACGCGATAGCACAATGATCGCAAGTGTCCGCTTTGGCAGAGTAGTTATCTTGCCAGTTATCCCATTTGTTTGACGGTATTTCTTTAGGGATATTGAGTCTTAGAAAACCCGTTTTGAATGAGTCTTTTCTTTTTCTGATTTTGTTTCATATAAAAAAAAAAAAAAGGACCTTAATGCTCAAGACTAATTTTATAGAGTTGGAAATAAAGAACAAAACAAGCTCTATAATAAGCAAGCAAAGATTAAACAGCAGACTGACTCCCTGTTTCTTTTAAACGCTGGACCTCTGCTGTTAATTGCTGATGTTGGCTGAGTATTTGTTCCTTCTCTCGTTCCAGCTCCGTTATTCGTGGTTGCAGGTTTTGAGCATACCAGTCCGCACATTTTTTTAATTGCTTATTTTCTTGTCTTAATATTTTATTTTTTCTGCGTTTATTAACAATTTTTTGCTGCAATTTAGAAATTTGAGATTTAAGTTGATCAGTTTCACTCACTCGTAACAGTAACCTCCGGGATATGGTTGTAATAGAAGCAGCATATTGGGCACCGAGCATTCTCGATCCTGAAACAACTTCGGCATCGGACCGGGTAGAGAAATATACCTCTGCCCCAACCATGGTGTTGACGGCATCAGGACAAAAGTGCAATTGTTGAGGCGTAATTGGTACCTGATTCAAATCGGGGATATTATTGACAGAATGCTGCTCAGCCATTTGAAGAAAATGAGAGAAGCTGTGAGAGGTATGAGAAAAGAAAAGAAAGAAAAAAATACGAGAGATGCAGAGATTGTTATGTGTTTCAAGAGGGTGGAGATGGTCCTTTATATAGAGGCCCGAAGCATTCAAAGGCTCAGCAAAGATTGATTCAGGCAGAACCCGGAGCACAACTCGAGGCCATAAAGCAATTGTCCGTTTGCAATTTACAGCACGATATGGACCCAGGACGGAGCTCGAGGCTTAAAGTGTTTGTCATAACGGTTCCATTGCACGAGATCCAAGGCTCCGTGACTCATGGCAACTGTCGGATCTCGGGATTTATGACACTTGTTAAATTCCAAGTTTACTACAATTGGATGAACACTCATTTGACTCAGTTGGCAGATCATCTTTGTTTCAAACTTGATCCAACTCGAGTGTTTCATTGCTGAGAATATTTAAACACTGGAATGGAGTGCATGAAGAATTTTTTGCAAGAAAAGTTTTCACCCCAAAGCATTTCCCACTGATCGAGGGAGTTTTCTCTACTCTCATACTTACTTAAATACTGTTTCTATTATTGCATCTTGTTGTTTATTTTGTGCCTTTTTTTTGTTCTATGTTGTTTGTTTAATTTTACGTGTGTATGATGGATTACATAATTGCTTATTTTCTAAGTTGTTGTTTGTTGATTGTTTCTCTTTCTTTATTTTCTGTGTTAATTTTTCTTTTATTGCTCATTTTTTCTTTGTTAGTATGTGTGCATTGGATTACACAATTTTTGCCTTAATGCAATATGCACTGAGATACACATGATTGACACATACTCTATTCTATTATTTTGTGAAATTTGAGCGCCTTGGTGGTGTAGTTGAGCGGAATCATTTTATGAAGATTTATTTTCAACCCTGAGCATAGAACATGATTCCTGATGCATCATATTTTGCTTGATGTATGACTTGAAACACCAGGATGCTATATTCATTGAGATAGACTTGGCATGATTTATATAATGAAGGGAAAATCTTGAATAACGGTCTACACATGCTTACACTTGTAGTGTTCTTCATTACTATTCGTTGATTTAACACTGGAGAAGTAAACTGCAGGACTACCGAGCCTTTCGAAAAAAAAAAAAAAAAAAGAGAATAAGCATGGATCTATCTCAGCGGTAAGGGCGAACTTGGGAATGTGTGGATTAGGCGCACGGTCCTGGGTTCGATTCCCCACTGATCGAATCCGTTTGAAAAAAAAAAAAAAATTATTAAAGGATGAAGCAGTGAGCTTTCCTAAGAAAAGGGCTAGAAACAGTTACCCAAACTTTGGGGGTTGAGTGTTCAACTTTTAAACAGAGTTTGCGTGAAAACTGCTAGTCCCTTAGGCTTTGAGGTAGTCAGAATCAGAAATGATTAATCTTAAGGTTGAAAAATCCTATGACGAATCATGGTTAGTAATGAAGAACAATTTAGCTACACACACATATGAATTTTGAGATTTTTTCAACTCTTAATGAAAGATTGTTGAGACAGTCTTTGTGAATATAGCCCCTGGGAGTTGATAGTCACGTGTCGCATTTTGTGAGAATTCGTTGTTGTGTTTGATTGCTTTTGTTTGGATTTCGAGCTTTATGCAATATTCATCTCAATTAATTTTCACTATTTTGCTCAGAGACTAGCAAAAGGTTAGTTGGGGTGTGTGATTGAGCTGCATTATTGCATATTTTATACATTTAAATCAATGTATTCTTAATTATTTTATTATTTTATCGTTGATTTTAAATGGAAAAATGATCAAGAGGCAATAAATCCAAGTTATGAATTAAATTGATTAAAAGCAGAGTTTATGCTTATATTTGATAACTTGTGATTTAATTTGATTTTATTGTCTCACATGCACAACACATTTTTAATATTCTAGTTTAGTTTTTGTTTAATTTTTAATTAATTAATTATTTTCTTTTTATAATTTTATTTTATTTTATTATTCCATTTGTTCTAGTTTATTTTATTTTATTTTATTTTATTTTATTTTTATTTTTTTATTTATTTACTGCGCAGGCTAAACGACATGTCGTTTGACTCGAGGAGCCGGCTGTCGTCTGAGCCAAACGACGCCGTTTCCTCTGCGAGCCAAACGACGCCGTTTTCCTTCATCTCCTACCTCCCGCACTGCGTCTCGAGCTACAGTGCCACCGTGCACAGCAGCTTCGAGCTGCCACCGTGAGCCGTCCTCCGCCCGCCTGAAGCCACCAGCAGCTCTAGAAGACGCCGGCGATCAGTTCTCCACCACCATGCACGGCCAAATAGACGTCCAACTCCACGAAGCATCACCGCATGCATACGGCAAGACCAACCTCCATTTGTGAAACCGTCGTGCACAACAGCACTTCCGTCTACCACTAGCAACGCCAGACGACGCCGGTGATCAGCTCCGAAGCCATACAGCACCACTCCAACCATCCCACAGCGCCACTGCGTTCACCGAGATATATCTGTTCGAAAACAGAGCATGCATGCACACGGTAGCACCGTATCCATGCAAGCTCTAATGGCCACCATTGCACCAGCGTGAATGCATCATGCACACGGCACACACCAGCACAACTACATGCACAGGATACACGGCCAAGGAAAAAGAAAGAACAAACAGGTGTAACTCGGAGGATCACTCGGTGCGGTTCAGTGCAGCAGAAAAAAAAAAAAAAGAAAAAAAAAGAAGAAGAAGACTTCGGCTGGAGTTGAGTGGCTTGAACGGTTTCGGAAAATCATGTGGTGAATGCCAAAAGTCCTTCGGGTGCTGCTAGATGAGGTTGAGAGCATGCAGATGTTTATTCACGCGAACAGCTGGGTCCGCGAGCAGCTGGGTCCTTTTCAAAGAACAGAAACGCACGGCATATCACACTGAAAGAAGACAAAGTGAAGAAAAATAAAAGAGAAGAGAAAGAATGGAGCAACCGGAAGAAGAAAAAATAAAAAGAGAAGAGAAAAAGAGAGGAGTGAACCGAGTGGATGAAGAAGAAAAAAAAGAAAAAAAAAAGAATAAAGTGCATGCAGCGGGTGTAAAGTAAACGAAAAGAAAAAAAAAATATTCTCTTATCACAGATGCACGGCAAAAGTAATGGGGTAGGGGACAATTTGCAGCTGGCATCACGGACGAATAAGGCAGTGCAGTGTTATTTTGAAGCCTATATAAGGCTTGTAAGTAGACGAAATCTGGTGTTAGAAATTAGCCAGCAGATGTTAGAGAGTTAGAGTGTCAGTGAGTCTAGAGTTAGAGTGTCAGTGAGTTGTCAGATGTAATATTTTTAGTGTAAATTTAGAGTTAAAATTCAGAAAAAAAAATAGTGAGTGAATTTTTGCAGTCAGTTTTTATTTTCTTCTGAGTTCAATTTTTAGTTTCATGTGATTTATTCATCAGTTAATTTGGCTCAGTTAATTTTATTTTTGTAAGTCTTTATTTTCAGTTTTGAGTTTATTTAGTGAGTAAAATTTTAGTCCTTTTTTATAAATGTTGAGAGTCTATTTTATTTTTTAGAGGTTACATTAATTGGAAGTTCAGATTTTTGGGTTGGAGAACACAGTCTCCATTTCCAAATATCGAGTTTATTCCGTACAATTTTTTTTTATTTAATTTCAAATTATGTCATTTAATTTTCTTAATTTTCTGCAATTTAAATTACTGTCATTTACATTCCTCGCAATTTTAATTTCTTGCAATTTAAATTACCGTCATTTAATTTTCTCGCACTTTTAATTTCCTGCAATTTAAATTACTGTCATTTACATTCCTCGCAATTTTAATTTCTTGCAATTTAAATTACCGTCATTTAATTTTCTCGCAATTTTAATTTCCTGCAATTTAAATTACTGTCATTTAATTTTCTCGCAATTTTAATTTATTGCAATTTAAATTACCGTCATTTAATTTCCTCGTACTTTTAATTTCCTGCAATTTTAATTACTGTCATTTAATTTTTCTGCACCTTTAATTTTTTGCAATTTACTTTTATGTCATTTAAATTTTATTGTCCATTTACATTTCAGTTATTTAATTTCCAGCAATTTTAATTTTCTGTCTTGTATTTTAATTTTTTCACTTTTCATCATCCACTCAAAATCAACAAACATGAATCTAGTCCATGACTAGTAAATTTTCATTTCCATTGCATTCCCACATTCATTGCACATATCATCATTTTTTATTTTTTCTCTCATTGTAACTATCTCCACCATTTTACACGAGTTTGATTTTTAAGCACTTTCCCTGTGGAGACGATCTAGGAATTTATTCCTAATTACTACGCGACACGCTCCTGCACTTGGGATAGCCTTTGGGCTGCTCATTTTCGAACGAGTCAACACACAACAAAAAAAAACTTAAAACCACAAGTTGTCAACCCGTAGGCCTTACTTCTGCCAAAACACTGCAGCTATCCCTCAACCTTCCAGCCGACCACCCACACGGAAACCACCTGAAACTCCTCCACGCCTCCTTCCCAGCCCAAGCAACACCACAGAAATAAGACCCACAAGCCACCCAACATCGAAACACACTCATGCACGCAGAGCACCCTTCGTTTCAGCACTTCTCAAACCAGCCTCTTCCTCAAGCTGAAAGCAAGCTCCTCGTCGAGTTGTTTTCTTCACACACAGCAAACCTTATGTTATCTCCACACCAACCCAAACCGTTAGCCACTCCTCCATCACACGAAAACTGCTCTCCACACAAACAGCAACCATGGCTCCTCCATGCACTACCGTAAGTCACACAGTGCTTCAAACCTCCCCGTGCCTCTGTTTCTCCAGCCGTTGCACCGTCCAGACTCAAGCCGCAGACCGAGAACCACATAGAGTAGCCTAGCCTTGAACGACAACCACCGAAATTTGCACTGCCAAGAACTCTGTTTTACCACCCGAAAACAGAGGATTTTTTTTCTCCCCACCGTGAGCCACAGCCCAACCACCCCACGGCACCAACTCCCTCCACGTCGTTACCATCGGCACAGAGAACTCCGACGGTCACTCCGCGACACCCCAGGTCCACCGTGTCTCTCCCGGTAAGTCACGTCGCCCTCCCTCACTCCGTGTTTCTTCCCTCTCATTCATCTCGTCTCTCTCACTTTCTGTCTCTCTCACTCTTCATCTCTCTTTCTCACAGTTGCATAGTGATCGCCCAGCTCACTGTGAAGCACCACCATGCCCCTTCCACTTCCAGTCGCTGTTCAGCCCCACTAGTTGTTCTCGGATAAACACTGCACTTCGCCCCTCACGTAAGACCTATATTCCCGAATGCATGCAACGTAGAATAAATTTGTAGGTTGGTTAGTTAATTACAAAAATGCCCTGCCCTTTTTAAGACTTACAGATGAGATTAATCTATGTGTTGGACGTAAAGGGACATATATACATGTGTATATATATATTTAAATATATATATATATATATATATATATATATATGCATATTGTTTTAACGTAATGAGACTAAGCGGGCATATTAGGATCTTACTTAGAGATTGGGTTGTTTTTAAAATTATCATGAAGATAAACATGTATGTTATTAGACTATATTCGGACTCTAAATTATTTTGGACTTGATAATATTTTTATTAGAGCGAAGATTATATTTCTTAAGGGGGATAGACTTGTTTCTTGAATATATTTGTGTTAAAATTAGAATAAGTGAATGTCAATTAATTGTCGATGAATTTAGGGAGATGATAGTGTTTTAGGGATTAGGAGAATTTTAAGTATTGAAGAATTAAAATAGGATAATTTTAGCATTTTGCAGTTAAATATTTAAATACGGGTTCGATTGGAATATTTACGGATATTACATGCTCATTGTATAGGTGATAGATTATGTGCGGAAAATAGTGGATTAGCACTACAAGGTAAGTAGCATGATCATACCCTTACACGTCTTTACGGTAAACAACATGTCTTTTATAAAAATATTATGCATGTATGCCTTCCATTGGAAGCCCCTTTTTACGTACCCAGGACATGATAAAAATATGAAAATCCATGATTTTATGTAAATAATTATGCATCAAGTTATTTATGAAAACTCATGATTTTATGAAAGAACTTATGCATCAAAAGATTTATGAAAAGTAATGATTTTATGTGAGAGTTATGCATTAAAATAATTTATGAAAAGCCATGCATGATTTTATGTGAATAAATTATGCATTAAAGTATTTATGAAAAATCATGATTTTATGTGAGAAGTCATGCATCATGACATGTTATGAAAGAATGAGATTTCATTTGAAATCTATGATATGATATGACAAGATATGACAAGTATGTATGTGATTTCTTTTGAAATCTATGATATGACAAGTATGCAAGTATGATTATGATGAAATATGAATGATAAGATACATAACGGCCTATGTTATGATATGAAGACGGTACCTATGTTATGGGCATATTGCATTGCCAGGTCTTACATGCTGGTAGTGTACCCAGTATGTCTTCCTTATGTATGGATTCCACAACCTGCGACCACGGGCGGAATCGGAATCTATTTAAATTCGCTAACCCTAACTCACGGGGGTCAACAGTGGGTATCGGCCTATGACAAGTGAAAGATAAGCTCATGTTCATGTTCATGTTATTTACATATGTATTTATGAGTATGCACGTTTTTCAAGAAACCTTATGTTTATTATGTTTACTGTATGATGTGTGCTTATTGAGTATTCAACTCATTTTAGTTTGTTTTCATGTTTTTAAATCACCCCAGGTAATGACATTTACGAGGATGAGACTGCAGGACAGGACTTGACCCCGGGAGGCGAGACAGAGGCCTAGACAGATTTTGCTACCTTAGTTTTATGGTTTAAGATTTAAGTAAATTATTTTGATAAGCACATGAGACTTCCGTAATTTTTAAATAAGTGCTTCTGCAGACTCTATGTTGAATTTTAAGTATTACTTAAATTTTATTTTATTTATGGAATCTTTTGCATCTGGCTCGTTATTAAAAGGAAAAGTTTTAGTCAAGTTCCGTAGTAACACACTGGCTCCCCGAAAATTCTAAAATGTCTTTATTGGAGAACGGAGTGTTACATGAACATTTGAATGTTGCATCTAAAAATTGGGCGGGATATGTTAACGTTCGAATGTACAACTTAAAAGTTTGAACGATCCATCAAATAAAATGTTTTTTGCATGAATACACGCACAGGAGTAAGCAGAGTCATTTCTACTGCTTCCCTTGTGAGCGAAAGAGAGAGAGAGGGTCATGGCTTAGAGAAAGAGAGGGTTAGAATGAGAGAGGGTTAGAGTGAGAGAGGGTAGAGTGAGAGAGGGTTAATATTTTGGAACTCTCCATTGATTTTGGTAAGGAAAAACTCTTTTTCTTTTTTACAATTTTATGATATTTGTCTTGTGTTTTATATATATATATATATGTTTTATATATATATATATATGTTTTATATATATATATATATATATATATATATATATATATATATGTCTCTAACAAGTTAGTGTTGCATTTTTTTTAAGGATTGGTTGTTTGGGCAAATTGAAAGCTTTTGATTTGTTAGTGGATATTGTGAGTGCTAGGTATATTTCTAAACTTTAATAATATGTAATTTATACATTTTGTTGTGATTTTATTGTGGATAATGATGAATATGGGATGTGTATAATGTGAGTTGATTGTGGATTTTGATGAATTGGATATGGGTAGAATATTGTGAGTTGAGTAGTGAATTTTGATTGTGTATATATATATATAGTGAATATATATCAGTTGGGTATTGATGAATTAGAAGGAAATCTTTGTGATATTGATTGTGTAATATGATGAATTAAAATGAAAAATTGTGTTGTGTTTATGCTTACTCATAAAATAGAAAATTGTATTGTGTTTATGCTTACTCGTGAAATATTGTGATTATTGTTTATAAATTTTGTGAATATTTTGTGAGTTTATGATGTTTATTGATGAATTAATATGTTTAAAAATATTGTGAATATGTTGTGATATGGGTTTGAAATATTGTGATTATTGTTTATAAATTTTGTGAATATTTTATGATTTTATGGTGTTTATTGATGAATTAACATGTTTAAAATATTGTTGTGAGAATATTGTGAATATGTTATGATATGGATTTAAAATATTCTGATTATTGTTTGTGAATTTTTATTGAATATGTTTATTTGGTCAGAAATATATTGTGTTTAGTTTATGGATTTATGTGAATTTTTTGATATAGTATTTTTTTATGTTTTTAGAATTTTTTCTTTTTTAAGGAAATTATAAGTTTAGGAACTTAGTTTAAGTTAAAATTAAAAACATTTAATATGGGAATAAATATTTAATATTTAATAAGTATATATAATATATTCATACTAGTTTAATTAGAATAAGATTATTATGCAACTTATAAGTAAATAACTTAACTATATATAAAGTATAATATACATATAATAACTATAATTAATAATAAGTTATTAAATATTCCCACCATTGTTTGGTTCCAAATCATTATATTATTAAATATATATACATATATATAAATAAAGAAAGTAAAATACTCTTCAAGAAAGAAGTCCTGAACCCACCAAATAAGTAGAGAGTTGGAATAAATAGATATACTTATTTAAAGTACAATAGAGAGAAAATAAATAAGGATAAAATAAATGCTTGATTAGAAATTATATAGTTAATGTCTATATAAATAAATAACCCACTCAATTAAGTATATAAATATTAGTAATCATTTTAGACATAATAACTAATTATAAATAATATGTACTTATTTTTGTAAGAAATTAAAATAAATCAACTTATACTAAGTTATAATATAAATATTAAGAAATAAATAAGTATCAATTATAATAACAATTATATAATAAAAATAAAAATTAAATAGATATCAATTTATAAGTAACTAAGATATATAATAACAATTAAAATGATAATTTAGGAATAGTAACAATTAAAATTAAATAATACCAATTATATAACAACAATTAAAATTACATAGGTATCAATTAATAAGTAGCTAGGATATATAATAACAATTAAAATGATAATTTAGGAATAGTAACAATTAAAATTAAATAATACCAATTATATAACAACAATTAAAATTACATAGGTATCAATTAATAAGTAGCTAGGATATATAATAACAATTAAAATTATAATTTAGAAATAATAATAATAGATCAATCATTATTATTTTTTTATATATTAACAATGTCAAAGAAAAGTAGTGTTACATTGTTAAATTAGAGAGAGATGGAAGAATATGCTTACAAGCTTCCTGTCTTATAGACAATGTGGAAGAATTATCGTGAAAAAATATCTATCAAATTGCTTGACTGTCAAAGTCTCTCCGGCCTTGAGAGTTGTCAAGGCCGGAGAGTTTGTGACAGTTAAGAAATTAGACTAAAATTTAGATATTTCTTCAAGATCATTCTCCCTCGTTGTCTACTGACAGGAAACTTGTGAACATATTCTTCTATCTCTCCCTAGTTTAACAATATAACACTACTATTTCTTTGGCATTGCTAATTCAAATCATGTAAATATTATTCATGTATTTTTTCATAGATATTGTATGACATTACATAACTAACCTTAGACTCATTGAGGAATTAGTGTACATTTAGGTGTCCACTAATTCCTGAATTCTTCAATGTGAACAATTTGGGATTATATTATCTGTATTATACATTCTTGTTACTCCTACTGAACATGTTTATTATGACGTTTTGGTGTCTTCCTCTACTGTTCTTTGGGTTATTGTTCGTAGGGTCACAATCCCTCTATGTGAACATGTATACTTGGAGAACTATGGGGAGGTGTTGCCAAAATTTTAACTGACATGGAAAATAGTAGAGTGACATAATATGTTTAATATGGATAATAAAATATCGAATGGGATAGGACCAACTACCTTATAAAAAGAGCAATGAGAATTGGAGCATGACATGCATGTGAATTTTCTATGTACGTGTTACTAATAGGTAGATGGTTTTAGAAATGGACAAAAGTTGGATGCGTTTAGGCGATAGACTTGGAAATGATTACGCACCCTATGCGCTTGGAGTAAGAACTTTCATTGATTTTACTCGGGTCTCTACTGATTGTCATGGTTACATTAAGTGTCTATGTAGACAATGTAAAAATTTGTGTGCGATAGGGTTGGCTGAAGTTGAAAATCATATATTTGTGAATGGTATGAATCTGGGGTATATCCAATGGCTACTGCATGGTGAGCCGTATGCACGCTTCGCCGTCCTAGAGCACAACAAGAAAGGGTCTGTCTTCTCTCATTTCTTTTCCCCATCTTATTTGATTTTTTTATATCTCGGACCTTTAATTTCTTGTCGAAGTTTTGTTTGTGCAGTCAGATTTAGTGGGTATTTCCTCTGTTTCCCACTTGGCTAGATCTAAGTTTATGTGTTTGTAGATCTGAGTTTCTGTGAGATAATTAATTTTACTTCTTACAAGGACAAGATAATCCAGCCCTCTCAAATCTTAATTGAGAGGCTTGATTTTTAACAAATACCACTTTGTAATATGCAGATGGGTGTTGTTGTGGGTTTGGGTCTCCTTGTTATCGTTGGAGCTGGCTTATACTTTGGAGCTAGAGTTTTTACCAAGGACAAAAATGTTTTGCACCTTATGTACTTGGGCATACCGGTATATATTTTCCTAGCTAGCTACTAATATTCAAAAGAATTACATCTAAATAATAATTCATTTGAGCAGATAACTGAAATATTATTTCTCCCTTTTGGCTTCTAAAGTTTATTGCAAGTACACAACCAATAAACACCTTAGCTTTTGTTCTTGATGGTGTGAACTTTGGAGCATCTGACTTTGCATACACTGCATATTCAATGGCAAGTTCACTAAACCCTCTTTCCTATGCATATTCAATCTCTGTTAATTTAATCATCTTTCTGAACTTTTCTTTAAATAATATTCCATAAAAATTTTCTTCTTCAGATTATTATGGCTGTAGCAAGTATTACCTCAGAATACCTTCTTCAAATTTTTATTTTTCAGGGTTATTTCTTTTATTCCCATCACCTAAAATAGTATGATTTTTATCCACTGATTGCCCATAAATTACACTGTTACAACCTTGATTGTCATAATTCTGAATGTTTAGACGAATCTGTCATTGATCAGAGTACATGGTGGATATGAAATATGAGGGTTGTGTTGATGCCGTGAAGAATAAGTTACAGACTATTAGTGGTAAGTGATATATTCTGGTATTTAATTTCATACCTGGTTCTTTTTTTCCTCCCTTGTTTTGAATTTATGACAAACAGATGTGTTATGATCTTCTGGTGAATTAATCTAGGGGTTAAAAATGTTGCCTTTGAGATTCCAGTTGAAAATACAATGAAGGAACTGCATCAAAATTGGAGTGTTCTAAAATCTGTGTAAATGCAAGCAGATCTTTATTTTATTTGTATCTTCATTTTTATCTGTTGGTGGCTAAATTTAAGGTTTTATTGATTTTCTCCTCTCTTTTTGGTAGCTTTTGGGTTTGGTTTATGAGGAATTAATGGAAAATCTCAGTGAGGAAGAGTACTCATGGCAAAAAAATTCAACAATGTTATTTATTTTGCATTGTTATGTATTAGTTTAATTTTTTTTTTCTAATCTTATATGTTAGTTTAATTAGTTGTGATGTATTATTATTTATTTTGTTCTTTGTAAATTTATTTTTTGCATTGTTGTGTATTAGTTTAATTAGTTGTGATGTATTATTATTTATTTATTTCTTTGTAAATTTATATTTTGCATTGTGATGTAACAACAATATTATCTATTTTGCATTTTTATTTATTTTGTTATTTAATTTATATTTTTATAAATTAATTTTAGAAAGTGTTTAAATTATTTTTTTAAAAAAATCCGGGCAATTTAGGTATGATATCACAATTTAAAAAAACAATTGCTATAAATTTGTTTTAAAAGTTTTAGTTAAAAAAAAAAAGGGGACTGAATCCGGTTATAATCCGGATATCCGGATTTAACCCGGTTATCCGCCCGGATTAAGTCCGGGCGGATAACCGCCCGGTTTTTTAAATCCAGATCCAGATCCGGTTATGGCCGGATACCCGGATCCGGATGCACACCCCTAGCAAATATGGTTGCGGATTTGTTGGCGAAGGAAGGTACTAATAGTGTGGATAAGGACTTTATTGGTTCGGATTTTCAGAATGCTCGGTTCAAAGGTTTGTTGCGTTTGGATAGGTTGGGTCTAGCTTGTATTAGAGCTAAATGATTTTTTCTTTTTATTGGGTTGTATTGTCTAATGGTGTTCCTCCGCTATACGTGAGGATTTTTTATTAATAAATTCAGGGTAGGGTTCTCTATTGGACAGGAGGCTTTGACTGTTCTTTAAAAAAAAATAAAGTACTAACATTATCTTTCTAAAATTGGTAATGTCACTTTGTTAGAAACGTGATGATCCTGAAAGCTTTTCCCTCATTCATGTCTATGCTATTGCTCATACTAATGAGCATAGTGAGTTGATAGATCATGCCGCTATAGATAATTATGTAAGCGGTGTTAATTTTGTTAAATAAATTATGCAACATGTGAATAATTTATTTTTTATTTGTATTTCTTTTAATACATTACTTATTGTGTGTTTTCTTTCAAATTATAGGAAAAAATGATGGAGATGTAGTCAGCTTCTGGGGAATCCTCTTTGAGTGACATAGACAAATTCACACAAGTGTTCAGGCCTAAGTCTAGTATGACAAGAGCTTTAGGATGATCTTTCAAGCATTTTGGTTCATCCTCCTCAATGTCATTGACTTCACAAATTAATAATCTTAACAAAATTTAGAAGTTGCAGGACGTGAGAATGAGTATATGAGGTCGAGACAGTAAGAGTTAGAGTCTCTCTTAGAGCAACAATCTCATTTAGAGACGTGTTCGCAGGACCAATAGAGAGACTAGGAGAAAAGACTACGCAATGAAGTCCAACAACAAGTGCAGCAGGAGATGATAGTGCAAATGGAGCGTGTTATGTTATTGCACAAAATTGCGGTAGGCGAGGAAAGAATAAATGAATTTTATCAGTGTATATAACTTTTAATATCTAATTTTAAAACTTTATAAGACATTGTTTGTTGTTAAATGATGGTGTGTACTATGATACAATTGGCATGTTTTTTAATTTTATGAAATTAGTATTTTTGATCTATACATTCAAATGTAAATAAAAAATTTTCAAGCATTGGTTCAAATATGAACAAACATTCAGACGTAATTACACAAAATTATAACATAACATTGGAACGTACTTGTCAACGTTCGAACGTACTCACCCTGAAACAAACAAAACGTCTTAATGTTTAAATGATTAACGTTCAAACAAATCTCTGAACATAACATGTGCGTTCGAACACTTCTTCGTTAACATTCAAACTAACATTCGAATGTTATACCCGTTATGTTTGAGCATTGGTCTGTTAACGTTTAAAAGGAAATTTGAACATTTATTGCAATTAACGTTTGGACGTATAAACGTCTGAACGTAAATATGGTACTCTCAAACTATAATCAACAAACATCAACTTCTGTCATTCGAATGCCAATTGGTCTAGTTGACGTTCGAACATTAGATTGGACATCCGAACGTTACTTTCTGTGATAGATCTCAACCTTTACAAAAAGGGAACGTTCAAACATTACACCAAATAGAAAACCTCCAACTGTCACTAAAAATATTTTTAGTGATGGTTTACTATTTTCTGTGACATACATTAGATGACGGTCGTGGTGACGGTTTCCAACCTCACCAAATGTCTTTAGTGACATTTTAGTTATTTTTTGTGACGGTTTCCTGTATCACAAAAGATAAATTATGTTGTAGTGAATACATTAGCATGTGTAATCAAAGATAATTAATAAAATTAACGATCGATAGACATGAATGAAAAAGTCTTAATACAAGTGTTTTCAATGCACAAGTAAATGATGAACAACGTTACTAGACTTTAGATATTTTGAAATGTTTATTTTTAAACGGTATGGGATCTTTGTATAAAGCTGTCCCTTTTTGTTTAAAATAAATAAACAAAATGACATGGTAAGTTGATATTGCTTTCCATGTCAACCGATGTAAAAAAAAAACGTAAAACCCGTCGTACGGGTATCACCACTCTATATTTAAATTCATTACCTCTAGATATGGTACTTTATTATGTTATATATATATATTAATCTTTTGACCTCTGTTATTGGATTCCGTAGGAGATATATGTATGATAACAGGATAAAATTAAGCATACATTGCCCACATCTAACGAGTAACAGCTAGCTAGCAATTAAACTCAAGCCAGCTAGTCTTAGTATTTCACTCCCATCATACTTTTAAATACTTAAAACACACTTTGTTTCTTGAACACCAAATCACAGTCACCATGGGATCGTGCATGCACACAACTAGATTTTCTTAATTAGAATGATAATTTAGGTTAGGTTGTGACGCAACACATTTTGGAGACTAGGACAGGTAAAAGTAACCATGCCTTCAACAAGAAATGTTCGATTTATTAGACCTTGAGCAGTGATATTCTTTATTTTTATTTTATTTTATTATATATCTGCGATTATACATATTAATGTGACATATTTTAAGTAATAATGACTTTATATTCCGAGTATAGCTTGACACACACTACAAGAAAATCGGTTATTTGCGGCGCTACAAATCACCGCAAATAACACCAAAAATCGCTACAAATAAGTATTTGCAGCGATTTCTGTGCACCGCATCTTCGTCAAAATTGTTGACTCACTTCTAACTTAAACCAGCAAAATACAAATATTGTCGCAAAAATTTTTTATTTGCAGCGAAAAAATTTGCCACAAATAGTTTAATTTACGCTGCCAATGAACATTATATTTCACCTCTTCATCGCTGCAAAAAAGTATTTGTAGCGTTTTGTGTCATTGCAAATAGCTAAATTATCACCTCAAATATCACTCAATTGTTTGCAGCGTTTTTTCCTATCGCGAATTATAATCTGATGTAGTTCATATTTTTTCGGCCAAAATGTTTTTTTTGCGTCGAAATTTATTTGCCGAAAAAAAATTCTGACGTTTAACTAGTCTTTTTGCGGCGATTGGAAGTCATCGCGAAAAGCACTTTTCGTTTGCAAATATTGTTTGCAGCGAACTAGAAATCGCCGTAATTGGCCAATTTTTTCCTGCTACAGGCTGCATATAAAATAGTTTTTTTTTAAGATACCTAATTTACTGCTTCAACTCATTTAATTAAAGCATTACCAAATAGTAGTACTATACTTCCATCATATGATACACCAAATATTAATTTAATCCAATACTTGTAATCATACTAGTATATATATATAAATTCAATGATCCAATACATCAGCCAACCCCTTTAGAAGTGCTATACACTGGCATATGGTGCATTAATGGAAGGCAATTAAGTACTATAAATGGGAGCAGCTAATGTCTCTTACAAGGTTTAAAGTACTACAAAAACATCCAAAATACAAATGTACTAGTTAAAACTAATATGAAAAGAAATGGTGGGTGGAGTCCATTCGCAACTTTGCACATCGATCGTTGATTTGCGATGACCCGGTGGTTGAGTGGCAAAGATCCAGTTGTCTAGAACAGGGTTATCAAGGACACTGCCTTCTACATTCACTAGGCAAAAGAAATCTCCAAAGTGACAACTTTTCTTAAGATAAGTTACACACAAACAAATATTATAGCAGAAATTTTAAGTAGTTGCAAAAATTCTTTGATTTCTTGCATGTTATGAGCTACCATGCATTTTCCCTTCTATTTTGTTTTCACACGTTTGCATGTAATTAACTAATTCATTATAAGAAACAGGATGAATTTGTATACATGGTTTCAATATATATATATCAAGCTGGCCTGCCATTCTCATCGTAAGAAATATCATTATTAATTGTATATATAAGATCATTGCTAACCGATGATACAGATGCACTTTATATATATCTTAATTTCTATATTTCAATTCTTTTCTTCAATTTCAGATAGTTGAAGACTGCTTAATTTGCTTCATGTATAAAGAAAAATAATAATAACAACAAGAGCAATTTAATTAGTATATATCAATCTATTTTTTTTTTTATAGAAGAGCTATTAGCCACACACATAGTAGTCCCGTCCCAAATTTATTAATAAGCCCTCACTTATGGCGGAGGAAAACCGTGGTTACAAAAAATATATCTAGGACATTTTTATAAAAAACCTCCCAAATACCCGACAAACAACCTGTAAAAACAAAAACCAAAACTCTAAACAGGCCTATGTAAAAAAAACCAAGAAGCCTCTAAACATGCCTAAACCGAAACAAAGAAAACCAAAAGCCGAAAACTGCTAAACATGCCTAAATAGAAAAGCCAACCTCTAAACAGGCCTCAACGGAAAATATTAAACCCAAAAGACCGAAAACCACTAAACATGCCTAAATAGAGAAACCAACCACGAAGCCCTCCTCTAAAAGACCCAACATAGCAGAAAAAAACTCAGCAAAGACTCCTAGCAGTTCGCATCTTGCACCGGATAGAGGGAAGTCCCCATTTATCTATTCATACCAGTCCCTGCAGCGTAGAAGGTAACTCCATGTTAGCTCCCCATTTTGCATCACTCTCCGTGGCACCCCAACGAGCAAGCCAGTCTGCAACAGAATTTCCTTCTCTAAAGATATGAGCATACCGATAATCCATAAGCTGTAACAGATCATGAAGCTCTTCCCAAAACTCTTCTAAATACCAGATACTGCACTGATCTTTCTGCAACCAAGACACAACGACTTTTGAATCAAGCTCAATATCGACAACATTGAAATTTAACCGCTTGCAGCGTTTAACCTCTTCCAGTAGCGCCCTTTGTTCAACACGAGTACTGCCTCCATATCCTAAATTCAGCGAGTAAGCCAATAAAACATACCCCTGCATATCCCGAATAACCCCTCCAACCCTTGACATACCTGGGTTGCCCAGAGAACTACCGTCCGTATTTAACTTGACTTTACCGTGCGCAGGCTTGGACCAAGAAATAAACTGAATTTGTTGTTGTTGAATAGGAATAGGATGAGCATTGAGGCTCGAAAGAATGTAAAATCAGCCTGATTGAACTTATTAAATTTAGCAAGACCCTGACCAAGCACGGCCACCCAGTGTTTGATAGAATGCCAAACCGTTTGAATAGAATCCAACTTATTCTCCATACGAGCAAAGCACCTTCCACCCCAAAGCCTCCAAGAGACGATAATAGGCAATAAACCGAATATGACACCAGTTTGAGAGGAATTTGAGGCTCTCCGAAACCAACTAAGACAAGTTTCGCGCCAAGATCTTCCAACCGGCAAACCAAGTAAAGAACCACACTTTTGCCAAACCTCAGCTGCAAATTCTCCTGCAAATAACACATGATTCAGGTCTTCAAACTTTCCTTGTCTGCAGCAATTACATTTCGAAACTAAAGGGATTCCAGTCCACCTAATTTTGTCATCCACAGCTAGAGCACCATACCAAGCCTTCCACATAAAAATAGAGAATTTAGTAGGAAGAATTTTATTCCATATCCATTTATGTCCCTCTAGAACTGGACTTTTCACCCGAATACAGTCCCAGGCAGATTTAGTAGTGAACTTCCCACTATCAGTTTTGGTCCAAATAAGTAGATCTTCTCCCTCTTTACTCTTGGCCAATACATTGAGGGTATTTGAAGCAAGATCCGTGCCCAATAGCCTTTCTAAAAGATCCACATCCCATTCATTATGAATTTTGCACTCTTTGATTTTTAAAAGAGGCTGCTCGACCACAGGTAAGGTTTCTGCAATAGCCCCCTGCGCCAACCACTTATCGTACCAAAAAGAAATATTTCCATCTCCAACCTTCCATTTAGTAAAATTCAGGGCAATAGGAATATTAGTAGCAATCATGCGTCAAAATCGTGTACCCTTAGGAGGACCAAGTAAACTGAATAGTTTATTGCCTACATATTTCTTACGGAAAAAATTGGCCCAAAGAGAGTTATCATGCATAATTTTCCAAGCAAATTTTAAATGAAAAGCTTGTTGCATCTCCTCAAACGATCTAAGGCCCAAACCACCTTCTGCAATAGGCCTACATATTGTCCTCCAAGCCACCCATTTTTTCATTCCTCTTCCATCACTCTCTCCCCAAAAGAAAGAGCTCATAAGACGATTTAAAGAGGAAATAATCTGTTTAGGAACTTTCAAGACCGTAATAAGGTGTAAAGCCATGCTCGCAAGGACATGTCTTAATAAAATCACTCTTCCCCCCACAGATAGGAGTCTCATTTTCCACCGACTGATTTTAGCTTTAACTTTCATCACGAAATCCTCCAAATCCCTGATTTTCAGAGTTCGGGAAACTATAGGAATCCCTAAGTATTTAAACGGAAAGTTACCTTCCGAGAAACCCGTTAATCTTTTGAGGCTCCTTCTCCTTGCAATAGAAATATTTTTTGAAAAGAACATAGCAGTTTTTTCTTTATTGATCAGCTGACCTGACCAGTCCTCATAAGTATTCAATATTTTTAAAATATGGTGAATAGAATTGCGATCTCCATTAGTGAAATTAACCACATCATCCGCGTACATAAGATGAGAGATCAAACTAGTGCCACGGGCTTGAGAAAATTGACCAAAACTCTTGTCTTCCACACTTTTTTTAATAAGGCGAGAGAGAATTTCCTGCAAAAAAATGAACAAATAAGGGGAGAGAGGATCCCCTTGTCTCAGCCCACGCCCACCCTGGAAAAAACCCTTTGTGGTCCCATTCATGAGGATAGAATACCAAGGCGTGGAAATACATTCACCAATCAAACCACAAACTATACTAGAAAAACCAAAAGCAAGAACCACCTTCAAAAGAAAATCCCAATCAACTCGGTCATAAGCTTTGGCCATATCAAGTTTTAAAACCACATTTCCACCCCGAATCTTTTTATTAATCAAATGCACCATTTCTTGAGTGAGACTGATATTTTCAAAAATACTTCTACCCAGAATAAAAGCTCCTTGCTCAAGAGAAATCATTTTTGGGAGAAGAGAAGCCAGACGATTCACAATCACCTTGGTACAGATTTTGTAAAAGACCGAACAAAGACTTATAGGTCTAAATTTATTGAACCGAGTTGGAATATCCATTTTCAGGATCAAAACCACATAAGAGGAGGTATAAAATCTAGGCCATTTGCCACCTCTAAAGAATTCTTCTATAGCTGCCATACAATCCATCTTAATAATATCCCAAACACTTTTAAAGAAGCTCGCTCCAAAACCATCAGGACCCAGAGCACTATTAGAAGGAATAGAATTCAAAGCATTTTTAACCTCTTCCATGGAGGGGATGGCACAGATTACAGCACTTTCCGCTTCTGAAATAACAGGCAAAATGATGTGGGGCAAATCTGGAGCACTCCCATGAGATTCCTTTTTCAAAAAGGATGAAAAATAATCAACAGCACCCAAATGGATTTCCTCAGGCGATCGCAAATAAGTGCCATCTTGAAGTTTCATTTCCAAGACTCTCTTCTTTCGCTTATAAGATAAATAAGCATGGAAGAATTTAGAATTTTGATCGCCTTCAACCCTCCATTTAATTTTAGCCATTGGAGCCAATCTAGTCTCCTCCCGATGTCTCCACTTAGTTAACTCTACATTCTTCGTCACGAGGTCTTGTTCAATATGTGGATCCCAAGCTTGTTGTAAATCTGATTCCAGCCTGTTAATCTGATCCTGTAATTCCTGCATATGAGTCTCAGTTCTACCAAAGATCCACTTGTTCCAATTTCTTAAAACTCCCCTGTGACGCCCCGACTCCCACGCACAAAAAGTCTCAGGAATCGTGACGTCAGGATGATGACAACACGGTCACGCATCCCAACTACAAGTGTCAAGTGTGTGCTACAAATAAACAGTGCACAAACAAAATACACAGCGGATAATAAATAAGTCAACTAGTACCAGAATTTTAGTTTAATACAAATATCCAAATACAAAACGTTTAAAAACATAACCAAATGTCCCACAAATAATACTACAAGCCTGAAATAAAACACAGCACGAGTGATCCCAGATCACTCCTCCGGCGGAGCCAAATCCTCAGGCTCGGCATCTGCATCATCATCAACATAATCTGCAGTACCATGAAATGGTACCGCAGGTAAGTTATAACCTAACCAATCCTGAAATAAAAATACATTTAAGCATCTAATCATGTATGCTCATGATGCTGTATGCAATAAATGCAACACACGCCAAAAATCACATTTGGCTCAAAAACATTTCCAATAAATTATTTTCGCCATTTTCCCAGAAAATGGCTCAAAACAAATATTCGTCATTTTTTCAGAAAATGACACACAAAAATCAACTCATGCTATTTTCTCAGAAAACAGCCATTTCCATTTTATCCATTAAACCATATGCACTATGGTCTCCCCTATGGACCATCTGCACGTCCTGACTACTTTACTAGCGATGCCCAGTTCTGCACCCGGTGCGTTTGTGGCTAGGTCATCCTCTAGCCCCCACCAGCAGAAGGGCTACGGAGTCGGCACGTAACATGTCCGATCCCGTTGTCGCTCGGCGACAACCCAGGGGACGTCACTCAGTATATTCCGCTCCCGAGTGACCAGAGGAGCTCCACCGAGATAATGCCTCATCTCGGCTTGGGGTCATGATACACACGCACCCATAAATCCAATTCACATGAAAATCCAGTTTTCAAAATAGCCACATGATCATGAATGCAATACACGAAAACCCCGTTTTCAATTTACAAACATTACATGCGTGCAATATGCAGTGAACCAAACCACAACCATAATACCCAATAACCAATTCCAAATCACAATATAATCAATAATCAACACCAATCCAATCACAACAATCAACACAGCAGTTACTCCGTCCTCAATCCATCCACCCCAGATCACAGTATAATTAGTTAGTGTAAAAATATATTTAAATTTTAGAAGATTGTTTAGGAAATACTTACAGCGCTATAAAATATTTTTAGGAGCATCCGAAGCATTTGGAATCACCAAAACAGCAAATTTCACAGTGTAAAAACACTGACCGAAACACAGTGAAATCCAAAATTCACACGGGGTCAAACGAAGATTTGGGAACGGTAGGGTAAGGCCTATGGGAGGTGGTGAAGCTAATGGTGGTGGCTTTTTGCCGTGGGTGGAGGCTAAAATGGGTGTTTTAAGGCTGAGAAACTCAATTCGGAGTTGGTGTTCGAGGGGGCGGCTTCGGCGACGAATCGGGGCCGGGATTGGATCTAAGAGATTGCTAGAGGGCCGGTGAAGAGTTGGTTAAGAAATGGTGGCCAATAGTGGCCGGACAGCGGCGGAACGGCGAAATGAAGCTCACGGCTTCGCACGGCTTGCGGCTGCTAACGAGGCGTTAGCTGGCCTGAGATTTGGTGGGCTAACTCGCCGATAGCTGGGGAGTCCGGTGGTACCGGCGGTGAAGGCCACGGATGGCTGGAGGCTATATCGACGGGGTGAGAGTCGAACGGCGTGTGAGAGGAGAGAGAGAGGGTATCGGGCTGGGAGAGAGGATCTGAGGGAAAGAAAGGAGAAAAAAGGAAAGAAAAATGAAAGAGAAAAGAAAAAGAGAAGGAAAAAAAAAGAGAAATCTAGTCTTTTCATCTTGGGGTCTTGAAATGATCTAACGAAGAGGATTTTAAAACTGAAAGCTAAATAAAATAAATCAAACGCAGTAAAAGATTTAAATAAAACAATAATTATTTTAAAACCCATAAACCAACCAATTTAAATTAAAGATCCCTTTAAATGGAAAACAGTAAATAACATTAAGAAAACACCATAAAAATTAATTTTCACAACTTAAAATATTATAAAATAATATTTAAAAACTTCCATAATTTTAAAACAAGATAATCAATCAGTATATAAATTAAATAAATCCTTCATTAAAATACACTAAAATCCGAGATGTTACATCCCCTTAATTTTTTAAGTTTGAGAGCCAATTTTAGGAGAGCTGTCCCACCCACATTCTCCTTCTAGATTGTCTCCACAAAAGGCCAAAATTCTGGACGATCAATCCACATTTGTTGAAACCGAAAAGGAGGGGGACCATAAGAGAAGGATCAAGTTGAAGTTCCATGAACATGGGAGCGTGATCTGAAGTGGATCTCGGTAAAAAAGTAATAGTCGCGTTCAAAAAAATATTCAAACAATTTGCATTCAAGAGACATTGATCGAGCTTCGTCCAACTTCTTGAAAGGCCACTTTGGCCATTACACCAAGAAAACTGACTACCCAATGATTTCATTTCAATCAAACCACAGTGATATATCCAAGAATAGAAATCATCCATTGCTGCTCTCGGCCAGGGTCTACCCCCCTATGTTCCGAATCCTCTCTGATGATATTAAAATGACCTATAATAATGCAAGGTTCAGTACCAATTATCTGATCATTTAATTGTTCCCAGAGTTCGTGCCTTTCCACCATAGTACAATTCACATAAAAAAAACAACACAAAGTATTTATCGTGCCATCATCAATTCTAAGGAGAATAAATTGCTCTTTACAGAGGAAAATCTGAACAGAAACGTCATCCTGCCATAATACCCAAATTTTACTAGCCTCCCTCTCATTAGTGATGAAACTATCCATATGTAACATGTGAAGTAAACCTGTCATTTTATCAACAGCTGCAAAAGGTTCCATTAACACAACCACTTTCGGTTTCATTTTCATAACCAACTTCTTTAATCTTCTTCTGGAGGTACCAAGACCCTGAATATTCCATGCTAAATTCGGACTAATCATAAGGAAAATTTATTTGGCCGGGCTAGCACCTGGGTCGAGCTGCGAATTTTCTGAAAAGATTCAACCATAGCCCTGTTTTCCTCTCCATTTGCATTAGGAAAGTCATCTTCGTTCAAATCTTCATCATTATTTTCCTCGGGATCCACAGGTATATCATCTTCAACTTCTTCCAGTCGGTAATCCCTTTCTTTTAATATTTTAACTGCGCTTATCGTGTCTTCATGAATATTAGTTTGCTTCGAGTCTGGCAGGGGATCAGCCTGTTCATCCTTTGCTTGATCTTCATTAGCAATAACGACATGCACTACAGAGTTTTCTATCTGTGGGTTCAAATTCGCGCTTATAGGTTCTTCGACATCACCTGATACAACCATCACACTTTTGCCTTTATCAATCTCACCCTGTCCCGAGTCTTGATTTTCTTTCCTAGAATCATTTTCTTTAGCACCCTTTCGAACCCAAATCTTATCACCATTCGTCTAAATCTTAAATCTACATGTACATGCGTTATGCCCTTGCAACTTACACCTAGAGCAAAAAGCTGGGAGCGTCTCGTAAATCACTTCCTGTCTTCGTCCCAATCCCGGCACCCCAATCCAGAAATGAGTGATTGGCTCTTTCACAGCATCCATCTCCAAACATAAACGTGCTCCATCTGTGCAAGTAGCACATTTAGTAGGATTGTCCCTTCGAATAAAACGGCCGATCGGGGCTGTAAGAATTTTTAGAAAGGATTTGTGGTAGAAATTTGGAGGAAGCCCTGGCAACACAATCCAAACAGGAACCAAAGAAGGTTCTTCATCCTCATTAAAATCTAGTTTCCAATGAAAAGCTCGATATTGAATACCGTTCACCTCACAGGTTTCCCGAGAAAGAGCTTTTAGAAAATCTGGTTCATTAGAGAGCCGAACAAAGATGTTCCATGGTCTCCTCATAGTAGAGACCACCGGCATCCACGATAACCCCCATCTAGAATGGATGAAAGATCGGATTGAATCCAAAGAAGGCCTCTGTCTAAGGAACTTTAAAATAATGAAATACCTGAATGGTTCTGCAGATCTAGTAATCTCCTCCTTAGAGAACTGGAAACAGATTTCCCCATCCATATATTTTGGCCCCTGATGAGGCACAGGCATCTCAGGAATGGGTTGCGGAACCGTGGAGACAAGATCAATGTAAAGACGTCGATTTGCCTCTACGGCACTGGCCGCCATGCAGCCCAACAACGTAGCCAACCCTAGCAAAATAATAGAATCACCAAAAATTACCTAGAGAGAGCAGTTTCTTGGATCCCAAAGTGCGGTTCAATCTATTAACATCATAAAATATCAAGAAATACAATTAATGTTATAAATACATATTAGATGGCTGGGTAAAGTACTGTTACTTTTAAACCATGCACCAATGGTAAATCAACTTACAAGAAAATGGGTTATTTAAAACCTTTTTTACATTCTAAACTGGGTTTATCCATATTATTAGTCACTTTTTTTCCATTTTCAAATGCAACCAGCATTCCCATAATCTGCAAAGTAAACCTCAAGATCACAATGGACCAATAAAAAATCCCGACAGCCCCAAAAAATATATATAGCCTCATGTATGTTTGGTCAAATTGGGAGCATCCCTACAATCATTTATAAACCCAATGCCACCTAGCAAGTAGCCTAGCCAATGTATGAATTACACAGCATAGTTCCAATAAATGCATATTGCATAAATCACACAGTAGATTTATTTCCTTCCACTCTCTCTAATCTAGAAATATTGCCAGAACACAATCATACACCACAAAAGGCTAAAAGGGATACAAAGAATGTGATACCTCTTAACATGTTTCTCGGTGAAACTCCTCCTTGTTAGGTGCCTTGTGGAAGTACAAGTAATTAACCTCCAAAAAGTTCATCTGATCCTTCTCCAGAAAGAACCATTTTCACTCCCAAAGATTTAATTTTTCGAGACATAAGAAACATTGGTGTACTGGCTCTGACAGTGGTCACATCATATGTTTCAATATGGTAAATGACTTCCTCAAGTGCATCTATGCCTTCCTGATAATCTGCCACCTCCTTGGCAGCTTTCAGATATGGAGAACCCTGAATATCAAAATAGGCAAAAGTAGCATTTAAATATATAGACATTAGTCTAGAAATATGAATATAATAAAAATTCAGTTACGGGAAAATAACCAAGTGGCACAAAATAGATAAGCTAGTAACTCTGTGTGTCAGACAAACAACCAAGGCATCAATAACCAGGTCAATTCACTCTATTCCAAATTACAGTGTCAAAGCCCTATATAGAGGTCACACACCAAATCCAATTACACTCTTCACCGGGTATATTATGTGGATAGCACTAGAAGCACCCAGACACCAGTTTTTTGGTCTAAACATTTTGAAAACCATAAGGCAAAAAGCCAGAGAATAACCACCTTTATCTATTTGATACCTTCTTTTATATCTATACCTTTATATAAGATCAGTGTTTCACATCTATAGCTGTGGTTCTTAGAGGTAATATGCTTAAAGAACATCAAAATATAAGAAATTACTTGTACAAATTAGGTAGACCAAAAACCTCTCTGCTACAAGTCTGTTCAAACAAGGAAAAACAAACCACTAATATGTCTTGGAGTAAAGGCATGCCTCAAAATCAGATAAAATCAACATCACTATGAGACCTTTTGTAGATCTGACATGCATTTGGGAATCTACTAAGAATGATTAAGCATTAATTTTGCTAGTAGGTATTTGCCTTTATTTTACAGACTATCACATTAAGAGATTGTCCAAACATAGTCTGGATACATTACTAAAAAGAAAAAAAGTTTGAAATACAAGATAACAAAATAGCATAATGTTCTCTTGAAAACATTCATATTTATTTTAACAACCTAAAAATTTGTGTGTCTAGAATCGTCAATGCACGTCCTCAAGCAAAAAGAACAACGAAAAGAAACCAGAAGGACCAAACATGGCTATCTAACATGAGAGAAGGATTAGGACCTTCAAACCAACACAAAACCTGTGCAATTGTGATCCCCACTGACAAGCAGCTTCTGATTCTGCCATATAGCGACCAGCCACAACAGCAACAAGAGAGGAGTCCAGTCTTCCAGATAAAAGTACACCAAATGGTACATCAGTCATAAATCTCTTAACCACAGCCTTCATGAATTTGAGAGGGAAAAACGAAGAATGAAGTTAGAAACACTAGGTACTCCTTGAGTATGACAACAGGGGTGTGCAGGCGCTAGTTGAAATAGTAAACCAACAACATCCAAATCAAAAGGAGAAAAGTTATGTCAAACTTAGATAGTACTTAACAAAAACTAATTTGAACTATCCAACCAGAAGCTGCTCAGTTTGTTTTTTAATCAACAGAAATAACAAATTTTAAACAAACGTGGAAGCTTCAAGTGTTCTCCTTTGAGATTTATAAATCATCCACTCTCCAACAATTTTATGATCATATAGATTCAAGCACTTAATATTAACCTCAAAGGAAATTCTATTTCCCCTTTTCCTCCCAACAGCCTTTAACAGAAATCATGGAGCTATAAAATTTATCCTCACTATTCTTTTGAACTCGTCTTCTTTTAGTTCAAGAGGCTCTTGCATCTTGAATGTTTCTCCCTGATGTTTTAAAACTGCTTATCTCACCTCCAACACATTTCAAACATGCACTTAAAAAAGGTTGACAGTTAAACCCATTAAATAAAAATGAAGGAAAACTAACATTTCCCTAACATAAGTTGTCCACAGTGTTTCTCATAAAACCACAACTTATTAAACAAAAATGAGTTGGTTGAGACAATTTCAAGCTTCTATTAACTGACTCTCATTTATCCAAAACTTATCTTATTAGGGGGATTGAATCCCACTAAAGCGCATCAACCAATACTAATAATTCTTTTAAGAGGACAAAGCCCCATGCCATGCGCATGATCTTTTGTAATTTCATAATCAGCCAATTCCTATCCTCCAGGAATCTTTCTTCCCTTAAATATTCACAAAGAACCAGCAAACCTATCGATTAACTTTAGCTTCCAGCTTAACTTTTAGCTTTAATTAAAATAATCTCCCTCTCTCTCTACTTTCATCCTATCTGTACTTTTGCAAAAGCATAAATTTTGTACTCTTTATCATGTATAAAAATTACAAGAAGATCATATCATTTGGATAGAAGTGCATACTAGAAGTAAATAGCATAGGGAAATGAAGACATCACCTGCTCATTTAGCCTCTTATGAATTTTGTGCCTAAATTCCATTCTGGTCAAGCATAAGACAAAAACTTGTAGCACATACCATCACGACAAAAATTAATGGTTGTCCAAGATGATTACAAAATAAATTGACACGTTTTGCAGCTCTTGCATAACCCGACCCCTCCCATCTTCGTCCCCTGTACATACATAGTATGAATTAGCCTGTACAACAAGTAACCAAATGAGGGTAAGCATGCGACTACACCCATGCATGAGTATAATGATTGCCCTGGCGTAGATACTTACATGTTTGACTCAAGTTCAGTGAGGCCTAGCATCATCTCATAAAGTTTGTACGTAGTATCATTACCTATTTCAGGATATATCTTGGGCCAAAACATCTGCTTTCCCAAACCAGCTTGCTCCCACAAAACATTTACATATAACCTCCCATATGATATATATATATATATATATATATATATATATATATATATATATATCTTGTCATCTTACACCAAAAATGCACCCAAAAATGCCACAAAAAAACCTTCCCATATTTTCCAACAAAAATATGCTCAGTGAGGGAAGGGTAGGCAACGAATATGGCCTTCAACATACGGTTGGTTTCGTTTTGTCTCTCCAACATAACCTGCATGTTGGCCTTCATTGACTCCATCTCACTCTTGGAATCTTCAGCTTCTTTCTTATGCTTTTCAATCAAAGCAATATACTCTCTCTCTCATGCCCATGACCGTTGTCTTGTAGAGTCTAGGATCACCATCTCTCCCAATCCTCCTGCATAACCTGGTCGATGCCCAAGCACCTCTCTGAAGACACCCGCTGTGTGATGCCCCGACTCCCACGTACAAAAAAATCTTAGAAATCGTGAAGTCAGGATGATGACAACACAGTCACGCATCCCAACGACAAGTGCCAAGTGTGTGCAACAAATAAACAGTGCACAATAAAAATACGCAGCGGATAATAAATAAGTCAACTAGTACCAGAATTTTAGTTTAATACAAATATCCAAATACAAAGCGTTTTAAAAACAAAACCAAATGTCCCACAAAAGAAATCAAGGCTGAAATAAACATAAACCCAAATGATTCCAGATCACTCCTCCGGCAGAGCCAAATCCTCAGGCTCAGTATCTGCATCATCATCAACCAAATCTGCAGTACCATTAAATGGTACCACACGTAAGTTATAACCCAACCAATCCTGAGATAAAAATACATTAAAACAACTAACCATGCATGCATATGATACAGTATGCATAAAATGCCACACACGCCAAAAATCCCATTTGGCCCAAAATATTTCCATCAAAACATTTCCACCATTTTTCCAGAAAATGGCCCAAAACAGATATCCATCATTTTTCCAGAAAATGACTCACACCAAAATCTATATCCAACTCACTCTATTTTTCTAGAAAACAACCATTTTCCATTTTTCCATTAATCCATATGCACCATGGTCTCCCCTAGGGACCATCCGCACATCCTGGCTACATAACGAGCGATGCCTAGTTCCGCATCCAGTGCGTTCGTGGCCAGGCATCCTCTAGCCCCCGCCAACAGAAGGGCCACGGAATCGAATGTAACTCGTAAGATCTCGTTGTCGCCTAGTGACAACCTAGGGGACGTCACTCAGTATATTTTGCTCCCGAGTGACCAGAGGAGCTCCACCGAGATGATGCCCCATCTCGGCTTGGGGTCGTGATACACACGCACCCATAAATCCAGTCTACACATGAAAATCTAATTTTTAAAATAACCACATGATCATGAATGCAATTACACGAAAACCCAGTTTTCAATTTACAAACATGAACATGCGTGCACATGCAATGTACCAAACCGACAACAATATCCAACAACCAACCAAAACACAATATAACCAATCACACAAATACTCCGTCCTCAAATCCATCCACCCCCGAACTCCTCGGACTCAGTCTGGAAACCAACCAGAATACAGTGAAATATGTTAGTGCAAAAATATATTTAAATCTCAAAATTTGTTTGGAAAAATACTTACAGCGCTATAATATATTTTTTGGAGGATCACGGAAGCACTAGAAGCCACAAAACAGTAACCGAACAGTGTAAAAATACACTGGCCATGGGTCTTGATTACGCCCAAAACATAACGCGGTAGTTGTAGCACAGTTTTGGGGTGTCAATTCCATAGGGAGACAGATTAAAAAAAATACAACAAATAATAAAAAGAACTAAAGGAAAATAATTAATTATCAATAAGAAGAAATTGATTTTAATATGATTCAGCAAGTAAATTAATAAGGATAAAAATTAAGATCACTGAAATTATAAATAGTAAAGCATCAGGAATCCCTTGCATAAATTTGGATATTTGTAATTATTCTTGATTCAATAAATTACATAATTAGAGATTTATTCAAATTCCCTCATTGGAAGATATAGAATTAAAAACCATTTTAATCTAAAAATAATTCTTTAATAAATCATTCACTACTTTTAAGAACTCTGTGAATTATCATCCTCATTGACAAAACCCAGCGACGACAATATTGCAGCAAAGAATTTAAATCAATAAAGACAATGAATTAATCCAAACATAATCAAGGATTTTAACCATTCTATAGAAAAAAAAAATGACTGAATCTATGAATGGAATCAATTCCTAGATTATTTAGAGATAAGAAAATACTATAAATAATTAGTGAATGATAAACAAGAATTTACATTAATAAAGAACAATCATATGAATCAAAAATAAATTAAAAACACCCTCAATTGTGCAAGTTCATCCCTATCTTTACTTAAGGATTTAGCTGTCCATTTCAAGAATCACAACAATTCTTAAAACAAACACTAAGTCCGAAACTTTCTCTCTCGAATAAACTCTGCAAAGTTTCATAAAATTTCTGATGCTCTCTGGTTCATTTACAAGCCTTTTTATAGGCTTCGAAAGCCAACAAGTCGTGCATTTCTTTTCTTCTCTTTTTTATTCCTTTCTCTTCTTTCCAGCCGAAACCTCTCTTCTTTTCTTTTCTTTTTTAATTCCTTTCTCTTCTTTCCAGCCTCTACTAAACTGAATGGATCTGATTGTTTAGGTTTATTTCCTTTCTTTTTTCTTTTGTGCCGAACTCTAGCTAGATCAACCGTGTTAATGGAGAGCAGCTGCCTCCACCAAGCCGTGTTTCATTTTGTCACCCAGTGATTCATTTCTCTGTGAGTTGGCCATAATGTGAATTTCATCTCCTGTTGTCCCGCGTATGGCCTATTGTCTGAACCCCTTTTTCTTTTCTATTCCTTTTGGCATGCATACGTAGTTTCCATGGAAGGCAATTTTTCTTCTGTAGCGACGGAGTAGAAACTTGTGCAGGGTGTGAGTAGAAGCTGTGTTGTGAGTAGAAGCTTATGCAGCTTCATCTACCCGGGCTACGTGCTGGTGTGCATCGCGTAGCTCGGACTGGTGGTTGCAGATGGAAGGTGCAGCGACGGGTGAAGACTGTGACGGCACTGCCATGATCGGTGGAGGAGCTCAAGTTGGAGTGGTGGTTCGGTGGAAGAGCTCGAATGTAAGCATGGAGTTTGCATGAAGCTGGACAGAGGTTGAAGACGACAAGAATGACTTGTCGTTTTCGTCTATTGACTAAACGACAAGTCATTTAGGACAAAGGAGCTTTTAATTTGACAAACAAAACGACACGTCATTTAGCAGAAAGCCGAATACAATAATAAACCCGAAACGACATGTCATTTAGCCTGCGCAGAAAATCAAAATCAAAAATCAAAATAAAATAAAATAAAATAAAATAAAACAGACAGAATAAATAATTATTAAACAAAAATAAATAAATTTAGAAAAAGAAAATAATTAATTAAATAAAAATAAAACTAGACTAAAATATTAAAAGTGTGTTGTGCATGTGAGGAAAGAAAATCAAATTAAATCACAAGTTATAAAAATAAGCACAAACTATGCTTTTAATCAATTTAAATCACAACTTGAATTTATTCCTTTTAAACCAATTTTTCATCTAAAATCAATAGTAAAATAATAAAATAATTAAAAATTTATTGATTTTAAATATATAAAATATGCAATAATGTAACTCAATCAGGTCTCAAAAACCTACTTTTGAAAGAGGTCAAATCAAGACTTAAAATTGATAGGGTAGGGCCTAGAGAGGTCGGTGAAACTAATGGTAGTGACCTTTGGCCATGGGTGGCTGCGGAAAGGGGCGGTTTAAGGCCAAAAGGTGTAAAATGGAGATGAGCTTGGCTGGGCTTCACCGGTAACGGATTGGGGCTGAGATTGGGTCCATTGAGTTGCTAGGAGGTAGAGGAAGATGTGGTGAAGAAATGGTGGCCGGACAGCGGCATAGCGACGCAAAGACCGCCATTGATTCGAACGGGGTGTGGAGGCTAACGGCGGCGTTAGCTGGCCTGAGATTTAAGGGGTTGGGTCACCGGTCGGTGGGGAGTTGAATGGACCGGGCGGTGAGGCACACTGCGGCGGCTAGTAAGAAGGAAACCGAAAGGACGGGGAGAGAGAGAGAAACAGGAGAGAGAGAGAGGTTGAGCGGGAGAAATGCCGAAGGAAAAAGAAGAAAAGAAAGAAAAGATAGGGGAAAAGAAATGAGGTCCAATCCTCATAACTGGGGTCCCAAAAATGATCCAACAAAAAAGATTTTAAAACTGCAAACTAAATAAAATTAAACAAACGCAGTGAAATGCTTAATTAAAACAACATTAATTTTAAAACCCAAAAACAAACCAATTTAAATTAAAGACCACTTAAATGCAAAACAGTAAATAATATTAAGAAAGCACATTAAAAAATAATTTTCACAACTTAAAATATTATAAAATAATATAATAAAACCTCCATAATTTTAAAACAAGAGAGCTAATTTTTAAATTAATTAAAATAATCCTTCATTAAAAATACACTAAAATACAGGGTGTTACATTCTCCTCCTTTAAATAAAATTTCGTCCTCGAAATTGATAAGGTCAAACATCAGCACCAAAGCAGGATTCAAGATACAACTCAAAACATGCTTGAGAAAAACATACCATCAAAAACTTCCAAACAAGCATGAGTAATACTCTCCCAAGTCTACTCCCATAGGCGGTTTCCATCATACTCTCACTAATCTCCCAATGGCACATCTCGTCTCTTATTTCTAGAGCGGCCATGTAATCCAAGATCTCCATATCTACAAAGGTTAATACAACACTCAAGGAATTCCAATGATTAATATCTCCACTCGATAATTTGCTATCCTCAATCGACTCATACGGTATAACTTCCAAACCTTCATTTTATACTACACTTTGGTAACCTAATGCCTACTTCCAAAGTTAACCATCAATAACAATATTATATAAACAAATGATTAATATCCAATTACAAGTATCTTCTCAAAATTTCAAGTCACTACTAATTCCTCAAAATCAACACAAAATTTTAAACACCTAATTACAACCAAAATATCACGCTCCTGTTGTGCACTCTGACAATCACCACATACATAAAATTTATGTCCTCATAAAATAACACCATTGAGTACAAGGTAGCTCCATACCTACTAACCAAGAAACTCTTACCACAACTGGTAGAAAATACCTTCTTCCAAAATCATGAATTATCACACATATTCCTCAATTAACTCCCGTTGCCTTAAACAAAATCAATATTCCGTAAAAATACATCCATGATCATAGACAGAAAACTAATATTAATCAACCTCAGCATCCCAAATTGGAAACAAATAACATCACTCCCAAAATACACCCGTCTCATCTAAGATAAGGAACATACCCTAAAAGGCTCAAATCCATTCCAGCCAACCAGTAAGAGCATCTGTAAACTTCTACCCGACCACCTAAACCTGAAAGTTTAACAACTAAATGCTAAATACCATCTAATCTAGTGTTGACTAAACTCACTATGACCACCAATGACTTCACTAAAACATTACAGAAACCTTGGTAACTTGCCCACCTACTACTACTCCTATAAGCTAGTTTTAGCACGACTAGTTCCTTCAATAGCACATCACTATTAAACCTCAAGGCAAGTCATACTGCTTGAATCTTTAATCCACCAAAAACTATTGCACAACATCCAAGGATCCTAATGCTTTATTAACTCACATACTTGATTATGTTATCCACCATTGATGCCTAAGGTTCAACTTCCAAGATTTATCATATTAAATCTCCCACACAGCCTGACTCTCTCTCTCTCCTCTCCCCTGTGCGATAAGGCCTTCAGCTCCTAGCACCACCCCGGCCGTCCATGACCCTCACACCGCCGGCACCGGTCGACTCCTCAGCTGCTGATGAGTCAGCCCCTTTATTTTCAGGCCGGCTAACTTTGCCGCAAGCCGTGCTAAGCCGCAGGCTTCTCTTCGTCCGGCCACCATTGACCACCATTTCTTCACCACATTATCACCAGCCCCTTGCCATCCTAACCCACCCAGTTTCGGCTTCGATCTGTCGCCGGAGCCACCTCCACGAACTCATCTCCGATTTAAGCTTTTTGGCCTCCCACCGCCATTTCGGCCTCCACCCACGGCCAACCGTCACTTCCACTAATTTAACCACCTTCCATAGGCCCTACCCTACCGCTCTCTAGCTTTCGTTTGACCCTATGTGAATTTGGGTATACTGTGTATTTCGGCCACAATGTTTTTACACTGTGGAGTTGATGTTTTGGTGCTTCCAGCTCCTTCGTGATCCTCCGAAAAATATATTATAGCGCTGTAAGTATTTCCTAAACAATCTTTTGAGATTTAAATATATTTTTGTACTAACTGATTTTATTGTGTTATAGTTGGTTCCGGACTGAGTCCAAGGAGTTTGGGGGTGGATGGATTTGAGGACAGAGTAACTGTTGTGTTGGTTATATTGTGATTGGGTTGTTCATTGGAATTGTTATTGTGATTTGGAATTGGTTATTGGGCATTATTGTTGTGGTTCGGTACATTGCATATTGCACGCATGTTCATGTTTGTAAATTGAAAACTGAGTTTTGTGTAATTGCATTCATGATCATGTGGTTATTTTGAAAACTGGGTTTTCATGTGTGGACTGGATTTGTGGGTGTGTGTGTATCACGACCCCAAGTCGAGATGGGGCATTATCTTGGTGGAGCTCCTCTGGTCACTCGGGAGAGGAATATACTGAGTGACGTCTCCTGGGTTGTCACTGGGCGACAAAGAGATCGAATGAGTTATGTGCCAACTTTGTGGCCCTTCTGCTGGTGGGGGTTAGAGGATGACCTGGCCACGAACGCACTGGGTGCGAAACTGGGAATCGCTCGTTATGCAGCCAAGACGTGCGGATGGTCCATAGGGGAGACCATGGTGCATATGGATTAATGGATAAATGGAAATGGTTGTTTTCTAGGAAAATAACGTGTGTTGATTATGGATTTTGTGTGTCATTTTCTGGGAAAATGATGGTTAATATTTTGGGCTCTTTTCTAGAAAAATGGTGGAAATGTTTTGATGGAAATATTTTGGGTCAAATGGGATTTTTGGCTTGTGTTGGATTTCATGCATATTGCATCATATGCAAGCATGGTTAGTTGCTTTAATGTGTTTTTATCTCAGGATTGGTTGGGTTATAACTTACCTGTGGTGCCATTTAATGGTACTGCAGACTATGTTGATGTTGATGCAGATGCCGAACCTAAGGATTTGGCTCCTCCGGAAGAGTGATCTGGGATCACTTGGGTTTATGTTATTTTCAGCTCTTGTATTTCTTTTGGGACATTTGGTTTATGTTTTTAAGAGGTTTGTATTTGGATATTTGTATTTAACTAAAATTCTGGTACTTAGTGACTTATTTATTATTCGTTGCGTATTTTATTGTGCACTATTTATTTGTTGCACACACTTGGCACTTGTCGTTGGGATGCATGACCGTGTTGTCATCATCCTGACGTCACGATTCCTGAGACTTTTTGTACGTGGGAGTCGGGGCGTCACAATAAGAGCTTTGCTAAAGCTAATAAGCACAAAACCTGGAGGAAGAGCAAGTTTTCATGTTTTCTTCTATTAATTTTTTTTTAATAAAACAATTCGCCACATCCGTTAAGGTGCGCAAATTTGTGCACCAATTTGTCTGTATGTAGCGGAATTGGACATGAGTATTGTGACACCCCAACTCTCACGTACGGAAATGCAAGAATCGTGATATCGGGATGATGACAACACATGTCACATATCCCAACGAGAAGTGCTCAAGTGTGTGCAACATGCAACAAGAGCACCATAAAGTCGTAGCGGTTAATTAAATAAGTCAACTAAATACCAGAATTTTTGTATACAAAAGTACCAATATAAAGTATTACTGAAAGAGTTTTACAGTTATTTGAAAATACAGCAAAAAGCCAAATACATTGACAAAGGGAACAAATCCCATAATCCAAAAACAACCACATGCCACCTTCTCCGCAGAGCGGATCCCTAACTCTCGTCGTCCTCATCGGCATTAAAATCTATGGTACCATAAAACGGTACCATAGGTAAGTAATAATCCAAACAACTAACGAGATAAAAGTGCATTAATGTAACCAACATGCACGCATATGATGAAATATGCCTTAGCCTCAAAACATCATTTTTTTCAAAAAGCATATTTTTCAAACACAAGCCAAAATTCCATTTTGACCCAGAAATATAATCCGTCATTTACCTAGAAAATGATTCACACAAAAGCATTTATCGGACATTATAGGCAGGAATCATAAGTAGGACTCTACCACCATTCCTACCGAATGCACCGTAGGCGAAAATCATAGGCGGGACTATACCACCATCCCTACCGCATGCACCATAGTTGAGAATCACAGGCGGGACTCTACCACCATCCCTACTTACTACCATCCCTACCGAATGCACCGTAGGCGAGAATCACAGGTAAGACAACACCAACATCCTTACTTACTACTATCCCTACCGCGTGCACCGTAGGCGAGAATTATAGGCGAGAATCATAGGTAGGATTATATCATTATCCCTGCTTACCACCATCCCTACGGTCTCTTTTTTATTTTCTCACATGAAAATCTAATTTTCAAATATACACATAAACATGAATGCATTTTCGCAAAAACCTAGTTTTCATTTAGAAACATGAACATGCGTGCACATGCAATGAACAAGACCCGACATCAATATCCAACAATCAATAAATCTCAATATAACCAAACACACAAATAACTCCATCCTCTAATCCAACAGACCCCCTTAGTCCTCAGACTCAGTCCGACACAACCAACTAATTATAGTAAATGAGTGTTAGTGCAAAAATATATTTAAATCTCAAAAGTTATTTGAGAAAATACTTACAACACTTTAAAATAATATCCGAAGGATCACAGAGGTGTTAGAAGTGGCAACACAGCAACTGAATAGTGCAAAATGCACTATGGTTGTGGGTCTTAAAAATTTACTTTTGAACTGGGACAAACTAAGACTCAAGATTACTAGGGTAGGGCTTAGGGATGTCGGTGATGCTTATAGAAGTGGTGGTTGGCCATGGGTGGTGGCGTAGATGGCAGTTTAAGGTCTAAAAAATCCAAATTGAAAATGAAGATAATGGGGCTTTACTAGTGACGGATCGGAGCTGGGGTTGGGTGCATTAAGTAGTTGGGAGGTTGAGGAAGATGTAGTGAAGACATGGTGGTTGGAGGTGGCGTGACGGCGGCTCTAGAACACATGGAAAGCCGTGGCTTCAAACCGTGCGTGTGGGTCGACAACGGCGTAAGAGGGGCTGAGATTGGTGGTAGGAGATCGCCCGCCGGAGGGGAAGAGAGGGAGAGGGGCGGTGGTGGACACAGACGGGGCATGGCGGCGCTACCAACAGAAGAAGTTTCAGACGGCAGAGAGGAGAGAAGGCTATCGCACGAAAGGATAGGAACCGAAGGAGAAATAAGGAGAAAAGAAAATGAATGAAAAAAGAAAATGAAAAAAGGGAAAAAGGAAAAGGAAGGGAAAGAAATGAGGTCCAATCTTCATAACTTGGGTCACAAAAATGATCTAACGAAAAGAATTTCAAAATAGTAAATTAAATAAAATAATTCAAACGCAGTGAAAAACTTAAATAAAACAATAATAATTTTAAAACCCATAAACAAACTAATTTAAATTAAAAATTAATTTAAATAAAAATCAGTAATTAATAATAAGAAGGCATATCAAAAATAATTTTCACAACTTAAAAATATTATAAAATAATATATCAAAACTCTCATAATTTTGAAACAAGAAAATCAATATTTAAATTAATTAAAATAATCTTTCAATTAAAATACACTAAAATACAGGATATCACAAATATCATTAATTACCAATGTCCAATAAACTACAAAGATCTCACGCTGAATGGTGACTTTATCTGTCCTAGTCTCCAAGATGTGTGTTGTCACAACCTAAATTAGTATTTTAAGAAAATCTAGTTGTGTGCATCTACGATCCAATGGTAACTTTTGCAAAATCACCATTTGTCTAAAAAATGTAAGTTAACGAAAAAAAGTAGATTTTATTATTTATTTTATATCTTAACAACTGTGATTTGATGTTCAAGCTGATACAAAGTGTATTTGGCATATTTTAAATTACAATGGGAGGAAAATACTAAGACTAGCTTGAATCCCTTTTCTTTCTTTATGTTTGTTATTTATTTAAAATCAAAATGTTGGTGTGATATGAATATTTATTATTCAAATTAGATATGGCTTGAGTTTAATTCCTACCTATTACTCGTTAGATGTGTATTCGAATTTGTTTCTCACGTGGAGTCCAATAATAGAGTTAGAAAGATTAATATAACGTATTAAAGCCATAGCTGGGTAATGAATTTAAATATAATTGTTTCTTGGAGTTGGGAAAATTAACTTTGTCCCCCACCCACCCCAAAATTGGAAATTCTAGTTCCACCCCTGCCAGCTTCCATGCATCCTTTTAAAAGTCTATATATCATCTGCAAGAAGTCTTGCAAGGGAGAAAACTACTAATTGTCTTGTTACTTCTCTGAAACAAAGGGAGCAATGACTTTCCGTAGGATGCTTTTGCAAGTGACATGTACTGTTGTTGTGATGTTATCAGAAATTACAGCTGTAGCAGTAGCACGTCAATTAGCCAAGCCAAACTGCCAGGACCGGTGTGGTGATGTTGAGATTCCTTATCCATTCGGTACAACTGAAGGTTGCTACCTTAACAAATATTATGTTATCAATTGTAGCAATTCAACTTCCGGCCGATCCCAACCACGGGCCGGAACATTCACTGTCACCAACATATCCATCGAGGGCGAGATTGAAATCTTGATGTTTATAGGCAAACAGTGTTTCAACAGCGGTGTGCTTGGGTTTCACAACAAACCCTCGATCAGAAACCCGGAATACACAATTTCCAACACCAAAAACAAGTTCGTGACCATCGGCTGCGACACTTACGCGTACCTCAATGCTTTCCGAAACAATGAAGGCTTCACCATAGGCTGCATGTCTATATGTCGAAGTCGTAGGAATGTCGTCAGTGGATCATGCTCTGGGATTGGGTGTTGCCAGGTTGACATCCCAACAGGATTGAAGAACTTTACTTTGGAGGCTGGTAGCTATAACAATCACAAAAATGTCTCTGATTTCAATCCATGCAGCTTTGCTTTTGTGGCTAAACAGGACGAGTTTAATTTCTCCACTAATTATCTTCGTAGCCTGCAAGAGAATGTGACCTATCCAATGGTTCTTGATTGGGCAATCGGTAATGAAAAGTGTGAAACTGCTCGGAACAAACCAGATTACGTATGTGGAGGGAACAGCAAATGCTATGATCCCAAGAATGGGGATGGGTACCGTTGCAAGTGCAAAGAAGGTTATGAAGGAAACCCATATCTCCATGATGGTTGCCAAGGTACGTACTTGCGTTCGAGTTTCATCTGATAAAAGATTCTCATAAATTTTAAGGAGAGATGTTTCATGCAGAATATTGAAAAATGTAGAAACTGTGCAGCTTAATTTCAGTTATGCACTATTGATCGTCTTCATGATATGAAAAAAGATTCCTTCAAGCTTTTATAACCTAAACTTGAGGTCCTCAATAATTTGGAGCAAGAATTTGAGTGAACCTTGATCTTGCCTTCGAATCATGCATTAAAATAAGATGATTCCTTTTTCATGACAACTAATATAAAATGATAGAAGAGCTAAGCAGTAGTAAAACCAAAGAAAAAAGTAATGGAAAATCTATTAATACTGCTAAATGATGCAAAAGTTTTAAAAATCTTATAACGACGTCGTTAAAGAATTGAGTGGGTTTATTTTGGTAGCAAAGACAATACAATGTAAGATCTTTTTAATTAATATATGGATGGTTGAAATAATATATTGAAATAATATAGTACCTAGCTAGAGACAGTTTCTTATTTATTTATTTATTTATAATTTGTTGGGCATGAATTCTTACGTACTGTGTTTCAGATATTAATGAGTGCCAAGTTCGGAAACCAGCTTGCAATGCTACTGCGAAATGCACCAACACTGTAGGGAGTTTCAGATGTACTTGTCCCGACGGATACGAAGGCGATGGAAACATTTACGGAACTGGTTGCAGTCGGCCGCCTAAAGCCAGCGGCAGCCATGCCAAGATCATTATTATTGCACTAATTGGTACGTATCAATTAATGACAGTAATATAATTTTTTTTTCTTTTTTACTTGGTAATTTGTTCACTCACATGAGTTGATTGATTTAAACTCACAGAAATGTTTGGTACGTTAGACCTGTTTACAAGCTAATTACTTTTGTACGTAAGATATATTAATTATAAACCTAACATTTATCTTGAATACCTAACATGTATTCAACCTCATACAGTGCTTAACTTTAATTATTTGGTTGGAGATTTTTCATGTTGGCACTTTTTTGTTTCTATTATCCAATATTACTTATCATCTAATCAGTATTTATCATATTTCAGGATATATAGAAGTGATTAATTAATATATCTATGATTGATATGATGATAAAATCTCAACTAATTAAATTAAAAACCATATTAAATGTAATTAGTTTGAAGTCAATGACTTTAAAATTCCAATAAAAATAATATTAAATGTAAATTAGGTAGACGTGTACCGATGTAAATTTGAGGGGAGAAAGCTTTGAAAAAAGAGTCTCGAGTTTTGAAAGAAAAAGTGGCAAAACGTTAAAGTTCTTTTTTATTGTTTTATTAAAAGCAATGCCTCAAAGATATTTAATTCAACATTATTTTTAAACTTCAATCATAGCTTCTTCGTCGTTGGTCTTCTGGGTCGACAGTGATTGTCCCACGTACCACTTTTGGGATATATGCCATTGGCCTGCTTGGGCAACATGAGCTGGAAGAGTCTCAAAAGCATCCATTTCCATTTTATGTTACTTGCTTATTTAATAAAGTATCAACCATATTTCATGTACTCGCCAAATGTGTGTATATATATATATATATATATCATGTGGGCAACATGAGCTGGAAGGACCCCTGCTATTCTACGGTCATCATTTCGAGACATGATGGATGGTGTTTTTTTATTACTCTCGTATGGACAGAGATTTTTTCAAAAGGAATGGCTCATCTCCGACTTTTTGCACTACTTTTGCTGGCTTAGTGCTCTGTGGGACTTCCCTGTTTCATGCATGCATTATTAAAGCTAGGGCATGATTATGTTCACCCTGATTTCAGTTTGCTTATTGATTCACAAATTTCTCAAACCGTTTGTGAAAACAAAACTAGCATGTTAACTAGAAAACTTCAATCACAATGCATGTTTGAACATGTGCAGCTATCAGCATTGGCCTCATAGTATTGTTTGTGGGAGGCTCTTCACTATATTGTGGACTAAAAAGAAGAAAACTCTTCAAGCTGAAAGAGAAATTCTTTCAACAAAATGGTGGCTTGTTTCTACAACAAAAACTCTCAAATGATAGAACTTCCATGCAAGCAGTCAAAATCTATAGAGCTGAAGAACTTGAAAAAGCTACAAACAATTATGATGAGAGTAGAGTCCTTGGCCAAGGAAGCTATGGAACTGTCTATAAAGGAGTCTTACCAAATAATAAACTGGTCGCCATTAAGAAATCAAAATTTTGTGATCAAAGCCAAATTGAACAATTTATTAATGAGGTGATTGTGCTTACCCAAATTAACCATAGAAACGTGGTTAAGCTCTTAGGTTGTTGTCTAGAAACAGAAGTGCCATTACTAGTTTATGAATTCATCACGAATGGGACTCTTTCGAAACACATTCATGATAAAGTCCTATCATCCTCACTCTCATGGGAAAAGCGTTTAAAGATAGCAACAGATACTGCAGGAGCACTTGCATACATGCATTTCTCGGCTTCCATTCCAATTATACATAGGGATGTGAAACCTGCCAATATACTTTTAGATGATAATTATTCACCAAAGGTTTCTGACTTTGGAACTTCAAGATTGGTCCCACTTGATCAAACACAATTAACTACTTTGGTACAAGGAACTTTGGGGTACTTAGACCCAGAATACTTTCATAGTAGTCAACTTACAGAAAAAAGTGATGTTTACAGCTTTGGTGTTGTTGTGGCTGAGTTATTGACGGGTAAAAAAGCACTTTCTTTTGATGGACCTGAAATTGATAGAAATCTAGCTATGTGCTTTAGTTCTGCTGTAAAAGAGGATCGCTTACGTCAAATTCTTGAGGTCCATCTTGTAAGTGATGGTAATATTTATGAGATAGATGAAGTTGCCAATCTTGTAAAACGGTGCTTAAGTGTTAGAGGGGAAGATAGGCCTACAATGAAGGAAGTGGCAATGGAGCTAGAGAGGTTGAGAAGTATGGAAAAGCATCAATTGGGAAAAGCAAATCTCTGTCCAGAAGAGATTGACTATTGTGTCAAAACACCTGGAGTACACCGTTTCAACATTGGTGTTGACGATGGATGTTCTTCTACTAGTACAACTGTTGGATACGAGGTCAGTATGAGAACCCAAGTCTTGAAACCATTGGATGATGGCAGATGATCGTGAGTTAGTCCCAGTCAATATATTTTCATGTGTTATATCTCAATCTTCGTGCTGCCTTCCTTTTCTTTTCTGTCACTAGGCTTCAATATTTCTATTAGATGTTCCTTAGAAATGTTTAAAATGATGTCGTGATCTTATCTTTCATTTTATTTTTTGTCAAATATTTGTGTGTGTATATATATATATATATATATATATATATATATATATATATATAAACCATGCCCTTTATGTTATGTTATTTTATCACATATTATAACTAGCTCGTTTTCTTACCAACCCAATATATAGCTTGTCGTTTCTTATATTTTCAGTACATTTTATTGTCCTAGCCAGTCTTGCCCCAAAAATTATAATAGGTCGATTAATTTCCTCCAAATTAATTTCTTCTAACCTGGGATCCATGCACCATGCTGGTTAAGTTAAAAGAATATTGATACTAAAATATGAAATTCATTGCATGCACCAGGTGTAGTCATGTTTACAAAATTAAGTGATTTTTGGGGCGATATAAATTGACGCAAAAAATCCTATCAAGTGTCGCAAATATTTTTGGCTTCGATGGATAGGGGCCGCTAAGTGGACGCAAAGGTTGCAATAGATTTTTTAGTCGCAAATACAGAAGACTATTGCAATGATAATAGTCGCCGCAAATGTGAATATATATGATTGCCACAAAACTAAAGATCGGTAGCAAAACTCAACCATTTTTTACAACGTGAGGTTGTTGCAAATAGCCACGGAAGATGAAATGAATGATAGTTTTTGCGGAAGTGGATGTATTGTCGCAGATAAATGGCTTCTCGCCCCAAATGGTAGTTGAATTACGATGAAGTCATTAGCGTCATAAATATGGAGGATGAGTGGATATGGCGGAAATTGCAATTGGTGATTTTGGCCAATATTGGACTGTCGCAAATGCTCCTAATTAAGTGTAGCAAAAGGTGATCCGATACATGATTTTAGATTGTTTGAGCCACTCATGAATTGCTCTTTAACTGATAAGCCATTCCTTAAATAGAAGGCTTTTTTGGCAAAAGTTTTTCCAGCGAACTTACAGAACGTTTTTTTCTATAAACATGACTACACCTGAATTGGTTGACTCATGAACCCCAGGTAATGCTACTGAATTATTTCCCTCTGCCAACTTACCAATTGGGTATAGATCTATACGAAAATATGAGTGACATATACATAGATTTCATATCAAATGAGCAATACTATCATTTGTATATTAATGGCCCATATAGAGTAGCCTCCATACAGAGATTTCAGAGCTAGTTTCTTTCTTTACGTTCAGCTTGCTATGGTGGCGCACAAACAACCTAGAATGTAGCAGGATAAATACATGGTGGAATACATCAAACAACATATATTGTGTTTTTGACTGAATTTTAGCACCATATGTGATAGTATTCGTTATTTCATTTTATGTTAAAAGCTCTGCTTATTTAGATGATATTTCTCTTAAAAATAGTTAGCAAATTTAATCATTTTATTTTATGATGAAAAATTTTATTTTTAGAATTTAAAGTTGATTTTTTAATTAGTCTCATTGTATTTCTATTTTTGTTTTCCTATTTTTAGTTAGTTTATTATTTGTGTTTAATTCCCATCATTAGATCAATTTGGTGATCCCTAGATGAAAGGTTGGGATTAAATCCCAAAAACCCAAACTTTTCCCACATTTTCCCTCTTCCCTCTCTCTCCTCCCTTCCCTCCAGCCGACACTCTCTCTCCCTGATTCCCTCCCTGCATCACAATCACTATTGTGTTGCACTGCCACCAATCTTGGCTGGTGCGACCCGTCTTCTCCCAAGCCACATCTTCCTTTTCCCCCAGCCACCCACAAATTGTCAAGTCTTCTATGTTGTGGCAAAATCATTTAGCATACTTGAATGTTAAATCTTTAAAATTTATGTCTAAATATAGTTTAATTCCATATAATCATGAACATGGTGCTAAATGTAAATTTTTCATTCAAGCGAAAATGACAAAGAAACTATTTTCCAAAATAGACAGAAATACACAATTATTAGAACTTATGCATTTTGATATTTGTGGACTTAATGGTATTTTAACCATAAGAGTCAATATATATTATATTACTTTTACTGATGATTTCCCAAAATATACATATGCATATTCAATGAAAAGTAAAGATGAGACCTTCTATACATTTAAATCTTATCAAGTCTATTGTTGAAAATCGAAATGAAAGAAAAATTTAGATACTTCGTAGTGACAAAGGTGATGAATATTTTTCTACTGAATTTGCTTTATACTGTAAAGAGAATGGCATTATATATCAAACTAGTGCACTCCCACAATAAAATTGTTTAGCAAAATGAAAAAACAAGACACTAGTTGATATGTTAAATGTTATGATTTTGAATGAAAAAGTGTCTTTCAATTTATGGGGAGAAGCTTTGCTTATAGCATCTCTTGCACAATAGAATATCATCTATGAAGCTTAAAGTTTCATCATATGAATTGTGGAAATGAAGGAAACGAAATCTAGAATACCTAAGGGTATGCGACTATTTTGTAACACATGTCCTTGTAAGATATAGTTTAGAAAATCAGATGAAAATTAAAGAACTTTATTAAACCTTTTCCTCCCCAAGATATAAAAGATTCTACAGGTAAAATTAAAACCTTTTTTGGAAATTTAAAAGTGAGTTTGCATTGGAATTCCTTAAATTAAATAGAAAGTCCTTTTTTACAAAATATGAGTTCTTACATTTATTAGAACCTACCTAAGATTCTGTCACCTTTTTCCTAGACCATCGATCTCTATACTGATGTTTTGTACTCATTTCATTCCTAGGTGGGGCACACATAAAATTAAAATGGGTCGAAGACTTAGTAAGCATAACTTCATACTATAAAAATGTACTAACATATGTTTTCATTTATGCATTTATCATTCTTCTATATACTTTATATAAAACATTTTCTTCCCTTAGAAAATATTGCAAGGTGGGGTTTTTCCTTAAGATAAAATGGGTTTTCATTCCTCATAAAAATATTCCAACACCTTGTGCATTCATTCATAAAAACATATAAACCATTTCATAACATCAAATTAATTGTTATCACTTTTCATTGGCAGTTACACACTATTATGCCCCATGTGTTAGGATTAGTTGTCTTTTGGACTCATATTCCCCTATGGCCACAGGTTGGGAATCTGTTTCAATCTAGGGGCACCACTAAGTACACTACCAGTACTACTTACTCAGCATTGCAATCTGCCAAGTCCATTGGTATTATCATTCATTCATTCAGTCATGGTTGTTAAGTTGCTTCATACATTAAAATATTTATTCATTTCATCTCTTTTCCTTTCATTAAGTTCATTCATTTCAGTCATTTCTTTTTCATTCTTTTTCATTCAGTAGTCCATTTCATTTTAGAAACATCATTTCATAATATAAAGCATAAACATCATCATTTCATTTCATGGAACATAAAGACAATAGTGCACACGTAACATCCATTTCACATGCATACAATTATTCTTGAGGTCAATAAATATGTATACTCTAAAATATTAATACCTTAGTATACTTTCATATGATATCATTTTATTTCTAAGAATACATTTCATTTCCTTATGTTGCATAAATGACATTTTTCTCATAAAAAAATTTTCATTTCATTTTCATAAGGAAAAACATTTCATTTTCATTCATATATCATTTAGAAAATTCTAGAAGAGTATGAATATAATGCTTACCTAGACTCAATGTCATTTTCATTTCATGCAGTCCATTCATATTTGTGTCATATGACAACCTACATTCATACATAGCTTTACGTTATTTCCGTTTTAAGTGCATATGCAATTTAAACTTAGAACTTGCATAGACCTACCATTTACTTAAATTTCCTTTACCTAGACATATTATATTATCCAAATACATCCTTCATACATACATTTACTACCCTTTTCTTATGTCAAATCCATAGCTTGTGATCCACTTGAGGTCACCTTTCAACTTCTTTCATCCAACTTCATGGGCTTATACTTGAAAGTGAATCTCCATGCTCCACTTTAAAATCCAACGCACCAATCCTATCAGCTCCATCATTCCCTTCCTCCATTCATATATAATTCAATCCGACACTTCAACATAACCCACTCAATCCAAGCTTCATTCAACTACTCATACCCAATTGTATAATACAAGTGAAACCAAGAATACACATATAACTAACCCAAAATGTACATTTACCTTACCTATTTATCACTTAAGGTCAACATATAGTTCATCAAACTTGATATATTCAACTTCAAGCACACTTCACTTACAGTTCAGCCCATGACACCAATTAGCACCATCTACACATTTCTTTAATCATAATACTCACATCCAACTCAAACCCAATACATTCTACACTTTTGGATTTAACACCATTACATAGCATCCAAGTTCCACACTTCAGTATATATAATCTAAATTATAAAATGAGTGTAATAACAGAGGTAAATAATACGTCACCGATTATCAATTTTTGGATAGAAATTGAGTACAGGGAGAAAAGAGGTTTGTATGATGGTTGCTTTTCAATGGCTATGATGCTTGTTTGGGTCAATTGTGGTTTTGCAATTAGGCTTGGTCACGTTGGTGGGGAGCCTACAGTGGCTTGTTTTGTGAGGTGGCAACCTTACTTCAATGCGGCATGTCTGATGTGAGGGCTTTTAGTGGCCTTGCTACCATGGAGTAGAGGAGCAGTTGTTGGGTTGACCGTAAGGTTGGGCATCACCAATGGCCTTGGTGGTCTGTGGGGCTAGAAGCTTGATACGCCACTCAATTCTTCATAGCGGCTGGTGCTGGAAACAAAGAAAATCATGAGAAAAAGGGAGAAGAGAGAATGGGAGGAAGACCAAGAGAGAGGGCATCTACACTTGTCCCTTGCGATGGTTGAGCTGGGGCTTGGTCATGACAGAGGGGAGCCTATGGTGGCTTCATGGCTTCATTGTTATGACGTCCCCAGATTCTGCTTGGGATCAAATAAACATGTGAAGCGTTGGTACATGCAACACAAAGTCACTTACCCCCTTTCAAGACAATTAAAAATGCAATACACTTAGCATGCAAATAACAAGATGCAATATTCGCAGCGGATAATTTTTTTCTCCGAACAATACTATGTACTAGAAGTAATGTATCCCAAAAACATAAACATACTTTATGACATGCACAATATAACTAATATCCTTGTCCAACAGGTCTGTAACATAATTAGAACTAGAGACAAAGCACCCTAAGTATATGCAAAACTACGATAACTGCTAGGTTAATCCATCGAGTAGCTTGCGCAACTTGCTCAGGGATGCCCTAATACTATTGAGGAAATGGAGTGTCAATGTGATGAGCTCCGCGTTGTAAAATTGCTATCTAATCAACTGTCTCCAGTTGATCATTTTCCAAGTCTCCTAATCTTGACACATGATCTACAATTCTGGAGGAAATGGTAGTTAGGACTAGTAAGGTAAGATTTGATTACAAATCTTAGCAAGTTAATAGGAAATTTAACATACAATTTAAATATGCATGCATTACAATAAAAGCATGAATGCACACATGACAATCATAAATAAGCATGACATGACTTGACATATAACATGGTATAAACTAGCATGACTTAGACAAAACAAAGATTGAACTTGAAACTCCACATGATGTGAACTAACATGAGAATAACTGAACTAGCATGAACTTAAACATGACATAAAGTTGAAAGTGAATAGACATGAATTGAACTTGAATTGAACATGAACTGACTGAAATTGAACATGAACTGAATGTGAACTAACTAAAATTGAACATGAAATAACTAAACGTTAAATAACTAGAGCATAAATGTGAAATAAATGAACTTGGAATCTTATTCAATAATTAAGTGTGATTAATAAAAGTGACCATATAGATGATACATGGTTCCCTTTCAATCATGTGTCCTTATTGATTATTGCATCACCACACAGGTATCTGCACTACCTATGAGTGTGTTAACTTACGTGCTAGTATCTCGACCCTACCAGCTTGGTTGGGCATTGTGTCCTCCTCGATGAGCCCTTTTTACCTTGAGGGTCTTGTTCTCCTTCCACAATGAGTCTACCTCGGCAGTAAGTTTCTTTTTTTTTCTATTCCTTCCATTTCTACAAGCCTTCCCTCCATGTTTCACTACGTCACTTCCTGGTCTCTAATTGCCTGAGATGGAGTGGTGGTGGGCATGTGAAAAGTACGCTAGTTGTAGGACAAATAGAGATATATCCCACAGACGACACCAACAGTTATGGACTTGTTTCACAGCTTCACACACACGATAAGCTACAACCAAAGAGTTGTGTGGCTTGGGGGTCATTGGGAACGCCTCCAATGCCTAAGTTAGTGATCACAATAAGAATCTCATTTTTCTAGACAAAAAAATCAGATCACCTTCACATACTTGGGGAATATGTATATATAGAGCCCATGAGATTTCTATTACCATTCGATAGCGAGCTTATCTATTATTTGGAATTCAAGTCTTGGGATGGAGAGCATAATCAAATCCAACTAATCAGATAGCTCTTCCTATCCGGGATATTCTCAATCGGTTATTCCTTCAATGGTTAGGATGGATTGGGCTCTCAGAGAAGTGGGTTATTGGTTTGAGTTGTAGCCCAGACCTGTGAAGCGGCCCAATAGGCTTCAGAGTTGTATTAAGGTCCTTCCAATATGCAAATAACATATATAAAAAACTAAATTGAAAATATTGAGAGTTCAATATTTTAACATACATACTAAAGAACTAATGAACAACATTTGTACACTTCAAGTTAAGTACATGATAATTAGTATCTAAAATTTTCAACTTAATCAATAATAACTTGCAATTTGACTCGTTCGAAAATGAGCAGCCTAAAGGCTATCCCAAGTGCAGGAGCGTGTCGCGTAATAATTAGGAATAAATTCCTAGATCGTCTCCACAGGGAAAGTGCTTAAAAATCAAACTCGTGTAAAACGGTGAAAATAGTTACAATGAGAGAATAAAAATAAAAGTGATGATATGTGTAATGAATGTGGGAGTGCAATGGAAATGAAAATTTACTAGTCATGGACTAGATTCATGTTTGTTGGTTTTGAGTGGATGATGAAAAGTAAAAAATTTAAAATACAAGACAGTAAATTAAAATTGCTAGAAATTAAATAACTGAAATGTAAAGGGACAATAAAATTTAAATGACATAAAAGTAAATTGCAAAAATTAAAGGTGCAGAAAAATTAAATGACAGTAATTTAAATTACAGGAAATTAAAAGTGCGAGAAAATTAAATGATGGTAATTTAAATTGCAGGAAATTAAAAGTGCGAGGAAATTAAATGACATAAATTTAAATTGCAAGAAAGTAAAATTGCGAGAAAATTAAATGACAGTAATTTAAATTGCAGGAAATTAAAAGTGCGAGGAAATTAAATGACATAAATTTAAATTGCAAGAAATTAAAATTGCGAGAAAATTAAATGACAATAATTTAAATTGCTGGAAATTAAAAATGCGAGAAAATTAAATGACGGTAATTTAAATTGCAAGAAATTGAAAGTGCGAGAAAATTAAATAGCAGTAATTCGAAATTAAATAAAAACAAAAATTGTAAGGAATAAACTCGATATTTGGAAATGGAGACTGTGTTCTCCAACCCAAAAATCTGAACTTCCAATTAAAGTAAAATCTCAAAAATAAAATAGACTCTCAACATTTATCAAAGAGGACTGAAAATTTACTCATTAAACAAACTCAAAACTGAAAATAAAGATTTACAAAAATAAAATTTACTGAGCCATACATTGAAACTGACTGATGAATAAATTACATGAAATTAAAAATTGAACTCAGAAGAAAATAAAAATTGACTACAAAAATTCACTCACTATTTTTTTTTCTGAACTTTAACTCTAAAATCACACTAAAAATATTATAACTCACTGACTCTAACTCTAACCACTGACTACTAATATCTGACACTCTAACCTCTAACTCCAGATGTCCTACACTGACACTCTCCAAGTCCTTATATAGGCTCCCAAATAACATGCTCGTGAGTTTGGCAGTGTATTTTTTCTTTTTTCTTTTTATTTCCCTTCCAGCTGCATCTTGTCTCCCATTCAGAAAGTTATTCCATTTGTCCCTGCATGTGCGTCTGTCTTGGTCTGCTTCTCCATCCCGTGACCGACTTGTTTATTTTTTTTTCTTTCTTTTTCTCTGCTTGCGCCAACTGCACCGAGTTCCTTTCTTTTTCTTTCTTTTCTTTTTTCTGCATGCTTGCTGCGTCCGTCACCTTTTTCTTCTTTCTTCTTTGTTTTGTCTTCTTTCTTTTACTTGTTTTTCGTTGCTGGCATGTTCTCGTGGCACTGTTATGCATGGCGCTGCTAGCTAGGCTGCGCAAGAGACGGCTACGGCGTGCAAGGCGGCTTGAGGTGGTGGCTGTTGTGGTGTCGGAGCTGATCACCGGCGTCGTCTGGTGTTGCTGGTGGTCGGCGGAGGTGCAGCGAGTCTATCCAGGTTTCAGAAATGGAGGTTGGTGTTGCCGTATGCATGCGGTGGTGCTTCGTGGAGTTGGACGTTTATTTGGCCGTGCATGGTGGTGGAGAACTGATTGCCGACGTCGTCTGGTGTTGCTGGTGGCCGGCAGAGGAGCTGCTGTGCACGACGGCACTGTAGCACGAAGTGCAGTTCGGGAGGTAGAAGATGAGGCAAACGACATGTCATTCGTGTCGAAACGACATGTCGTCGACCTCAAACGGCATAAGCTTCTCTCGTGCAAAACGACATGTCGTTTTTGACTTTGTCATTTAGGCGACGGTCGTTTTGGACTTCTACGGCAAATGACATGTCGTTTTACAAAAACGACATGTCGTTTAGGACCTGTAAAATAAAAATAAAAAATAAAAATAATAAAAATAAGAATAAACAAAATAAAAAATAAGTAATATATAATCAAAGAAACAAACAAAAAAATAAAATAAAATAAAATAAAATTAGAAAAATAATAAAATAAATAAAAACTAAAAAAAATGTGTTGTGCAATTTAAATAAATATTGTTCAATTAAATCACAAGCTATAAAATTAAGCATAAATTATACTTTTAATCAATTTAATTCATAACTTGGATTTATTGCCTCTTGATCATTTTTTCATCTAAAATCAACGATAAAATAATAAAATAATTAAGAATACATTGATTTTAAATGTATAAAATATGCAATAATGCAGCTCAATCACAATTCAAAACTTCAATTTAAGCAACCAATAATTGACATTTGAACACTTACTTTAACCAAATCATGGCAAATGACAACCTCCATTTATGTGATAGTGTGATTAAGATAGAGAGAAACCATTTAAAATAGCAATAAACCATGGCCATGTCCTCGACTACTCTCTAAATGAAGGTAAATGTATTTACACTCTCATTTTAGCATAAATATCTATATGTTAGACAACTAGCGATTTAAATGACTCGAGATTTGAGGTCATTATCACCGAGGATTTATTTAGAAGCAGGATGCAGGCTTCTTTTCTAGTGCAGGTGGCTATTGATATATGCTCTTTTGCATGTTTTCCAAGTATGCTATATTATTAGTTTGTTTCAGTGTTACATTGTTTTAAAGACTAGAAAAAATCTAAAATTTGATGTGTTTTCATAATTTGTTTCTATTCTTCTCAACACTATCATGCTACTTATGGTACCCACTATCATAAAGTTGATGTGGTAAATAACTACATCACATCACTTACGTTTCAAGGTATTAGAGACTTTGTCTTTTGTTAATACCTGCAACGTATAATGTGGCGCCCTCGACCCCCACGTGTGATTTGGTAGAAGTCGTGACAACAGGATGATGACCACCCGAGTCACACACCCTCATCGCCATGTTCAAGTGTTTGCAACAAATATAGCGTAGCAGACAGATATAAGGCAGTCAAAACTATGTACCAAAAATTTTTAAACTTTAAGACCTACAATAAAAACCACCAATGGGTTATACAGTCATCCAGCTAAAATGAAGGAACTGAAACAAGCTCCAACAACAAATACAAGTACGATCCCAAGCCTTCGCTCCTCAGGTGGGAACGATCCCTTTGCTAATACCCATTCTCTGCATCAAAGCATACAATTCCATAGTAGGAATACCACAATAAGTTTTTGCAATCTCAGCAAGTACTCAACACACAACAACCAAGAGCTTAAAATAAACATTTATACAACCAACAAAGTAAGACAACAATACAAGCAAAAGACCGCAATATCCAATTTTCCACCCTTTCCCAAAAATAACACACTTAAGCAAAACACTCACACCAAAAATCCATTTGGCCCAAAACACAACCATTTATTACGCATGCACCATGATCTCCCCTACAGACGATATGCACACCCTGGCTCTCTTTGTCACACCACGGGTAAAGTCTGTACATGTGACTTATTAATTAGCGATGCCCAGCTTCGCGCCCGTCACTTACATGACCAGATATCCTCTAGGCCTTGCCAGTAGAGGGGCTATGGAGTCGTGCCAAGAGCATTACAGTCTTGGTCGAGCCAACTGTTGCCCGACGATAGCCCAAGGGACGTCACTTAATTTATTAAGCTCCCGAGTGACCAGAAGAGCTCCACCAAGATAATACCCCATCTTGGCTTAGGGTCATGATACACATAAAATCCATACAATCATTTTATTTGTGGATGCACCATGGTCTCCCCTAGGGACCATGTGTGCACCCTGACTCCCTTCGTTACACTATGGGTAACGTCCATGCATGTGACTTCGTAATGAGCAATGCCCAACTCTACACCCGGCATGTACGTGACCACGCATCCTCTAGCTCCCCAGCAGAGGGGGTACGGAGTCGTGCCAAGAGCGTTACTGTCTTGGTCTAGTAAACTGTCGCCCGGCGATAGTCCAAGGGACGTCACTCAATTTTACACTCTCCCGAGTGACTAGAGTAGCTCCACCGAGATAAAATCTCATCTCGACGTGAGGTAGTGATACACACGCACCCACAAAAATATTACCAAGATACAAAAGCCCAATTTTCAAATCATGCCACATGACAGAACTAAACACAGTTAAATAATCAAGACACATATTAATAAAGGTAAATATGAAGATGCATGATAGACAGTATATTGGATGACATGGCATAACACACATAAGACAATATACATCATCACAACATTCACAAAGTGCGCAGTTTAACAAACCCATCTACACATGTAATCCTATCCTCCATCCGACCAGGCGCAATTTCCACAATCACACACAATTATCAATCCCAACACTTCGTCAGGCCCAAGGCCCATCTCAACACAATCGACTGCAAACAATGTTAGTGATACATGGATATCATAATCCCAAGGGTTGTGTTGGAGACAACGCGGTCAAGAAATCTGGATGATCAAGTGAACGTCGGTCTAAGGGTCTCACAATTGGACAAGCTCGTGCTTCGCTATGCATAGGGACACCAAAAGGTTAGTAAATCAAAAAAAGAAAACCAAAAAGTAGTTTCGAGGCAACTTTGGCTCACTGAGGTGACACCAAAAGTGGCGGAGCAACGACGATGCGAGGTGGCAGTAGCGGATATGGGGTCACGCACGAGTTGGATGGTGTTGTGAGATAGGGATGACAGGTAAGGGAATGTGGATGCTCAGGGATGGTCATGTGGCCTTGAGAAGGTAGCTGGGGCCAGCTGAGCATTGCAGCTCACGATGAAAACTCTCTTGAGGGCTTAGGGAAGCAAATTAAAGGATGGAGTTTCACTACATCTAGGCTTCAAGATGGAGAAAAGAGGAGTTGGGATGGGTTTCAAAGGGTTGAGATCCAACGTATTTGTGGGTAATGGAGCTTGGGCACAATGGATGCAACCCTGGCTGCAATAGAAGGCACCAGATGGTGGGGCTTGACATAGAAGGCTTGATGTGGCAATGGGTGGCTATCGGCATCATCCAAGAAAGAGAAAGAACTACGGAGGGGGGGTGGTTTCGTAGACGAGGACGCAAGGAAAAGCTGGATTGGCTAAGGTGGGTGGCGTTGTAAGGGTCACAGGTGTGGGAAGGGAGGAAGAAGAAAGAAAAGAAAGGAGAGAAAAGATAGGAGGGCTGTGGCGCAAGGAGAAAATGATGAAGCCCTAAGGGCTAGGCCAAAATGGCACCGTTTCAAGGTGTGAGGGTTGGGCTTCACACACACACATGGGCTAGGCCCATTCACACTCCTTATTTGGCCCACGGAGCACAACACACAAAATAAACTCCTTCACTTAACCCACCACACAAAAAGAGCTCAAACTAAAAGGGAAAAGACTAAAAAAAATAAAAATAAAACAACAAATAATAATACATATAAATAATTAAAACACTCAAAACTTGGGATCTCACATCTCCCCTCCTTAAAATAAATTTCATCCTCGAAATTGACAAGCTAACTACATCTACTACTAAAGGTTTCTCAAAGCTAATAATCTTAACCTTTACTTCACAAGTTCTAGCATTAGCACAACTAGTTTCTTCAATAGCACATCAAGTCTAAAACCCCAAGGCAAGTCATGGAGTTAAAAAATCTCCACTCGACAAGAAACTGCTATACAACACCCATGGATCCTAATGCTTCTTACCTCATAAATCTGGTTATGATATCCATTGTTGATGCCTATGCTTCAACTTCCAAGCCTCTATTGCACACCACATATTGGTGACCTAACAATCTCTTCTCAAGTTAATTTACAATGTCCATAATTCTCCCAACTGAACGTTTAATCTCCAAAGGAAAGTATAGTTTCAAAATTTAAATTCCTATATGACCTTAAGTCACAACTGATTCCTGAAGATAATCACAACAATTACTGCCAACCATCATTTCACTGAGTATCACACTACGGTTATACACTCTGATCATCTCACCAAAAAGCTTAAGGTTAAGATCTCTTGAATTTAATACTATCGTATTGAACCCACTTCAACACCTATCAAAACAACTTCTTCCAAGCCAAAATGAAACAAGGACCTGTACTCTCCGAAATCCATACACACTAACAACTATTACGCGTCGATCTCATGCATCCTTAGCCAAAACCAATCCTCCTCCAAATGGACAATTGATCAATTACTACCATAAGCATTCCAAAAGACAAAAACAGTAATAACGTACCAATGGGAAAGGATTCAACGCTTACAAGAGTCTACCTAGAGCATAATTTCTAACAATCTCCTCGCAACGATCTAAGAACTTAGAAACTCATACACTAAGTCAAGCCCATGCAATTCCTAAGGTGGAGTAGTCGAAATAAAGTGGTCAAAAGGCAAATGCAATGTGGTGAAGGTTAGGATTTACTCTAAGGTTTCCAAACGGTGAAGGAAGATGTCACAATTTGCCACAAAAGATTTGTTCTGCCAAGTGACAAAGGAAAGAATTTGATTTGCAATGGAATTTAGAAAGCTGCAAGAAGATAGTTAGGAACGAGATTTGTCCATACGCCAAAAGCAAACTGCATATATATTATATAAAAATAAAAAGGAAGAAAAATTCCAACAATTCATCAAAACAAATTCACAACTCTTGTCAAAGCACCGAGTCACTAAAAGTTTTCTTTAAGTCGGACAAGGAGGTTGAATTAATAAGATAAGTAAAGAAGTGAAAAGACAAAAAGTTTTTTTTTTTTTTTTTTTATTTTTCAAAGCCCAACTCTAAAATGGTTTACAAAAATAGTGGTTTTCCTTCATATCTTTTCCCCAAAAGAATTTCAAGGATTTAGAGACCTTTAAAAGAAAAGGGCCGTAATAATTAAAAAAAAAAAGCGAAGTAAGGCCATCCGGATGATCTTGCAAGGAATTCATGGAATGATCTTCCTGAGGAAGTACTAAGTATTCGTAAGGAGGTCTAAGTAACTGGGAAGAGCCAAGTTGATAACACTTTGAGAGTGAAATCCACATATCAATACACCTACAATATTTGCAAGAGAGGAGATTTAGATTATTTTGTCAACTCCTACACACGTCGGTACATATCCAAGTGAACAACTTGACGTCGTAGGTAAACCAAAAAACAACTTGATCCACGACTCTCAAATAGTAGAAAATCCATACATCCCACCTAAGGTAGGCATTGAGCTTTAAAGCCCAATACCATCACATCCGAAAGTATAAATGCACCTATATTTCTATCCCGACAACAAATACTTAACTACTCAACACCCCAAATCTAACTAGTATTTATCCTAGTAATACAAAACTCACTGCCCTTTGCCACTAAAGTCCCCCCAAAAGTTACTGAATCTTGCCTCTAATATAGCTAGTAAACCCAATCCTATTCTCAAACTAACTTGATCATATTCTAAACCATCACCCAACTACCATATCCATCCTCTGGACCTATATTCTCAAAATTGACCAGAATCATTTCCTCAATCTATACCATCTATTATCCTTAAATTTGATAAGAATTGAATCCTAAAAACCTGTCAACCCTATAATCTTGAGCTAATAATAACCATTCTTTGAACTAAATCAATACCTTCAAACCTTCTAGAGAAAAACGCTTCTTGTAAATCTCCACCATCAATAACTTAACTTTAATCAAACCCCATTCTTAATGGTTACAAACTAATTAACTTCAAATTGATCAAGTTTGCAAGCCAAGTCTGTAGAACTAAAAACTCAAATCTTAATATAAATTAGTCCTTAAAGTCTGCAATTCTAAAACCTTAAAATCATATAATTCTGCAAGATTGATGACCTTAGATCTAAAAATAAAAACAATCGTCACTCGAAGCTTTCAAAATCTAAAACCGTAAATGATATCAAATCACTTTTTAAAGTCTGTAAAATCCTAAAACTTACATGAAATTCTCATAAATCTTTCCTTGAAATTCGTTGAACTTTCAACCTCCTATTCCATAAACTCATTTCATAAATTCTACAAAATATAAGACCTCAATTATCCTAAGTGATTTAAAGTTATTACCCTCCTCAGTTGTGACTTCAATTCCTACTCCCAAAGAGATCGCCTAGACCGTGTCGTTCCTTTCAAGTCTCGATATTATAAAACAAACTAAATCGCTAAGAGTTCAGGCCTACCACACTAAATAATTATACCTATCAAGCTAAAATTCAAGTCGACATCTCTAGATCCAAGTCTAACTCCCCAAATTCTCAAGCCTATAATACTAAGATTGAAGCTTAAAATTATGGTACTATATCTAAGTGACTTATGGTTTTACCCAGAGCTGAACTGCTCTCATACCACTTGTGACACCCTTGACCCCCCACGTGTGATTTGGTGGAAGTCGTGACAATGGGATGATGACCGATGATGACCACACGGATCACACACCCCCATCGCCATGTGCAAGTTTGTGCAAACATGCGAAAATCTGTGCAGTGGAAAGATATCAAGCAGTCAAAACTAAGCACCAAAAAGCTCTAAACTTTACAACCCACTATAAAAACCACCAATGGATTATAAAGTCATCTAGCTGAAATAAAGGAGCTTAAATTAGCTCCAGCAACAAATACGAGTACAGTCCTAAGCCTCCACTCCGTAGGTGGGGTCAGTCCCTCTACTAATACCCATTCTCTACATCAAAGCCTACAGTTCCATGAAACAGAACCGTAGGTAGGAAACCATAGTGAGATTTTGTAATCGTAGCAGGTAATCAACATGCAACAACCAAGAGTTTAAAACAAACATTTATACAACCAACAAAGTAAGATAGCGACAAGCAAAAGACCGCAATATCCACTTTTCCACCCTTTCCAAAAACAATACATTTAAACAAAACACTCACGCCAAAAGCCCCTTTGGCCCAAAACACAACCATTTATTATGTATGCGCCATGGTCTCCCCTATGGACCATGCGCACACCCTGGCTCTCTTAGTCACACCATGGGTAAAATCTATGAATGTGACTTTGTAACGAGTGATGCCTAGCTCCGTGCTCGAACCGTACATGACCAGACATCCTTTAGCCCCCGCCAGCTGAGGGGTTATGTAGTTGTGCGAAGAATGTTACCGTCTTGGCTAAGCCAACTCTCGCCCAACGATAGCCCAGGGGACGTCACTCAGTTTATTACGCTCCCGAGTGATCAGAGGAGCTCCACCGAGATAATACATCATCTCAACTTGGGGTCGTGATACGCACGTACCCACAAAAATATTACCAAGATACAAAAGCCAAGTTTTCAAATTACGCCACAAGGCAGAACACAACAAAGTTAAATAATCAAGACAAATATTAATAAAGGTAAATATGTAAATGCATGAAAGATAGTATATTGGATGAAATGGTATAACACACATCAGACAATATACATCATCACAACATTCACAAAGTGCACAGTTCAATAAACCCAACTACACATGTAATCCCATCCTCCATTCAGCCCATGGCCTACTTTCCACAACCACACACAGTTATCAATCCCAACACTTCGTCGGGCCCAGGCCCATCTCAACTCAATTGATTGCAAACAATGTTAGTGATAAATGAATGCCATAATCCCAAGGGTCGTGTTGGAGAGGTACTTACAACACGGTCAGGAAATCTCAATGACTAGACTTTAGTTCCTACTTCACTAGATCTAGGCTTCAAGATGGAGAGAAGTGGACTTGGGATGGGTTTCGAAGGGTGGAGATCAGACGTATTTGTGGGCCGTGGAGCTCGGGCAGAATGGATGGCAACGGTGGGTGGTGCTACAAGGGTCACAGATGTGCGAAGGGAGGAAGAAGAAAGAAAAGAACAAAGGGCTGTGGCATAAGGAGAAAGTAATGAAGCCTTAAGGGATGTGCCAAAATAGCGCCGTTTCAAGGAGGTGAGGGTTGGGCTTCACACACACATGGGCTGGTCCCATTCACACACCTCATTCAGCCCGTAGAACACAAGACACAACATAAACTCCTTCACTTAACCCACCACGTAAAAAGGGCTCAAACTAAAAAAGAAAAAGAAAAATAAAATAAAATAAAAATAAAACAACCAATAATAATACATATAAATAATGAAAACACTCTAAACTTGGGATCTCACATACAGAAGTCAAGAAATGAGCACACCACACAGAGATACGCGGCAAGCTATGCCTTACGGTGGGTGGACGACGGTGGATCACATTGTTGTGCAATGGAGGTGCTATTCTCGAGATGGAAGCATAAAGGTGGCTCGTGGAAGGATGATAGTGGTGGTGGTGTGAAACTTGACCCTCGTCAACAACCGCAACAAAACTAGGACAACGACAGTTTTTTTTTTAGATCAGAAGCACAATACGTAAAAAGACAACAATGTGGTGTTTGTCTGAGAGCAAACCGACGTTGATGGGCTGTCGTGGTTGATGACAATGGCATCAGAGTGGCGATGGAGAAAAATGCACAAGGATGAACCGCATTGCTAGATTTTAGGGACTTTGAAATGTTTGTTTTTTAACGGCATGGGATCTTTGTATAAAGCTCTCCCTTTTTGTTTTACAAAATGACATGGCAAGTTGATATTGCTTGCCTTGTCAGCCGGTGTAAAAAAAAACGTAAAACCCTTCGTATGGATATCACCACTCTATATTTAAATGTGTAATGATACCCACACAACACAGTACTTCACAACATATTTCATAACACGTTGTAAACTAAGGGTATTTTGATTAAATGATGTTAGTTTTACAAGTTAGTTTACAAAAATAACCTTCCTTTTAAAATATTGTTGTGTAAATTGTTGTGAAGTGATGTGTGCTATCATTTTTCTATTTACATTCATTACTTCTTGGTACATGGAGGCCTAGACCGCTCGAGCAACTTCCTAGAAACCCACCCCAACACAAACCATGGCGAAGTAGGGCACGAAAATCCCTGCAGGCTAGTAAAAGGTCCCAAAAAAAGCAAAGAAATAACAACTTGCAAACAAAAATCTATACGAACTTGAAAGGAAAAGAAGGGAGAAAAAAAGATGGTACTTGATCGATACTTCTGGATCAAAAAAGAAGTGATGGTTAATAAAAGAGAGAAAAAAAGATGGTACTTGATCGATACTTCTGCATAAAAAAAGAAGTGATGGTTAATATATAAAAGAGAGAGAAAAAGATGGTACTTTATCGATACTTTGGATAAAAAAAGAAGAGATGGTTAATAAAAGAGAGAAAAAAAGATGGTACTCTAACGATAATTCTGGATCAAAAAAGAAGTGATGGTTATATTTTTGTTTTCGTGAGACTCACTATATCGTACATCAACTTTCATATTTTTTGATCATGCCAATGACTCCAACTTTTATCGATCGGGTAAAGTTTCGACCACTCACATGATGAGTCAGTGTCAGGTCGTGCTATTTATGATCTTATCCTAATCAACTTTGTGTTTTAATTTATTTTCATTTTGATAAAATAACACGTAAAAGTTTTTATTTATGTTTTTATTTGAATATAAAGTCATTTTATAGATCACTTTCTTTTCTCAAATATTGAATTCTTTAATCAGACTAATACGCTAACACTAGAGAAACTACAAAAACAAACAAGTTAAGAATAGTAACTGATCTGACCGGGACTATTAATATTAATCCATATCCGCTGGAATATGCAACGTCAGATTTAGGTACTGAGACATATGCAATCTTCCAATTTCCGTCTATTTGTTTTTCTTAAGCTTTCTCTCTAAATATTAACTCTTCTACTCTATCAAATGCTCCCTACCAACTTCCTTTATCTCTTCAATGTTACCATCACTTACATTAATATACGTATACGATATTCTTTGCTACTCAGAAAATGTCCATTGCTAGGTTTCTATCAGTTTTAGGTCTGTCAATGGTCGAGGGTGGGGGGAAGATTTGAGATAGAACTCTCTCGATTTGTATATGTAAGCTATATTAAACTTTGGTTCTGTTTAATTCAATGCTGTCTTTATCTTGGAAAATTTGCATGGATTGCGGTCCAGTGCTTTAAGGTGTGACATCAATAAGTTCGAAGGTTGAGGAATGTAAATTTGATTGTGTTATGTGTAATTGCATAACTGTGATTTTTTTAAGAAATGAGAGAGATCCTGAAAATACCTCCCATGCCGTAGCGAACGAGGTGTTCAAGGAGCTTCTAGGCAGAAGGTCGGGGTGTGCAACAGAGGATTTGACAACTCACTTATCCCGGCCTGAACCATCAATGCATGACCTCCCATTTGTCTCTGAAAGTTTGCACCAATTAAGTTGATAAGCACGAAACCAAAATCCAAATGTACAAAGAGAAGTGTGCAGCTTGCTATGATGAAGAATCAGAAGTTATGAGAGGAAAGAATATTGGAGCTCAATGATGCAAATATAGAGGATAACTCCCAGGTGGAGACTGCTCCGTGAATCATGAAAGATGGAGACTCATTCGGCTGTTACGTGGAAGATTAAGTTTTATTCGGCTATTGCAATTCTTATCCATTGATTTCAAAATTCTGTTATTAAGCTATCGTTATTTCTTTCCTAATTTATTTCCGTAAGATTCTATTGCTATGTTAGCGTTTATTTCCTGATTTATAGTACAACATGGACTCCTTTAAATATGGTAGTGATGAAGAGAATCGGCAGTTGTCGTATTTGATCATATTGGATTTTATTTCAAATGAAGAGATTTCATTAGCAGAGAGATTCTGTTTTGTATTTTATTCCATCTTAGCGCTAACGTGAGGTTGGTCCTTCTTACAATATGTCAAATAACCAAAACCAAAACACTGATCTAGCCCAGCTACAAACACAGATCACCCAACTTGCATCTGTTCTAGAACAAATCATTCATAGATTGGATACAATGGAGGAGCGTCAAACCCGAGATGAGTTTGTACCTCGTAATAGGAGGATGCGTGGGCCTCCTCCAGAAGCTGAAGTAGACGATAGTGAAGGGAATGAAGAGGATGAAGATTACAGAGAAAGAAACAGGGGATTTGGCGATCGTGAAGCTCGCTTTGGGCGCAATGGTCGTGAAATTCCCAGGGGACGTGGAGGCCGTAGCTTCGACCGTCACCCTCATGATGAACTAACTAAGGGAATGAAGATAGATATTCCAGACTTTCTTGGAAAATTGGATCCCAATGCTTTTGAAGATTGGTTGATGGCTATTGAGGATTATTTTGATTGGTTCTCTGTTTCTGAAGATAGAAAAGTACGTTATGTCCGCATGAAATTAAAAGGACATGCACGAGCCTGGTGGAGTAGCGTAGAAGAACAACTACGTCGTACTCAACGTGCGCCAGTGTCCAATTGGGAAGAAATGAAGGAGCGGCTAAAGGAGAAATATTTACCTATTGACTACGAGCAAATGATGTTTGAAGAGATGCTACAACTGAGGCAAGGAATATTGACTGTCGACCAGTACACAGACCGTTTCCATGAACTGATTGTCCGCAGCAAGGTGATGGAAAACGAGCAGCAAACTCTAGCTCGTTATCGCACGGGGTTACGTAATGAGTTGCGAAAAGAGATGCTAATAGCACGGATCCTAAATGTTGATGAAGCTTATCAATTGGCTTTACGTGTTGAAAAGCAACTGGGATTCACCAACGGGAGGCGTATGTCATCTACGGACCCCAGACAGGAACGAGCATCAACACAACCATACCAGAAGCCATCTCTACCCACTGACCAGGGTAAACACACCATGGTGGGTGACCAAAGAGGAAAGTCCAAACTTATGGGCAACTGACCACAATGCTATAAGTGCAAGGGGTTTGGACATTTTGCTGTAGTATGTCCTACGAGAGAAAAAAAATTGGCCTTTGTGTGTGAAAAGGAACTTAGATTGGTGGACACAGTTGATGGAGTTGAAGAAAAAGAATACGAAGCAAGCAACGGTGAAGATATAGAGCACTTGGAAGCAACTGATTTACCCAGTTGTGTGATTCACCGAGTGTTGACTGGTACTAAGAAAAAGATCCAAGGTGCTGATCTTGATTGGAGGCGCACCAACATTTTCCATACCCGAATGGAGCATGGTGATCGTGCGCTGAATGTAATTATTGACAACGGGAGTGGAATGAACGTAATTTCCAGTGATGTCGTGGAGCGCTTGGGTTTAAGATCTGAAAAACACCCCACCCCTTATCGAGTAAGCTGGGTCAATGAGGATAATCCCATTTTAGTTAAGCATCGTTGCTTAGTGAGGTTCACAATGGGAAAAAATTATTCGGATGAGGCCTGGTGTGATGTGGTTCCCATGACTGTTTGCCATATGTTGTTGGGTCGACCCTGGCTCTATGATAGAAAGGTGCTATATGATGGGTATGCCAATTCTTACTCTTTTAAATTTAATGGCAAGAAATTCGTTTTAGACCCTTTGCAGATCTCTGAATTGGAAGCACAACCGAAACAAAAAAGGGAAGAAGTTGTTCCAGTGCTAACCATTCGGCAATTCACTCAAGCTCTAAAAGGAGAACAACTAGTGTTGTTAGTAGTGAACTGAGAGGCTAAACAGGACGACGGTATTATCCCCAACAAATTTACGAAGATGCTAGATAAGTTCCAAGAAATTATGGCCGATGAGATGCCGAGACAACTACCACCCATGCGAGAGGTGCAACATGCCATTGACTTAATTCCAGGTTCTTCTCTGCCAAATCTACCTCATTACCGCATGAGCCCCATGGAAAATGAGGAACTCAACAGACAAATTCAACAGTTACTTGACAATGGTTTCATCCGAGAAAGTCTTAGCCCTTGTGCCGTGCCAGTTCTACTTACACCTAAGAAGGATAATACTTGGAGGATGTGCGTCGATAGTAGAGCAATTAACAAAATAACAGTCAAATACCGATTTCCTATCCCACGGTTGGACGACATGCTTGACTTACTGAGTGGCGCATCCGTCTTTACACAAATTGATCTTCGTAGCGGGTATCATCAAATTTGAATCCGTCCCGGAGATGAGTGGAAGACGGCATTCAAAACAAAAGATGGATTATTTGAGTGGTTGGTTATGCCTTTCGGCCTAACCAACGCACCAAGTACATTCATGCGTGTTATGACCCAAGCACTTAAACCTTTCTTGGGCAAATTCGTAGTCGTCTATTTTGATGATATTTTGATTTTTAGCCATTGTGTGCAGAACCATTTAGACCATGTGCAGCAAGTATTAGAGACGTTGCAAAGAGAACGACTTTTTATAAATCACGGAAAGTGCTCCTTCATGAAGAATCGGGTGTATTTTCTGGGATTTATTATCTCAGACCAGGGGGTTGAAGCCGATCCTACTAAGGTTCAAGCAATCAAAAATTGGCCTGCTCCTCACAATTTTTCTGAAGTGTGCAGCTTCCATGGGTTGGCAACCTTTTATCGGCGTTTCATACGGAATTTCAGTGCCATCATGGCTCCCATTACCGAATGTTTGAAGTCCAAGAATTTTTTGTGGACAACAGCTGCTGATAAAGCATTCACTGAGATCAAAATAAAAATAGGAGAAGCTCCAGTTCTGAAATTGCCGGATTTTTCCAAAATATTTGAAGTTGCTTGCGATGCATCCCACGTAGGTATAGGAGGAGTCCTCAGCCAAGAAAGCCATCCTATCGCCTTCTATAGTGAGAAGCTCAATGAGACCCGTAGGCGATACTCAACCTATGATATGGAATTTTATGCGTTGGTTCAAACACTTAAGCATTGGCGTCCCTATTTAATCCATAGAGAATTTATTCTTTATACTGATCATGATTCATTAAAACATTTGAATGCTCAAAGTAAGTTGAACTCAAGGCACGCTCGATGGATGGACTACCTACAGCAATTTGATTTCGTCATCAAGCATAAATCCGGAACTGAAAATAAGGTAGCCGATGCCTTAAGTAGGAGGCCACACTTGCTGATGGTCTCGTCAGTTAATACTGTGGAGTTTGATAGCCTCAAGCAACAATATTCCACCGATAAGGACTTCAGTGCTGTTTGGAGTAAGCTCACGAATGGCCTAGACACAGTCCCGAATGCATTTTCAATCAAAGATGGGTTTTTATTCCATGGCACTCAACTGTGCATTCCGTGTGGCTCCTTCAGAGAATTTATTATTTCAGAACTTCATGGTGGGGGCTTAGCTGGACATTTCGGGTTTGATAAAACATTTGCTATAGTCTCCGATCGATTCTTTTGGCCTCGACTACGTCGTGACGTGCACAAAGTAGTGACTCATTGTCGGACTTGTCAAATAAATAAGGGCACTAAACAGCAAGCGGGTCTTTATACCCCTCTTCCAATCCCAGATAAACCTTGGCAGCACATTAGTATGGATTTTGTGCTTGGGTTGCCCAAGACACTACGGCAACATGACTCCATCATGGTGGTTGTGGATCGCTTTTCAAAGATGGCTCATTTTATCCCTTGCCACAAGACTTTTGATGCTTCCAAAACAGCAGCATTATTTTTACAAGAAGTGATTCGACTGCATGGTATTCCAGCCACCATAGTGTCTGACCGAGATGTTAAGTTCATGAGTTATTTCTGGAAAACTTTGTGGGCAAAAATAGGGACCAAACTACTATTTTCCAGTGCTTTTCATCCTCAAACTGACGGTCAAACAGAGGTGACCAACCGAAGCTTGGGGAACTTATTGAGGTGTTTAGTCGCCGACCATGCTGCAAGTTGGGACTTCATATTACCACAGGCAGAATTTGCCTTCAACAATTCTGTCAATCACTCCACTGGATGCACACCATTTGAGGTGGTCTATGGTTTTCACCCTCACACTCCGTTGGACCTTCACTCTTTGGCACTTCCTCCTCGACCAAGTGCAGCTGCACTCGATTTTTCCAGTTACATGAAGGACATGCACGAAGAAGTCAAGCGGCGTCTGGCACTCAGCACAGAAGCCTATATGTCCTCTGCAAATATTAAGCGAAAGAACAGGCACTTTGATGTTGGTGACATGGTTCTTATCCGCCTCAGGCCAGAACGATTTCCTCCTGGGAGCTTCAACAAATTACATGCTCGACATGCTGGACCTTTTAAGGTGACCAAACGATTGGGGTCTAATGCATATGTAATTGAATTGCCTACTGACTACGGAATCAGCCTTGTTTTCAATATTGAAGACCTTACTCAGTTTCATGGCTCGGCGGAACAAGTGCCAGCAACCACGGACCCACCTACTCAACAAGATGCAATTATTCGTGTTCCTAAAAATACAGCCCCAAGAGATGAAATTGCCTCCATACTCGATCACCAGTTTGTTACTACTCGGCGTGGAGGATATTACAAATTTTTAGTACAATGGAAAAATCGACCCCCGTCTGATTCCGTTTGGCTACAGGCTCCTGAGCTCAGGAGACTTCATCCCGATTTGTTTACTGTCTATGTTCATCAGAACTTGCCGGAGTCAAGTTCTTCCGAGTGGCCGGAAATTGATGCAAATACAGAGGATAACTCCCAGGTGGAGACTGCTCCGTGAATCATGAAAGATGGAGACTCATTCGGCTGTTACGTGGAAGATTAAGTTTTATTCAGCTATTGCAATTCTTATCCATTGATTTCAAAATTCTGTTATTAAGCTATCGTTATTTCTTTCCTAATTTATTTCCGTAAGATTCTATTGCTATGTTAGCAATCCTTTCCTAGTTTATTTCCTGATTTATAGTACAACATGAACTCCTTTAAATATGGTAGTGATGAAGAGAATCGGCAGTTGTCGTATTTGATCATATTGGATTTTATTTCAAATGAAGAGATTTCATTAGCAGAGAGATTCTGTTTTGTATTTTATTCCATCTTAGCGCTAACGTGAGGTTGGTCCTTTGAGAGTTTACACCACTCAAGTTCTCAGAAATGGAGAAAACCTATTGCCAAGTTATATTTATAGAAATAAATAAATATATATATATATATACATAATATAAATAAAAGAAAGGGTAATATATAAATTAAGACTCTAACCAATATTGCTCACAAAAACAGAATGAAAGACAACACATGACTATTTAAACCATTTCTTCTAAAGTACATTTATTAATGGTAATGAAAGACTTATTACAGAAAAAGAAAAGGAAGCCATGCGGCAAGAAGACTGATCAGACATAACACATGAAGAATTCATCAATTGGTATAAATATATGTGTGTGTCTGTGTCATGTGTAGACCGCGGACTAATTCATCATCAGCTGCAACCGTCCAATGGTTTCAAGACTTCGTTTCTCATGCTTTCAAACCCAACAGCTGTGCTTTTAGAAGAATAGCCATAATCGACGTCAATGCCAAAAGAGTTTGCAGGTACACTGAGTAAGTATTTAGTGACCTAATCTTTCGCACAAAGCTCATCCTTTTGCTAATCACTTCCGCAAGATTAGCAACTTCATTTATCTCATTAATATTACCATTACCTACATTAATATAGTCCTCAAGAATTTGTCGTAAACAATCTTCTTTTACTACAGAACCAAAGAACGTTGCCAAACTTCTATCGCTTTCGGGCCTATCAAAAGAAAGTGCTTCCTTACCAGTTAATAACCCAGCCACAACAACACCAAAGCTAGGAATTAAACTCAAGCCAGGTCTGATTTGACGAATAAATATATATCCATATATCACACCAACTCTTTTAGATTGTAAATAAATAAGAAGTATAAATAAAGAAAATAAAGATTCAAGCTAGTCTTAGTATTTCACTCCCATCATACTTTAAAATACCAAAAAAACACTTTGTATCTTGAACACCAAATCAAAGTCACAATGGGATCGTGGATGCACGCAACTAGATTTTCTTATATTAAAATGCTAATTAATTTAGGTTAGGTTCTGACGCGACACATCTTGGAGACTAGGACAGATAAAAGTAACCATGCATTCAACAAGAAATCTTCGATTTATTAGACATTGAGCAGTGATATTCTTTATTTTATTTTATTTTATTATATATCTTCGATTATACATATTAATGTGACATAGGTCAAGAAATAATGACTTTATATTTCGAGTATATATAGCTTTGACACATGGAGGCCTGGAGCGCTTGAGCAACTTCCTATATAAAAACCCACCCCAACACAAACATTGGGGATGAAGGGCATCAAAATCCCTGCAGGCTAGTACGTAAAAGGTCCGAAAAATCCAAATCTAATTGATTTTAGCTAAAAAAAAAAAAAAAAAGTTAACAACTTGCAAACAAAAGTCTATACCAACAGGACTGTTCATCCGGGCTGGGTTTTTTCCCTGCTCGGTCCGGAAGCCTGGTTGCAAAATCCGGGTTGACCTTGTCCGAGTACTGGGTTGTAAATTCAAACTTTTTTTTATATATATTTTAAGTATGGAGGTGGGCGTGCCGGAGTGGTCATCGGACATAGGTTCCAGTACAAAACATGCAATATGAAGCTTTTTTTATCTTGCCTCTATGACAGCTAGGTAATTGATGCCCTTTATTTCTAATTATTAGTTTCATATTTTCTTTATTATGACGGCCAGTACAAAACATGCAACAAAATCAGTAACCGAATGTCTTGAACTGGAACATGACTTCCGCAACTTTGTCAAGATATCTTTGAGAACCATGACAGAGCATATAGTCTTGACATTTGGATTGAAACTGGATATGGAAACATTCAAACTTAAATAAAATTAAAAAAAAAAAAAAGACAAAAAAAAAAACAACAACAACCGGGTTCCGGATTTACAACCTAGATTTATCCGAGTTTTGACCTGAGTTTGAAATTTGGATTCTGGTCTAGGTATATTCGGATTCTTGGATGGATGAAAAATCCTACTTGAAAGGAAAAGAAGGAAGAAAAAATAAAAGAGAGAAAAAGATGGTACTTGATCGATACTTTTGGATAAAAAAGAAGCGAACGTTATATTTTTTATTTTCGTGTGACTCACTTTATCGTACGTCCACTTTCATATAATTACTTGATCATGCCAATCACTATAATTAACTTTTGTCGGGCAAAGTTTCGACCACCCACATAAGTCAGTGTCAGGTCCTATTGATCTTATCAATTTTGTGTTTTAATTTACTCTCATTATGATAAAATCACACGTAAAATGTTTTATTTTTGTTATTATTTGAATATAAAGTCATTTATAGATCAGTTTCTTTTCTCAAATATTGAATTCCTTAATCAGACTAGCATCCTAACACCGAAGAAACTACAAAAACAAACAAGTTAAGAATAATATACACTATAAGAGAAATTATTTTTTGGGACGAATCATTTCATCCCAAAAAACTCCATTTTCTTCTCAAAAAGTTTTTTGAGATGAAAAAAATTTGTCTCTAAATTGTTTCAAAAAGCCCATCTCAAAAAGTGTTTTGAGACGAAATTTGATTTTCATCTCAAAAAAACTTTTAGAGATGAAATTGGGTGAAACTTGTCGAATTAGTTCAAAAGAGAGTTTTTTTTCTGAGATGAAACATTTTCATATCCCAGAAACCCGTTTGAATGGAAATCATTTAGTTCGAACAAAACCGATTGTTCAAACAGAACAGAAACTTGATTCGAACGACTGAATAGATTTGAATCTATTCGAAAGGATAGAGTATTCAAATAGTAAAATTGTTGTTCAGACACAATTAATATGAACGATTATTGTCAGTTCAAATATAAAATGATTGTTCGAACGAGAGTTTGTTCAAACTCTAGGTTTTGCAGTTCGAACAGACTAGATTTTTCTCAGGTTGTTCAAATCATTTAGTTTTCCTATTCGAACGCAAGTAAAAAGATTTAACGTTTGAATTGGGTATTTTCTATTTGAATGGTACTCGTGATATGGAATTATTTTTAATTAAAAATACGATACGAATATTAAATAATATAATTTAAACATTACATTTGTTCAAATGTTCTAGGAAGAATAATAAAAAAACAATTAAAGAAAAATAAGTTCTAGGATTGTGATGGCAGCATACACCACAACAAATTATGTTTTTTGGAATGAAAAATTTCATCCCAAAATATTGAAATTTCGTCTCAAAATATTTTTTAGAACGAAAAAAAGTGTCGCAAGGTCGTCCTATAAAACTGTCCCAAAAGATATTTTGGGACAAAAATCACAAATTCATCCCAAAAAATATATTTTGGGACAAAATTAAGCTGGACCATTCGAAATCGTTCGAACGGATGTTTTTTTGGGACAAATTAAATTCGTCTTGGAAAACCGTTCGAACTTATAAAATACCATTTGAACATATGGGACTGTTCGAATGGATCGGAGTAAAGAACGTTCAAACGAGTAATTCCTGTTCAAACGGCGCGCAACTTTTTCAGTTCAAATGATAATGTATGATGTTCGAACGGTTATGTCCGATTTGTATACATTCAAACGGATGATGAGTGTTCGAATGGTTATTATTTTCATGGACAATCCATACTAATTTAAAACCAAATAGATATTTATATTTTAAAAATACATTACAAATTGTTCAATAAAATACTAATAATACTAATAAAATTCTCAGTACATAATATATAATTGTTCAATATGCAAAACTACTTCTAATGAAAATTAATTGCTTGGAGGCTTGAATTATTGCATAAGTATCTGCATTTAAAGCTTCATCTCTCTTTATTCATCTTCTTGTTGTTTCATGCGCATCTCCATCTTTGCTGGTTTTGTCAATTGAGCCTCTAACTCATGCTGTTTTGTAATCTCCATCTCTGCTTGTTTTGTCAATTGAGCCTCTAACTCATACTGTTTTGTAAGCAATTCTTGAATCGTAGAATTTTCATTTTCTAACACAATAGCATTAGTGCTTGACATTGATGAAGAGCTTGAAGGCTTTATACAGCGACCCAAACCCCTCAAATATCCTCAACGTTGCCCTAGAACTTGTGTAAAAATTTCAACATCACTTGTTGATGAATTATGATCTGAAGCAGCTTCAGCACGTATGGCAAGCATTTTATCCTACACACAACATATACGTTTAATATTGAGACAATAATTTAAATATGTTTACTTAAAAGAAATTATAATACTTACATAATTTTCACGAGCATCGGGATGAGTCCACTCTCCCTTACTATTAGTATGTGATGCAGCATATAATTTTGTTAGATCATAATTGGTGTCTGACGCTTCCTACAAGAGACATTGTTAAGATATAAATTTAATATTAAAAACAAACTATACACAATAAATAAATAAATAAAATACATTACCAATTTTTTAGAGAGGCGATGGAAAGATCTTGAGCCTGCGTGATGCTGAATCTTCAACTTCGATCTATTCGTTTTGTTTATAGAACTTTGCTCCTGCATAGAAATTGTAAAAGTTAGTAAGTGAAAATTATAAATATGATACATAAATAATTAATTTACTTTACCTTATATGATGGATCATCAAACATGTCACAAAGTTTTTCCATTCTTCAGGTCGGACATCCTGAAAAGGATGCTCACGTGCTTCTTCCTTGTTCTCGTACTTCTTGTAATGCTCATGACACCTCGCCTTATACTTGCGGAATGCATTACACATCAACTCTTCAACAGTCTTAAGCTCCTCTCTCCGACCATAATTTAGTTCAAAGTCATCATTAAAAGAGTATATATACAAAGACATTATCATTTAGAATATTAAATAATATAAATATAAATTTATTATTTAAATATTACGTACCAAACAATACTTTTTTATAAACTCTTTCGCCTCTGCCATGAACTCGTAGCCAAAGGTGTATAAGTCCGTGTAAGAGCACCCACATGCGATGCAAGCCAAGCTACTTGTTGTCCCTCACCCCCGGAATGTTCATCAAGAATGTTAACCTTAATCTTATCTACTTTACGATATTTCTCCAACGTCACACCTCTAGTAGTGCCTCGTCCATGACGAGATTGTACTGTTATCTCTATAAAATAATATTAGTTATTTACCCCGTATCAATTAGCATATATCTTAATTTGAAAAATGAGTAGTAGCTATTTACCTTGTTCCGTAAAGTCAGTATCTAATGGCAAGTCAGACGGAGAGCTAGAAATAGGTGAAGATGGGATGTGAACTTCCTTCCTCTTTGGTGGCATAATTACAAGATACTATATAATGTGAACACAAACAGGTTAATCATCTGTATCAATTTCATCTATAGATTCGGTCTCATCATCTGTAGATACTTAAGATGACTCAACACTTTGATCAACTGTCGCCTCAACTATATCAGCCTCAATATCTTCCCTATGTAATGGGATCATCTCATACTGGCTCAAATCTACAAATAAGTTAAAGGTAGGTTGACTCTCTTAGTGCAATTTCTCGTTCTATACGATCCAAAGCTTCTAGGTTCAATGTTCTTACACATAAATCTTTAAAAAAGGCACCCAACTCAATTAATGCAACCCACACATCTCTAGTAAAAAATCTACGGATACCAACAGGCAATATACGTTGTAAAAATACATGACAATCATGGCTTTTTAGTCCAGTAATTTTCCAGTCATTCGTTCGCACACACCTTGTTAGATTCGAGGCATACTCATCCGGTAATCCAATTTTCTACAACCACTCACAAAATGTAGCCATTTCGTGGTCGGGGACCTATCTTAGATAGTACAGGGGACTCATTGGAGACTATCGCCTATATCGACATTATTTCTGAGTTCTATAGAGAGCTCGGTGGTGCCAGCCCAGATGATGGAGGGGCATATAGCATCTCTGTCCGAGGAATTTCGATTGTATTTTCACGGGACCGACTATCTGAGCATCTTCGTACTCCTAGGCTGCCAGATGCATATCCGAACATGATGCCTAGAGATTTTGATCCTTCAGTTGAGGTAGAGACAGCTGAGGAGGAGGCACCAGTTTATTATACAGATGAGGTCGATATCATTGCTGATCATGAGGTGAGGGATTTGGTTGTTGGTCCAGATGCTCCCCTGTATGACGGGGCGAAGAGCATCAAACAGGCAGATCTATCTTCGTTCTTCAAGATCATGAATTTGATAATCGCCAACAACATCGACCTTCAGCAGCACAAAACAGAGGTTGGCATTGATCGGATGAAATTTATGATACGGGTCGCTCGTGGCATTCCTATTGATCTGGTGGGGTATATATTCGATAGGATTCGATCAGAGTTCCGGTACATTTCCACAGATATACTGCCATTCGGGATCCTGATCACCCAATATCTATTATTTGCCAGTGTTTTGCCTGATGTTGCCGAGCATAAACGGAAGCCGATGGGACCGATCAACAGCACTACCCTCTCACGCAGCACAGGACACTCGAGACTGCGTCTTCATGGACAGCATCCAGACTCGGTTGATCCTCAGAGAGATGCACAGCTAGGAGATCAAGGACCACAGACCGAGGCATCAGTACATAGCGCTACACGTGAGGACATGGCTGAGATCGTGCGTGCAGCGATCAGCAGACAGACATCAGCGCTGATCGATGCAGTGCGTATTGAGGTTCGTTTTGCTATGTCTGATTTTCATACTGAGATTATTGGTAGCATCTCTGAGTTACGTACGAGGATTGATGCCATGTCTGCGACTCAGGTCACTATGAGTACTCGACTGACGCAGATAAAGGAACGTTTAGCTGCAGTCGAGGAACTGTGCAAAGAGTTGGGGTCTTAGTATTTTCTATCTTTTATTTATTTTTTCTTTTGTTTTTAGAATGGACAATATTTAGTATTTTGTAAATTCACTATTTATTTATGAAATAGTCTTATTTTATATTTCCTGAACTAATTATTGATTTATATTATTCATATTATTTAATCAATAAATTTATTATAATTTCTAGCTAATATAAATATAATTCTCATTTTTTTAAAAAGAAAATATGCTCACCGTTCAAATGGTCAAAAGTTACGTTCGAACGGTATATCAATTTCCCGGTATAATAATCTAACTTATCGCGCCAAAATTTACGTTCAAACGATCAACTTAGACGTTCGAATGATGAATCGTCACTGTTCGAACATTTCCATTTTTAGGGATACCATATTTCATCCCTAAATATAGCGTTTGAACGATGTATGATGCGTTCAAATGGAAAACATCTTTTTAGGATAAAAAATAAAATCCGTCCCTAAATCTCACTTTTTGGGACGATTTTTATTTCCTCCCAAAATAAAATCGTCCCAAAATGTCATTTTTGTTGTAGTGATAGAGTTTTGGGACATCATTGATTGCCACCGTTCAAACATTTTTTAGGGATTGAATCTCCAGCTTCTTCTACATATTTTCTTCTAATCTTGCCTTTAAATCAGCGGCTTGATCTAATAGGGTCAGCAATTCTTTTTTCTTAGGCCTCAAATGTTCTATCTCAAGTCTTGCTTCCTCTAATTCTTGAGTTTTGTCATTCTATCTGACTTGAGAAGAAGATGATGATGTTGAGGATGACTTCACGCAACGTCGTCCTGAGTTCCTCAAATATCTAGAATGTGGTCCAAGAACTTGAAAAAAGATTTGAGTATCATTGACAAATGATTCATCAAATGGGTCCGTAGCAGTTTCCTTAAGTGATATCATCTTATCCTACAAAAATATTATTAGACAATTGAATTAAAAAAAAAAACTTCAACTTACATAATTTGCTTCTACTTTGGGACTGGTTCAAACACAATCATGATTTTTATGTGTTTTAGTATAAAATCTGGTTAGATTATAGTCAGTAAGACTTTCTTCTTGTTGTAAAAGGAAAATCTATATTAGAACTTAAATTAAAAAATTATATATGTTAATATTTAAGGGGACTAGTAGAACGTTACCATTTTTTAGATAAACGATGAAAAGATCGAAAACTAGCATGATAGTGTATCGTTAAATTTGATCTATTTGCGTTGTTTGTAATACTCCGTTGCTAAAAAAAAACATTATGTTTATATTTAATACATCTATCATATACTATAAAAAAAATTACAGTGAAATTACCTATTGAGCAGGATTTTCAAACATATAACAAACCTTCTTCCATTCATTTGGTGGCATTGCTTTGAATGGATTTTGACGCACCTCTATTGCAGTACTGAACTTCTGATAATGTGCGTACCTCTGGAATGTATTAGACATCAACTCCTCAATCATTAGTCGATCATCTCGTCGGCCAAAATTAAGTTCAAACTTGTCCTTCAAAAAATTATAAATAATTACTATAAATACAAAGTAATATTAAATTAACATGTTATACTTAATATTTTGCAAAGTAAGTTATCACGAGACAATGATTTTTGATGTAGTCTTTCACATCTTGGAAAACTTTAGCCCGGGAGCATGTAGTCATCAGTGCATATGTGCGAGTACGGGTACTAACATAAGAAGCAAGCCAAATTGTCGAATCCCTAGAGCCACTGGTGTGATTATCAAGAAAATTAACTTATAATTTTTTCCCATTTCCTTACTTTTCTATGCAGACTCCCCTTGTAGTGCCTTGACCTTGGCACAGACTTACAATAGCTATATATACATATAATAATTAAAGCACATTTTAATTAAATGCTAATATCTTGAAAATGTATATTACTTAAAATAAGCAATAAATGTAGTGTTTAATTTAGTAAAATACATTCTTTTAGGTTTGGTGATGTTGGCTCACAATTCATGGCAGGTGAACTAATTGGGGAGTCGGTAGTGAATGGAGATGACACACGAGTTGCTTTGCATTTGGGAGACATATTTGTTTGAAACTGTAATAAATTATTAATCTAAAAAATGTTATAGATATTTATAACAATGAAACTTACACAAATATTCATTTCATTCACTATCAGTTTTGCTGGACCAGTCGCTCTCATACTCATTAGACACTTCAGTTAATTCATGTTATTTTGACATTCTAGTCTCAATTATTTCTGGTTGAACATCTTTTCTACGCAATAGGATCATGTCATATTGGCTTAGATCAACAAATAAATTGATGTTTGATTCATTTTCTTGATATGATTCTTCATTTGTTGGACTATCAAATTCTTCATGTTGTTCGTCTACATCTGGAATGTAATCATATACATTTCTTGGTGCAAACTTCTCCACTACTTGCCATGGGTTCCCGTACTCCGAATCATCTAAATAAAAAAGCTTGATTCGCTTGGCAAGCGAGAATGAATGGATCATCTTCATACCATGTGCAAGATGAATTGACACTAACAAAATATTCATCGTTACACACTCCCAACCTAGGATTTGAGACATCACACCAATTACATTTAAACAACCAGACCATATATCACCCCACGTAGTTTAACGCTATGATATCTTTTACAACTCTGTAGAAGTTAATGTTATCCTCCTCATGGTTTCCTTAAACTAGGAACCCATAATTTTAAATTTTCCTCTATCATTCTCTATCAGCCGTATGAAATCTATATCCATGCACCAATCATCCTGAGTATTGGATGACCCGCCTGGATGGACCACATGCTAAAGCATATAGTTCTGGTAAGATTTATTCAGAATTTTCACTATATTTTGATACAACCTATATCAATAAATATTATTATAATTATATCAATGTTAGATAGAAAAAATTGGAGTTTAGTGGTATGAAATTCAAAGACAATAAGATATTTTTACAGTAATATCATATGTTCAAACCACGAGGCAAATTTCTTTCGTGCTTCTTTTCTACTTTAGTTACACCATCCAAATAAAGTAGCTTTATAGGTTCACTATGCATGTTCAAGTCAACTATTACTTTGCATCAAGTTATATTATATTATATTCCATGAACTTAAATTTATATTGATACGGAGATTCATCAGTAATTTCAAGTAGTGGTCAATCTCTACGCATGTTCAAACTCTCTTCCACATAGGTCATAGCTCTCTTGTGCGCCAATGGGATGTATAGTTAGAGAAAATACAAAAAATTATGATGAGACTCCCATTTATCCATTTTCATAATTTCGGTCCGGTTTCATAAATCTAGTATCAGCCCCCACGAAAATATATTGAACAAAATGTATGTCATTCATTATCAATGTTTGACTTTGCAATCGAATCTTCCAGATGAGCCTTATTCCCCATAGATTTAAGTTCTCTCAAAAATCGTTTAATAGGATACATCCATCTATACTGAACCAACCCAGCGACTAAAATCTCACAAGGTAGGTGCACAACCAAATGAACCATTAGATCAAAGAATAAATGCAGGTACAAACTCTCCAATTTGCACAATATTATTGTGATATCAGCTTCCATTATTATTAATGCATCAACTTTCAAAGTTCTAGTGCAAATATCCCTGAAAAATCTACCTAATTTTGTCAGAGCTGTACGAAAATCCCGACTAAGCTTTTCACACACACCAACTGACAACAAACGCTGTAGAAATACATGACAATCGTGACTTTTAAGACTAGTTATCTTCCAGTCATGACTTCGCAAGCATCTTAACATATTTGAAACATAGCCATCGGGTAATTTGATTGTCATGAATTAGTCACAAAATTTCTCTCTCTCATCATTTGAAAGTTTATATCATTCAAGGGGTATATAAGCTAATCACACATTATCTTGCAAATGCAACTCCAATCTTATTCCCAACACCTTCATAATATGTGTGTCTGTGTCATATGTAGACCGTGGACTAATTCATCAGCTGCAATCGTCCATTGGTTTCAAGATTTGATTCCTCATGCTTTCAAACCCAATAGCTATGCTTTTAGAAGTATAACCATAATCAATGTTAATGCCAAAAGAGTTTGTAGGTGCACTAAGTAAGTATTTAGTGATCTCTTCCACACAGAGCTCAACCTTTCCCCATGGATGCTTTTCCATAATTCTCATTGTTAAGCAATCCTCTCAACCTTTTGCTTAAGCAAGATTAGCAACTTCATTTATCTCATTAATATTACCATTACCTACATTAATATAGTCCTCAAGAATTTGTCATAAACAATCTTCTTTTAATGTAGAACTAAAGAATGTTGCCAAACTTCCATTGCTTTCAAGCCTATCAAAAGAAAGTGCTTTCTTACAAGTTAATAACTCAGCCACAACAACACCAAAGCTATAGAAATGTATCCAAATTAAACTCTACTAGATCAACAGAGGGTCCAATAAAAGAGTTAGAAACATTAATATATCATGAAAATAAATAATTCCTGAGTAATGATTTTAAATATAATTATGTCTTGGGGGGCTTCAGCCTCCATATGAAAAAAAACCCTAAAAAATTTAAGGTTTTTGAGATTCATTTTGTAGAATATACTTTATAAAATTAGTTTGTCCTGTCCCCCTAGTACTCCTATGTACCCCCACTCCTCTCTATAACTTGTTTTCTTGATTTGCTTTGTTTCTCAGAGATAGACACATATTCATATTTCTTTTTCTTCACTCCGTTCTAATCCAATACTCCAACCATACCGTTCTCTCAGTTTTGTTTGCTCTTATTCTCGGATCACAACTCTCTTCACTCTTATTTTCTTTATGCTTGCTTAGTTTTGAGTTTCATTTCTTGGCTTTGCTTCAGTTTCAATTCAAAGGCTTGATTTTTATTTTGTTTCAATTAAAGGGATGGGGGTCCCAATGCTGCAAGCAATACTGTATGGAGGCCTAGTAACTGTAAGAGCTTAGCTGAAGCCGAAAAGCACAAAACCTGGAGGAAAAGCAAGTTTTCGTGTTTTCTTCTGTTAATTTTTTTTAATAAAACAAGTCACCACATCAGTTAGGGTGCGCGAGTTCATGCACCAATTTGTCTGTATGTATCGGAATTGGACATGAATATCCTTACTCAATGTCCAATAAACTGCAAAGATTTCCCTTTGAATGGTGACTTCATCTATCCTAGTCTCCATGCAAGATGTGTGTTGTCACAACCTAAATTAGTATTTTAAGAAAATCTAGTTGTGTGCATCTACGATCACATAACTTTTGTAAAATCACCACTTGGCCAAAAAAGTAAGCTAATGGAAATAAGTAGATTTTATTATTTATTTTATATCTTAATAACTTTGATTTGATGATCAAGTTGATACAAACTGTATTTGGCATATTTTAAATTACAATGGGAGGAAAATACTAAGACTAGCTTGAATCCCTTTTCTTTCTTTATATTTGTTATTTATTTAAAATCTAAATGTTTGTGTCATATGAATATTTATTATTCAAATTAGAGATGGCTTGAGTTTAATTCCTAGCTATTACTTGTTAGATGTGTATTCGAATTTGTTTCTCACATGGAGTCCAATAATAGAGTTAGAAAGATTAATATGACATATTAAGCCATGCATAGCTAGGTATATAATGAATTTAAATATAATTGTTTATTGGAGTCGGGAAAATTAACTTTGTCCCCTACCCACCCCAAAGTTAGAAATTCTAGTTCCACCCCTAGCCAGCTTCCATGCATCCTTTTAAAAGTCTATATATCATCTGCAAGAAGTCTTACAAGGGAGAAAACTACTTGTCCTCTTACTTCTCTTAAACAAAGGGAGCAATGGCTTTCCGTAGGATCCTCTTGCAAGTGACATGTACTGTTGTTGTGATGTTATCAGGAATTGCAGTTGTAGCTGTAGCACGTCAATTAGCCAAACCAAACTGCCAGCACCAGTGTGGAGATGTTGAGATTCCTTATCCATTTGGTACAACTGAAGATTGCTACCTTAACAAACATTATTTTATCAATTGTAGCGAGTCGTCCGGCCGATCCCAAGCACAGACTGGAAATCTGACTGCCACCAACATATCCATCGACGACGAGATTGAAATCTTGATGTTTATAGCCAAACAGTGCTTCAATAGCACTAGTGTGCTTGGGTTTCAAAACAAACCCTGGATCAACTACTAGGATTTCACAATTTCCAACACCAAAAACAAGTTCGTGATTGTCGGCTGCGACACTTACGCATACCTCAATGCTTTCCGAAACAAAGAGAAACAAAATTTTGGGTTAGTAAAGATTAATTAATGGTAAAAGCTTCAAATCGGTTATGGTGTAAACTTTTAATTTACACCATCCAATAGAAAGAAAACACGTAAGAAATTCATTTTGTTTACCATGGGTGCAACTTTAAAATGAAAAAAGCTAAATACAGTCGGCGTGCATAAATGTGCGAGAACAGCTGCTGATGTGGAAAATGAAGTGCACCGTTTTGTGTCTTCAGCAAAACGTTTCGTTTCGTTTCATCTCAACCCTTCGAACTCTCCCTCCCTTCAAAGACCAAGACCAGAGTCTCCCTCCCTTCGTCTCCACCTTTCCCTCCCTTCGAAGACCACTAAGTTGCAAAGGAAACCTGAGATTTTCTGCACGCATTACTCTTGAATATTTAGGTTAATCTTTTAAAGAATACACTTGATCAGATCCACCAACAATCACAAGGATCGAAAAATCAACAAATTTGGAGAGAGAGAGAGTGGAGGGGATCCAAATGTAAATGGATATTGTGGATCAAATTTGTGTGATTCAGGAGCTCGGAGACGCTTATTGAGCTGCTTAAAGGCGATCTGAACTGCAGCGAGAGAAACAACAATCAATTCGTTAAGAGAAAAAAGAAAATTAGAGTAAAGGAAAGTGAGGATTGGATCCGACGGAGGAACGAACCTTTTGGTGATGATGATTAATGGTCGGAGACTGACCAATCTACAACGCATTAGATTCAATCTGTTAACGATTGAGCGTTTTTCTTTTTTTGGTGGGATGCTAACTAACGCTGCACTTTACTAATTGGAATCCGAAGAAGTGAGAAACGGCTCTCGTCGGTTACTCCATTTGCGTCTGTTTGGGTCTTCTTCCTACACATGCCTCAAACTGGGTTCTTATAATTTGCTCTTTTGGTTTCTCACGAAGACCACAGACCTAGCTCCTTACGGACACATTCACCTGAAAAGAGAGCACACATCCACTTGAAGACCACGAAGATGAAGATGAAGACGAGCTCGAGAAAACCACTGAAGACGAAGACGCACTCCCAACCAAAGAAGAGTTAATTCGAGATCTGTATTCTTTGCCTATGTCTTTCTTTTTATTTTATATTAAATATATCGGATGACTCCCCTGCGCTTACCCACCGTGACTATACCTAGAAGGGCTGGTTTAAAATATTACTCCCCTATTTCTATCTCATTCTCTTGAAGGAAGGCTTTGTCTGTTCGTTTCAGAAATAGTTATCTTGCCAACGAAAGCAGAGGCTTATTCACTGGTCTTCAGAGGCCAGCTAGAGGTATTGCTTTGGAGTACTTTTTTCCTACAGATTGGTGATATTCCAAGCACTCCAAAAATATGTTTCGTGAAACAAATTTTGATATTGTTATAGGTTGCTTCTTTTTGGCCCCCGGAGGAATGGGAAGACCAGGCTTGCCAAAGCAATCACTCTAGAGTCCAAGGCAACATTTTTTAATATATCAATATCTTCCTTGACATCAAAATGGGTGTCTTTGTCCTTGGTATCATTTTGTTTTGAAGGATTGTGCTAGTTATGTTTCTTTTTCTTCTTTTTTTTTTCTGTTATTTTCATTATTGAAGAAGATCTTAAATAAGTTTTATTTATACTTGAATAGGTTGGTGAAGCTAAGAAACTTGGTCAGGCTCTCTTCATAGTGGCTAAATTCAGACAACCATCTATAATTTTCATCGATGAAGTATGCTATTCCCTCTGTTTGCTGCATTGTGAGGGTCAAATCTATAAGGGAACTTAGCAAAGATTGCATTTTGCTACTGTTTCCAATTACCTCTCCCCATATTTGTTTGAAACTTAAGTCAGCGTTTGACTTGTCGAAGGGGAAGAAAGGACGGGGGGGGGGGGGGGGGGCAAAAGAGGATACATAGGTGAGGAGAGCCTGGAAAGGTGAGAGACATAGGTCTCGGGAGAAGGGGGAGAAACCCTACCACTTCGATTAAACTTATACGTCTCAAATGTTGATTGGGTGGTGTAAATCTATTATAGGCACCTCATCCTACTCCCAGAGTTCTCTTAATTAAAACCTCAACACAATAATATTTTCTAATTCGTTTATTTTTTCCAACAAAACTAAACGATAATGAGTAAAGAGAGATTTTTCCCTAATTTTATCAATTTTAAGTGAAATAGAAATAATTATACTCCATGTTGGTTTTTTCAACCATGATATTATAGTGGAGACCTTGGGCATATTTGGCAAACATAAACGTATTTAAAATTTTCATAATTTATCATAACTTGATTTTCAAACATTATTCAAACACAAAATACTATTCAATTTTAAATTTTTAACTTTTGTATCTAATCATTACTTAAACACAAAAATCAATAAATCTTTTACAAATTTTAAAATAAAAATTATATTAAAAAATTATATCCATTTTTTATTTTAATTTTACTTATTCACTTTCAATTACTCCAATACAATACTCATTTTAAAATGGAAAATGATATTGTGCCTCTGAGTTTGTCTCCTCAATCTGACTGCTCGTGTATTTTATTTTATTTCTTAGTATTTTTTTATTTAATGGTTAAGGAAATGACTATTAGTGTATTAGTAGTTTTATTTTTAAAAAAATGTTTGAAATAAAAATCAAAAGAAAATAAAATAAAAGAAAAGTGTAATTTGCATTAGGACACACCAAGTAGGCAAACTTAGGTGGCATAGTAGCACTACTCTTTTAAACTTTATTTTTATGCAACATTTTCTCTCATTTTCTAAAGAAAAATGCTACTATGCCCTCCCAAACATACCACTCAAAGTTACCACTCATTAGTTTTAGGGAAGGCAAATAGTCTCGATAAATACTATTTTAAAGTTGATTTTATAACTAATAAAATCATTTATATATTAGTAGTGTGTTAAGCATATCACTAAAAACACTCGCAAATAAATAGCACTTTTAAATCAACAATAAATATACTTGCAAATCTGTTTATTAATAGACCAAACACATCATTAATGTTTGAAGTGCTCTATCTGAACTTAGATTAAAAATATTGATTTTATATTTTTTTACTAAACTTATAAATAACACAGTTCTTTAAATAAGATTCTAAGATTTCTAACGATACCAATCTATGATTGGGGTGGAAATTGGCCAACTTCGTTGGTTTGTTCCTTTCGTGGGTGGTGGGCTTTATGACTCTCGCCATATATTATATGGCAAATGTTGAGGAATAACTTCATATCCTCTATGAAGTTGCTGGCTAAAATTTGAGCAATGCTTACAAAAATTATAGAGAAACGATATTTACAGTTGTGGAGTGCGCAAACGTCGCACAATCTATTTGAAAAGAGTGAGTAAATATAGGATCCATAAGAAAAAGAAAAATTAATTTTTTAATAGTAGATCCCACTATTATTCAAAATAATTGCACGGCGCTTGCATTCTCCACGACTGTAACATTACTAAAAACTATAACCCCTTTTTTAAGAGTTATTATTGAGTGTGACTTAATTTCCTACTGAAAATGCCATTTTTTAGGCTTGGCTTGACTATTGCTTGACCCTGGCTCAAGCAACCTTAGCTCGACACTTCGCTCAACAGTTTGCTCGAGCGAATCTTTAGACATAGCATTCGCTCAACACCCGCTCAACAGTCAGTTGGAGCGGGAAGCCAACCAGTGAGTTCGCTCAACACTCGCTCGATAGTCAGCTCGAGCGAGTGCTTGCCCTAAAATGTCTACTTGACACCATTTGACACTCTGCTCGATAATGTTTTGAAATTTGGATTCTCTCGCCGTGGACCATAAATACATGCTTTTCTCATGTATTTTTCAACCGATTAGCAGCCAAACATTATAGAGGAAGAATCATTTTGTGAAGAATCGTGAGAGTTCTATTGGGTGTATTGGAGCTTTGGGATTGAGGATTTTGTGATTGATCTCTTATACTCCACCCTTGTTGATAGTGGATTCGTTGAGACCGACCCTGACAATAGACGTAGGCTCACATTAAGCCGAACCACTTAAATCTTAGTATTTTTTGTGTGATTGTCATTATTTTTTTTATTTGCTTTCACTGTTATACTTCAATTTAGCATTTGATCATATCCCAACAAATTGGTATCAGAGCTCTAGGTTTTGTACGAGATCTTTAGGGATGGCTATGGCAAAGTTTGAAAGGGAGAAACTCGACGATCAGAACAGTTTCAGGTTTTACTGTGACAACAAGGGCTCTCAAAGGTATTGGACGGGAGTGTGACCGATGATTCTCTAGCACCGTCAAGAGAAGAAGATGAGAAAGCATATAGTGTTATTCTGTTGTCACTATCAGATGGAGTTTTGAGAGAGGTTGCTGATGAGGAGACCATTGTTGGTCTTTGGAAGAAACTTGAGAGTTTGTAAATGAAAAAGTCGCTCACCAACTGTTTGTATTTGAAGCAACGAGTATATACTCTCAAGATTAGAGAAGGTACTCCTATTTCTGATCATCTGGATGAATTTAATATAATTAGAAGCCTTCACAATAGGCTGCATGTCTATATGTGGTAGTCTTAAGAATGTCGTAAATGGATCTTGCTCTGGGATTGGGTGTTGCCAGGTTGACATCCCAACAGGATTGAAGGACTTTACTTTGGATGCTCGTAGCTATAAAAATCACAAAAATGTCTCTGATTTCAATCCATGCAGCTTTGCTTTTGTGGCTAAACGGGACGAGTTTAATTTCTCCACTAATTATCTTCATAGCCTGCAAGAGAATGAGACCTATCCAATGGTTCTTGATTGGGCAATCGGTAATGAAAAGTGTGAAACTGCTCGGAACAAACCAGATTACGTATGTGGAGGGAACAACAAATGTTATGATCCCAAGAATGGGAATGTGGGTACCGTTGCAAGTGCAATAAAGGTTATGAAGGAAACCCTTATCTCCACCACTACAAGAAATTTAATTTTTAGGGACGAAATTAGTTAGGGACGAACTAAATTTCATCTCTAAAAGTCATTTTTGGAGACAAATTTTTCATTTCGTCTCCAAAACTGCCTTAGATACAAATTTCGTTTGAACTGAAAAATATCCATTCGAACGAAATATTTTGTGACGAAAAAAATCGTCTCAAAAAGAAAAACCGTTCGAACGGGGGATAAAGTGTTCGAACCACCAATTAATTATGTTCGAACAGTATATGATCTGTTCAAACAGTAATAATATTGGTGGGAAATTAAATTTGTTTTCCCGGGGAAAGTTAATAACCGTATGAACTTAAATTTATTACTTCGAAAGAAAATTTTTTTCATTAATTTGTTTATCATTATTAATTTGTACATATATTTTAAATTTTGTTTTTCCGATAAAAATGATTTATTTTCTGTTAAAGTATATAAATATAACTTTAAAGATAATATTATTTTGTATATTATCATGAACGGCAAGTAAAATGAAAAAAATAAATAAATTAGCAAACACGAGAAATAAAAATTATACATTAATTACATCTCAACTATATAATGTTCAATACAATATAAAAAAGTAAAATAATAACTAAAAAGACTATTTGGTGTTGAGCAGATCAACATCCTCTTGTAACATTTTCACACGCCCATCCAGATCTCTAAGCTTCTCCATAATGGGCTCAACGAACTCAACAAATAGAGCTCGTACCTGATCCAAAGTAACCCCAGGAGGCTGTCTCTCAACAGCGGCAGTAGTACTAGTAGAAGCTGGATCAGTGGGCGGGGCACTAGGCTGTCCTGGTGCAGCCTTCCGCAAGTGCCCCTCGCTCTTGCTGAATGTGATCTTGTTGAGGGGCCCCATCTGTGGCGACCTCCGCTCAGTTGCTGAAACTGTAACCCCTGATCGAAGTAGGAAGTTAGATATCAGTAGTGCAAATGGTAGACTACCTCCACTAACATAGCGTGACTCCGATCGGATGCGGTAAAAGAAATATAAGGCCAGATCAATGGGGTCCCCCCGCCCTATCCTCAAAAAAATCTGGCTCGATCGATCCCAAAATCAGTCTTGTGTTTTTTCGGGTCGATGTTATAACCGACAATCAAGTTAAGCATTCTAAAAAATGCTATGCAATCAGCCTGTCGGATCACTTTGCTCCCATCATATGGAGGAGCCGAAGGGTCTCGCACTAGATGACGCACCTGATCATCTGTCAAATCATCATCAGGTAGTTCCACATCCTCACTACCATCCTCACTATCATCCGGATCTACATGCGGAGCTGGTATGGGGGATGCGGCATGTGTGTCAGAATCAGATGGTGCAGCCGCTGGTCCCGAAGTAGCCGGTCCAAGATATGCGCCGACCTCGCGTCGGATGTCGAGGAACTCAGCAATAATACGGGGAGAGAAATTAAATTTAACTCTCCGGACTGATAGAGTGTAGAAAAGAGAGTCAGCACTCTCCTCTCCCAATGCACGGTAAAACTCAACGACCATATCTGGGTATGCAGTCCCCTGCTGCTGACAGATCGGTACCCATCCCTGCTCAGTGAAAATGGATTGTATGCTCCGTCCCTCCCACGAAAGATCAGAGAAGTCAGACAAAACGATCTGACGCTCGACGAGTACAGATCTCGACGCCTGAGTAGGAGCTGGTCTAGTGCTACTTTCACTTACTTGGTCTCTTACACGTTTTCTTCCGGTAGATGCCATTAATATACCTATTGGACCATAAGAAAATTAAGAATATAATTATAAATATTATATTTAAAATATATTATTTAAGAATTACACTTAGATTGAACTGTATTGAAATAATCCGTTCGAACTAAGAATATTCCATTCGAACTAGCATAGTTGTTCGAATGGAAGATTCTGTCAATTCAAACAGGCAACTAATATTCGTTCGAACGGTAAGTTTTTGTTCGAACAAAAATAAATCTGTTTGGCACGAACACGTTCGAATGGAATGGAACCCGTTCGAACGAGATCGAACCCAAACAGCCATGGCTGAGTCGACTCAGCCATGGCCGAAACCCTAATCTACACCAAAATGGATCGATTAAATCGGTATAAATGATGAAGAAGTGAATCTAGATCACTTCTACCGATTAAAATCCATAGATACAAACAAACCAAACCAAAATGGGGGGATTTCGAATCCGAAACCCCCCCTCCCAAACAAACGTCATTAATCTCAAAAAAATTCACAATAGAAGCCCATACCTCTTAGAAGAGAAAAATGGGGTGTTTCTTCGGCGGTTGAGTGGCGGTTGAACGGCGGAGATAAGCTGGGACGAGTCGGATGTCGTTTTGGGTTTGAATGCACAAGGTTTGTTTGATGGGAATCGAACTGGGTGTATAAGTATCGTGACACCTTGTTCGAACGGAATAAAACCCGTTCGAACGGTATTAAAATCCGTTTGAACTTGTCAATATCCCGTTCGAACGGTTAATACTATGAATATATTTCTAATTATATAACTATACTAATGTATAATAATACTGATATTACAAAGTACAAAAGTATAAAAATAATACTAATAATAGTATTATAATGCTTTAATATACAAGTTAATATTTTAATATAACTATATTTTATATCCTAGTTTGGGTATAGTTATAACTATTGACTGAGTTATGATTAACTACATAAGAGGCATTGGCTTCATCATAGGCCTAGCCAAATATTGTAAAATGAGTAATAAGTACTATAACTAATATACTATAAGTACTATAAGTATATAAGTACTATAACTAATATAGTAATATAAGTAACTATACTATATAGTACTAATACTAATAAAGTATTACTTAAATGTATCATATATATTTTATAATATATATAATGTAATTAATAAATTTAATTAGTACTATATATTCATATAGTACTAAATTAGTATGTTAGTAACTATATTAGTATGTTAGTAATCTAATTAAATGACACTAGTGATTGCTGAATATAGTAATTAGGGTTCGAACGGTTTGCTATGTATCATTTCCCGTTCGAACGTTCTGTTTATCAGTTCGAACGTGAAACTCTAGGAGGGAATTTTCCCGCTAAAGGGTTTTACGTTCGAACGGTTATTAAATACCGTTCGAACGTAAAACTTTAGGAGGGAGTTTCTCCCGCTCCATGGTTTCCCGTTCGAACGATTAGTAAATAACCGTTCGAACGGTAAACTTTATTCAAATATTTGCAACAGATCTCAGAAATCAGAATCTCCCCATTTCCCACTCTCACTCCCTCACAAACAAAGTTGCGTCATTCTCCCTCCATCCAGTTCCAACTATTTTCATTTTAATTTTACTTTTTGTGGAGTTCCTTCTCAGTACACGCAATTCTCATCTCATTATCGGTATGTTTTTTATAATATTTTTAGCTTCCTATGATTTAGTTACTTTGTTAAAAAATTGTTGAAATTCTTTGATATTGTTGTTGGAATCCTTTAATATTATTGTGTTGTTACGGTGTTGTTATTACTATATTGAAAGTTTTTGAAAAATTGTTCATCTATTTTCCGTAGTTGAAGTAGAATTGAAATCTGGAACGAACACGTTCGAACGTGTTATTCTTTACGTTCAAACGTATATTCCGTTCGAACGGTGTATATAAACGTTCGAACTTGTTCGTTCCAGATTTCAATTCTAGTTCAACTACAGAAAACAGATGAACCAAAACACAAATACACAAACAAACCAAAACACAATCAAACTTAGAAAGATATTAACTGCAAAAGATAGCCCGTCTACAACTATACAAACATAAAAATTTTAGACGCTTAGTCGGCTAAGGTCATATTTTGGTTGGGTTTTGGAGTGTTGGGTGAAGAGTCAAGACTTTAGTGACTCAATCCAGGCATTGAAATTGAAGTTATCATTGAAATTGAAACTTATCATTGAAATTGAAGACACTCATTCTTATGGTTCTTACCATACAAGTAACTCAATCCAGTCCCATACCATTTTCAAATTTAAACTATTATTTCTATTACTTTTTGTGGAGTTCATTCTCAGTAACAATTTTAGACTTTACGTTCGAACGGGTTATGTTTTACGTTCGAACGGCATAATACATATCATTGAATTTGAAGACCCTCATTCTTGTGGTTCTTAATATTTGAATTAATTCACAAACTTCCTCTCGAAAAAATAATACACAAACATAATCAAACTTAGATATAAAGTCATAGCAATATATTATACAGACATAATCAAACTTAGATATAAAGTCATAGAAATATATAATACAGACCATAAAATTTAGATATAAAGTCATAGAAATATATTATACAAACATAATCAAACTTAGAAATATTAAAATTAAAATACTCCATCTCCCATCTTCCATGTCCACCACCTTAGCATTGCCACCACCACTATTATTTAGGAATAAATCCAAGCGCAACTAACTCTTGAAATAAAGCATTGAGTTGTGAACTTCCGGAGTTCCCAAAACCACTTTGGACATCTTGAGTTGGGTTTGTATTGACAGAACCGACAGAACCACCTTGGACATCTTGAGTTGGGTTTGTATTGACAGAACCACCTTGGACATCTTGAGTTGGATTTGTATTGACAGAAGCATATGATAGACAATTTTGTTCTGTCTCATTCATTAGTGTTGCTAGTTGAGTTGAAAGATTTTCAACCTGCAGAAAACCAAGTAGGATTATAGATCTTGGTTGACAGAGCATATTAGGATTAAATATGATTAAAGAGAACCTGTTGCTGAAGAGCAAAAATATATGAAAAAATTCCATTGATAGGATCTTGAAGCCTAGCTTGCGCTTCATATATAAGTGTGTTAATCGCTTCATAACGATTATCGACCGGGATGCGATGTAGCAGCCTCTTTACATTACCACATCCGAAAACCTTATGAACGGCTCCAAATTGGATATATCCAACTGGACCTTTGAAATAAGGATAAAAAATACATCCCCCACTACATTTCCTTCTCACAAATTTGCATGCTTCACAAGCAGAACCTCGCCTACCTCGCATCTTGATTGGTGGTGAGAGAGCATCCTTCTCACAAATATATAGACGGATGATGAGCTCGCATCCTTCTCAATCCTGATGAGCTCGCATCTCGTGATGCGAGCAGCACACCATAAAACCCGGCCAATTGAAGATGGAATTGCTTCGAGCCCCACAAAAAGAGAGCATAAACGGAAGGCCAAAGCTCATTCATCAATATCCATAAAGAGAGCATAAACCATCCGGGGGCCAAAGCTCATTCATCAATATCCATAAAGAGAGCATAAACCATCCGGGGGCCAAAACTCATTCGTCCTTGTGCACATGACCAGACCGACAATATCCGTAAATTATGGAGATAGTATATCCGTAAATTATGGGGATATACATCCGTAAATTATGGGGATATACATCCGTAAATTATGGGGATATACATCCGTGACAAAACTCACATTTCTCACACACAGATTTCTCTTAACTCACAGATTTCATACCACCGAACTCTCAACTGACATTTCTCTCAACTCTCATTTCTCTCAACTCACAGATTTCTCTCAACTCTCATTTCTCTCAATTCTCACACACAGATTTCTCTCAACTCACAATTCTCACACACAGATTGCTTCGAGCCCCACAAAAAGAGAGCATAAACGGAAGGCCAAAGCTCATTCATCAATATCCATAAAGAGAGCATAAACCATCCGGGGGCCAAAGCTCATTCATCAATATCCATAAAGAGAGCATAAACCATCCGGGGGCCAAAGCTCATTCATCAATATCCATAAAGAGAGCATAAACCATCCGGGGGCCAAAACTCATTCGTCCTTGTGCACATGACCAGACCGACAATATCCGTAAATTATAGAGATAGTATATCCGTAAATTATGGGGATATACATCCGTGACTCTCATTCTCTCAACTCTCATTTCTCTCAACTGACAATTCTCACACACAGATTTCTCTCAACTCTCATTTCTCTCAACTCACAATTCTCACACACAGATTTCTCTCAACTCACAATTCTCACTCACAAATTTCTCTCAACTTACAGATTTCTCTCAACTCACAGATTTCTCTCAACTCTCATTTCTCTCAACTCTCATTTCTCTCAACTAAAATGGCCAGCTATCGTCCTTATAATATTGTTCCTGATTTGAATCGAGAACCTAGTTTGCCACAAACATTATGTTTCACTCCTGATGCTATCAATACCATGATAGCAACAGATAATTATTTCTTAAACAAGAGTGATGCGGAGGTTGTGGATGGAGGTCGAATAATGACATCTCAGTATGCAGCTGTTGTTACTACCTTGAGCCGAAGGTTACTCCTCAGGGTAAGTGAGATAGAGATGCTTAAAAAACAAGTAAGTGAATTGAATACTAAGCTTGCAAATAAACGAAAAAAAAAAACAGATATTAAAAAGACAAAATAAGGAATTAAAGCTGTCTATGGACTTGTATGCAAAAGATTTGGAACCAAAAGTAGCAGAGCTGGAGAGAATGTGAAAACAAGTAGATGAGCCAAAAACAACTGAAATAGCGGAGCTTGAGAAGGAAAATGCAGGGAATGTCCTCAACCCTCCGGAAAATACCTCAACAACGCTCAACCCTGATGAAGATGCTTAATATATGTATTTTATACATATGTATGGATTTTATGTTTTGTTTTAGCCATATGTTTTGTTTTATGCATTGACAACTCACAGTTTGATATGTTTTGATATATGTATGGACTCTATGTTTTAATATATGTATGGACTATATATTCTGTTTGAGTAATATGTTTGCTACAAATGGGCTATATGTTCTGTTCTATGCATGGAGATGTGTTAGTTTGATATGTTTTGATATATGTATGGACTATATGCTCTGTTGTTGATGCACGCATTTGTTTTCAATAGGATATTAGACATGGATAAGAGTTGGATGTTGTTGGGAGATAGACTTGGGCGAGACTATAAGGAATATGCACAAGGGGTGAAGTTTTTTTTAGAGTTTGCTCGCGTGAGCGTTGATAGTCGAGGATATATAAGATGTCCGTGCAAGAAGTGCAAGAATCTTAGTTCGTATAATTTTTTAGTAGTAGAGGATCATTTATTTGTAAATGGAATCGATCCTAAATACTCACCTTGGGTCTTACATGGCGAACCATTTCTCAAAGGAGTTAGATTTGGTAGTCAGACCAATCAAGTAGATGACAATATTGAAAAGAATATATGTGAGAATATATTGGGTACTCTGATGTCAATAGAAGGGAAGACAAAAGATACAGCTAATTCTCGTAAAGACTTAAAAGAGTTGGGGATAAGACCAGAGTTGCATTTGCAAGATAATGGGTCGTCAGCATACATGCCTATTGGAATGTATACACTCTCAAATGATGAGAGAAAACAATTTTGTGATTGGTTCTTGACAATCAAATTACCCGATGGCTATGCTTCACACATGTCAAGATGTGTTCGAACACATGATTGAAAAATAGCTGGTCTTAAAAGTCATGACTGCCATGTATTTCTGCAGCGTTTGTTGCCGGTTGGTGTGCGTGGAAAGCTTACTCGAGATGTTCGTATAGCTCTCACAGAATTAGGAGGATTTTTCAGAGACATTTGTAGAAGAACGTTGAAAGTTGATGCATTGTTAAAAATGGAAGCTGATATTGCAGTAATATTGTGCAAGTTGGAGAGTTTATACCCGCCTTCATTCTTTGATGTAATGGTTCATTTGGCTGTGCACCTACCTCGTGAGGCTTTAGTCGCTAGTCCAGTTCAGTATAGATGGATGTATCCTATTGAACGATTTTTAGGAAAATTGAAGCGATTTGTGGGGAATAAAGCTCGTCCAGAAGGTTCGATTGCTGAGTCATATATTGATAATGAGTGGCATACATTTTGTTCAATGTATTTTCGTGAGGTTGATACTAGATTTACAAGACCAGACCGAAATTATGAGGGTGGAAGAGAGGCGGGAGTCTTGTCAACATTTACCGTGTTTTCCCAGATAGTACGTCCCATAGGCGCACAAAGGGGTTACGACCTATGTGGGCGAGAGTTTGAAAGAGCTCGATGGTATGTCTTGAATAACTGTACAGAGATTGACCACTATTTGAGGTTAGTGATGATCTTCTAAATTAATTATGTATAATAATATAACATTTTTTGTTGCTACAAATTAATCATTCACACAAACCTGCGTAGTGAACATATACAACTACTTCGCACGAATGGTGTAACTGACGTAGAAAGAAAGCATAAAGAGGAATTTGCTTCATGGTTTGAACATACGATATTACTGTAAAGTTTCATTTTATAATATGAATTTCATACCACTAAAATCTATCATTTTTTTATATAATAATATTTATTGATGTAGGTTGTATCAAAATATGTTGAAAATTCAGAAGAAATTTTACCAGAACTGTATGCTCTGGCATGTGGTCCGTCTAGGCGGGCCATCCAGTACTCAGGATGTTTGGTGCGTGGATATAGATTTCACACAGCTGACAGAGCAAGATATAGGACAACTCAAAATTGTGGGGTTGTAGTCGAAGGAAGTCATGGGGATGATAACATTGACTTCTATGGAATTGTGAAAGATATTATAGTGTTAAAATACGTGGGAGGATATATGGTCTGGTTGTTTAAATGTAATTGGTGGGATGTCTCAAATCCTAGGTTGGGAGTGCGTAACGATAATTACTTTGTGAGTGTCAATACATCTCGCACATGGTATGAGGACGATCCTTTCGTTCTCGCTTGCCAAGCGAATCAAGTATTTTATTTAGATGATCCGGAATATGGAAACCCATGGCGGGTAGTGGAGAAGTTTGCACCAAGAAATGTGTATGATACTATTCCAGAAACAGAAGAACCTTCAGAAGAAGTTGATACTCCAACAAATGAAGAAGCATATCAAGAAAACGAAGTAGGCATCAATCTATTTGTTGATCTCAGCCAATATGATATGGTCTCATTACATAGAGAAGATGTTCAACCCAAAGTAATTAAGGGTGAAATATCAGAAGACGATGAATCAACTGAAGTGTCTAGCGAGGATGAGGGTGATTGGTCTAGCAAAACAGATAGTGAATGAATTTCAAATATCAATTTTTGTAAGTATAATTTGTTTAAGGATATCCATAATGTTTGTTTGAATAATAATTTGTTACAATTTCAAATAGATATGCCTCCTAAACGTAAAGCAACACGTGTGCCATCTCCATCCATTACTGATTCTCCGTGTGATTCACCTGTCATGAATAGTCAGCCAACACTATCAGACTCAGAACAAGGGATTTTATCAAATTAAATACTACAGTTTATGCTCAATTTAGGTAATATATCTATAAAATAAAAGTATTTAATTCGAATACTTGCTTTAATTACTGTATATAGCTGTTGTAAGCCAGCGCCGAGGTAGAGGCACTACGAGGGGTGTCTGCATAGAAAAAGTAAGGAAAGTTGGTAAAATTAAAGTTGATATTCCTGATTATCACACCGGTGGCTCTGGAGATTCAGCAGCATGGCTTGCTTCTTTTGTTGGTACGCTTACTCGCACGTATGCACCTATTGCTACATCCTCTTGGTCTAAAGTTCCACAAGAAGTGAAAGATCACATCAAAAAATGTTGTTTGGTAATAACCTACATCTCAAGTAACTAAGTATTATTCATGTTACTTTTTGAATATTTAGTGTTTATACTAATTGTTTACAATTATTAAAAGGATGAGTTTGAGCTTGATTTTGGCCGACGAGAGGATCGATTAATGGTTGAGGAGTTGATGTCGAATGCATTTCGGAGGTACAAAGGTCGATGTCATGCACATTATAAGAAGTTCAGTACTACAATAGAGGCGCACCAAAATCCATTCCAAGCAATACCACCAAATGAATGGGAGAAGGTTTGTGATATGTTTGAAGATCCTGCCTATCAGGTAATTTCGCTGCTCTATTTTTTTAATAGTATATTATGATAGATGTATTAAACATATATATATATATATATATATTTTATTTTTTTAGCAACGGAGTACTGTAAACAAAGCAAATAGATCAAACTTGAAGATACACCATCATGCGGGTTCTCGATCTTTTCATCGTTTGTCTAACAAAATGGTAATTTATTCTACTCCCTATTAAATATTAACATATAATACACTTTTCTGATTTAAGTTCTAATATATATATTTTTTTGTAGAAAGAAGAAAGTCCTGCTGACTATGATCTGACCCAATTGTATGCAAAATCACATAAAAATCGTGATGGTTTTGGACCAGTCCCGAAGCAGAGGCAAATTATGTAAGTTTAAGTTTCTTTAATTCCATTGTGACTATAGTTTTGTTACTTATACTAACTAAAATGTTTTTGTTTTTGTAGGACAAGATGATATCTCTCAAGGAAGTTAATGTGGATCCATCTGATGCATCATCTGTCAACGATGTTCAGATCATTTCTCAAGTTCTTGGATCACGTTCTGGATATTTGAGGGGCTTAGGACGTTGCGTTAAACCATCTTCAACATCATCATCCTCTTCTCAAACTAGATCGAATGACGACAAAACTAAAAAATTGGAGGAAGCAGCACTTGAAATAGAGCGATTGAAGTCTAAGGAAAAAGAGTTACTGATCAGATTAGATCAAGCAGCAGATCTTGAGACAAGATTAGAAGAGAACATGCAGAAGAGATTGGAGATGGAGGTAGAAAAAGCTATGCTTCAGTTGCAGTCAGTTATGTCACAAAACTCTACACCACCACCATAATTGTAAAACTTTTTTTTTTCTTTAGGGTTAATACATTATAAAGTTTCAAAAAATTTGAACAATTGACATTTGAATTATATTTTGTGTAATACTAATATGGTATTTTTAATTAATTTGGTTTTGTTCTGTATGTTTCATACCGTTCGAACGGTAAAGAACCAATTCTAAATCCATTCGAATAAACAAATAACCATTCGAACAAAAAATAACCCATTCGAACGAATATCACGGAATACAGTTCGAACGGACGTAATTTAAATTCGAACAAAATTTATTGGTTCGAACAGTATCAAAATTTATTGGTTCGAACGAACTTTATTTGTTCGATTCAAAATTTTATTTCGTTCGAATGGACGGGTAGGTTCGAATGGAAAATATTTCATTCGAACACTCATTTCGTTCGAACAGTATCAAATATGGTCATTTGTTCGATTCAAAATTTTATTCCGTTCGAATGAACGTGTCGGTTCGAACGGAAAAATATTCTATTCGAACAAGATATTGAGACGAAATTAGTTCGTCTCAAAAAAATATCCGTTCGAACGGTTTCGACTGGTTCTGCACAATTTCGTCCCTAAAAGTGATTTTTGGAGACGAAATTCAAATTTTGTCTCCAAAAACATTTTGAGACAGCCTTTTAGAGACAAATTAGAGACGAAATTTTTTCATCTCCAATTCTTTTTTAGGACGAAATTATGATTTTTTGAGACAAAAGTTTTTGTCTCAAAAAACCATTTCTCTTGTGGTGCACGATGGTTGCCAAGGTACGTACGTACGTACGAGTTGCACATCTGATAATAGATTCTCATAAATTTTAAGGAGAGATGTTTCATGTAGAATATTGAAAAATATAGAAACTTTGCAGCTAATTAATTTCAGTTATGCGTGCTCATATCGTCTTGATTATATGAAAAAAGATTCCTTTGAGGCGCTTTTGCATTATTAAACTTGAGGTCCTCAATCTGGAGCAAGAATTTGAGGGAAGCTTGATCTTGCCGCCGAATCATGCATTAAAATAAGACGATTATTTTTTCATGATAACTAATATAAAATGATAGAAGAGCTAAGCAGTAGTAAAACCCAAGAAAAAAGTAATGGAGAATCTATTAATACTGCTATATGATGAAATAGTTTTTAAAATCTTATAACGACGTCGTTAAAGAATTGAGTGGGTTTATTTTGGTAGCAAAGACAATACAATCATGTAAGATCATTTTAATTTATGGATGGTTGGAATCGTTTAGCTAAACAAAATGAACTGAAGAGGCGATTAAATATTAGAATATTATAAAGAAATGTATAGAAAATTATATAGGCGTAGTTACAGATATATTGAAATAATATAGTACCTCGCTCAAGGACTCACTGTTTTTTTTTTTTTTTTTTTAAATTTGTTGGTCATGAATTCATACTTATGTGTTTCAGATATTAATGAGTGCCAAGTTCAGAAACCAGCTTGCAAAGTAAACGGAAATGCAAAATAAAAGAATCTTGGGCAATCTCACTTAATAAAGTGAGGCCCGTGTCTTTGCTTTTGTATTTATATAAGAAAAGATTTACACTTATGTACATTGTGTTTTACATAAAAGGAAAGACATTAATGCTCTGTAACCGTGGCTTGATTTATGGGATTCTTCTCTTTAACATCCCCCCTCAAGCTGAGCGGGAGGGAACGAACACTCAGCTTGTCCCGAAGAGTAAGAAATCTGGTAGTCGGCAGTGGCTTAGTGAGGACATCTGCGAGTTTTCCTCACTTGGTATGAACCGTTCATTCAAAGCATGACGTTGAACTTGTTCTCATACAAAATGGTAATCTATTTCAACATGTTTTGTTCGGGCATGAAGAACTGGGTTGGCAGATAAATATGTCGCACCAAGATTGTCGCACCAAGATTGTCGCATCAAAGAGTAGGACAGGTGGAAGAAAAAATTCCAAGTTCATGAAGAAGAGACTGTAGCCATAGAATTTCAGAAGTTGCATTTGCCACAACCTTGTACTCCACTTCAGTACTTGATCTAGCCACCATAGGCTGTTTCTTTGAACTCCAAGAAATTAGTGATTTTCCAAAGAAAACACAAAAACCACCTGTAGATTTTCGATCATCTGGGCTACCTACCCAGTCAACATCCGAAAAAACAGAGAGAGCAAATAAAGCACTTGGTCGAAGTAGAAGTCCGAAATCAACAGTGTCTCTCAAGTAGTGAAGGATGCACTTGACCGCCGTCCAATGTTTGTCAGTTGGTTTATGCATGAACTGGCACACTTTGTTGACTAAGAAGGCAATGTCGGGCCGTGTGAGAGATAAATATTGAAGTGCACCTACAACACTCCGATAAAGAGTGTGATCGGAAAACGAAGCCCCATCAAATAAGGAGAGCTGAGTATTGGAGGCCATAGGAGAGTGAACAACCTTTGCATTTGTCATGTTGGTGCGACCAAGGAGATCGAGAATATACCTCTTTTGACTTAGTAACAAGCCATCAGGAGTGGAAAAGGCTTCAATGCCAAGAAAAAAATGAAGAGGGCCCAAGTCCTTGACGGCGAAGTCCAAACTAAGAGACCGGATGAGGAATGAAATGGCATCATCTGAGGAACCGATGATGAGAATGTCATCTACGTAGACAAGGACAAAGAGTCGAATGCCCTTGGATTTGTAGATAAATAGTGATGTATCAGATTTGGAATTTTGAAATCCAAAATCAATTAGTTTATCACTTAATCTCGCATACCAAGCACGTGGTGCTTGTCTGAGACCATAGAGTGCTTTGTTTAACCGGCATACATGAGTGGGAGATTTTTTATCAATGTAGCCCGTCGGTTGGGACATGTACACTTCTTCAGATAAGAGACCATGCAAGAAGGCATTCTGAATGTCAATTTGTCGAATGGACCAGTTCTGAGAGATGGCAAAGGCAAGAACCAATCGGATTGTAGTTGGTTTGACGACGGGGCTAAATGTGTCGTCATAATCAATGCCAGGCTGCTGGTGATAGCCTTTGGCGACCAGTCAGGCCTTATGACGAATAGGTGCTCCTTTAGAGTCCCGTTTCACACGATAGACCCATTTGTTACCAACTAGATTCATGCCTTCCTTGTATGGATAAGTGTCCATGTGTCATTTTTTTATTAGAGCCGAATACTCCTCATCCATGGCCCGTCTCCAAGGCTCATGCTTAGCTGCTCTTGAATAACAACCGGGATCTTCGAGGACCTAAGAAAGGTTAGTAACAAAAGCATTTGGAGAAGAATAAGGGATTGTGCCATCATTAAAAATCTTTGGTTTAAAAATGTGATTTTGTGCCCGGGTACACATAGGAGAAATGCACGAAGAAGCAGGATTGGGGGAAAGATTTTCTTGTGGCATGGATTGTGCTGAGGAATAAATTGAGGAAGCTGGAGAATTTTTGGATATTAATTGGGAAGAAGCGGAAGAATTGGATAGAGATAAGGATACGGTTAGAGTGGAATTTGTAGCCGAGATTGATGGATGATTTGTTGAGATTTTGAATTTGAGGATGATAGAGAGTTGACTGGAGAAATTGAAGGCACCGAATGATTTTGAGCCAAATTAGGAATGGTGGAAGAAGTAGGGTATTCAATGAGATTGAAAATGAGTTGGTTGGCATTTATTTGAGGTGGGGCCGAAATTAAATGGGATGAGGAAATGTTGGGGTTTGTCGGTGCAACTAAGGAAGTTTGAGGAATGAGTTGGTTGACATTTATTTGAGGTGGGGCCGAAATTAAATGGGGTGAGGAAATTGTGGGGTTTGTTGGTGCAACTAAGGAAGTTTGAGGTGATTTTAGCATGCATTTTTGAAGAGGAAATGGTAGCTGTACCGTGGGTGTTGGTAGGAGAGGAGGTTGACTTGAATTAAAGTGAGTTGAGAAAGGAAAACTTGTTTCGTCGAACACAACATGACGTGAGAGATAGACTTTCCCTGTGGATAAGTCCAAACATTTGTATCCTCGGTGGTTGTTGCTGAAGCCAATGAATATGCACCTTTTTGAGCGGAAATCTAAAGGACCAGTGTAAATTGTATTCAAAGTTTTGAAGGGAAGCCTATGGCTTTTACCCTGTTGACATGAATTACGAACAACTGGTTGTTTAGTTGAGGAGACAGGAAGTAAAGCAGTAAAGGCGAGGTGCTTGACAGTCTTGTATGATGCATGACCAAGACGGGAGTGCCAGATATCCAAAGGAACACGCTGACAAGAGAGAGCTTGGAGAGATGAAGGAGATGATGGTGGATATGTGAGACAGAAAGGGTAGAGCCCAGCTTCAGTTTTGCCTTGGAACAGGAGCTTCTGCGTGCATTCATCCTTCACAGAAAAATACCCGGCATGAAATTCAATGAAAACATTGTTGTCAGCTGTGAACTGACTAACAGAAATAAGATTTTTCTTGATATGAGGCACATGTAAAATTGAATTTAATTTAAAATTAGAACGGGGTAGAGAGAGGCGGGTAGAACCAATATGCTTAATAGGCAAACCTGTGCCATCCCCGACTTGAATAGTGTCCATCTCGTGGAATGGTTTTGCACCAAGATTCAAATTTTGAAAATCATTGGTGAGGTGATTAGTGACTCTAGTGTCTGTGTACCAGTTGAGATCACTTTGAGGTTGAGGTTGAGCAGTGAAGGCTTGCATGGTCGGTTGTGAGCCTTGGTAGGAGAGATCAAGACAATGATAACACTGAATGGTGGTGTGGCCAGTTTTGCCACATACTTGACAAACTGGACGGGAACCAGAGGGTTGAGAGTGAGAGCCACGTCCACGTCCGCGATGACCATGACCTCGACCATTTGGTGAGGAACGATGGTTGGGACCTCTCCCACGGCCAGGATTCGAATCATTCTTGGTAACCATGTTGGCAGAGCCAATGGAGATATCAATTGCCGCATTTTGTTGCTCTAGTTGAAGTTCAAAGTTTAGGAGAGGGAATTGATCCACTCGGGTGGAGATAGAGGTGACTATGTCATTGTAGGAGTTGTCTAGCCCAGCCAATAGATAGGTGAGAATCTCGGAATCCCGGAGTGGTTCACCGATTGCAACAAGAGTATCGGCATCGCTCTTTACTTTTTGATAGTACTCCGACATAGACATATTGCCTTTCTTCAGAGTAGATAGTTGAAGTCGGATGGTCAGGACGTGGGCTCGGGCATGATTGGGGTACATGCGCTCAAGGGCACACCATACCTCTCTAGAGGTCTCGAGTCTGACCATGTGTGTGATAATGGGCTCCGAGAGTGATGACATGAGAGCCCCAAGGATCACTTGATCTTGATTGTACCATTGCATGTATGCTGGATTCAGTGTTGGTGTAAGATCACCTTCTGTAGTTAGGAGACGGGGAGGGCTAGAGATGGTGCCGTCCACATAGCCGAAGAGCTATTGGCCATGTAAATAAGGTAGAATCTGGGCATGCCGGAGGAGGTAATTATCTTTTGTAAGTTTGATAGTTACCAAACTCTGCAGGTTGAGGGGTGCTGTTTGGGAGGGAGAACTTGATGATACAAAGGAGGTGGTGGAGCCCATTGGAAAAAAAAAAGGACGTTTGTCTTAGAGTGGTTGTGATACCATAAACGGAAATGCAAAACAAAAGAATATTGGGCAATCTCACTTAATAAAGTGAGGCCCGTGTCTTTACTTCTGTATTTATATAAGAAAAGATTTACACTTATGTACATTGTGTTTTACATAAAAAGAAAGACATTAATGCTCTGTAACCGTGGCTTGATTTATGAGATTCTTCTCTTCAACACAAAGCTACTGCGAAATGCACCAACATTGAAGGGAGTTTCACATGTACTTGTCCCAACGGATACGAAGGAGATGGAAATATTAACGGAACAGGTTGCAATCCTAAAGCCAGCGGCAGCCATGCGAAGATCATTATTATTGCACTAATTGGTACGTATCAATTAATAACAGTTATATATATATTTCTTTGCTTGGTAATTTGTTCACTCACATAAGTTGATTGAATTCAACTAACAGAAATGTTTGGTCTTTTCATAAATAAATCCTAGCTATAAACTAATTTGTCTTGATATGGTATATTAGATGACTCGTTTACAAGCTAATTACTTTTGCAAGGTATATTAATTATAAACCTAACGTTTATCTTGAATTAATCTTTCATATACCAATTCCTAGGGTATGTATTCAATCTCATACAGTGCTAAACTTTTATTTGGTTGGAGATTTTTCATGTTGGCACTTTTTTCTTTCTATTATCCAATACTTATCTTCTAATTAGTATTTATCATATTTCATTATATATAAAAGTGATTAATATATCTATGATTGATATCATGATAAAATCTCAACCGATTAGGCTCAGTTTGGATTGAGAATCTCAACCCATCTCATCTTATCATTTCATCTCATCATTACAACTTTCATAAAATGTCACACAAAATATAATAAATAATTTAACTTTTTCAAATCTTAAAATAATAATAATATTAAAAGGTAATATTCTATTAATATTTTATTCAATTTTCAACTTTCATCTCAACTCATCTCATCTTAACTCAGTATCTAAATTTATTCATGATTGAGATTTAAACAATTCTAAATTTTCTTGATCTAATTAGTTTGAAGTCAATGACTTTAAAATTCCAATAAAAATAATATTAAATGTAAATTAAATTAGGTAGACATGTGTGTGTATATATATATATATATATATATATCATGTACTCGCGATGCGATGTATATACAATATTAGGTAGAAATGCATACCTATGTAAATTTGAGGGGAGAAAAACTTTGAAAAAAGAGTCTCGAGTTTTGAAAGAAAAAGTGGTAAAACTTTAAAGTTCTTTTTTATTGTTTTATTAAAAGCAATGCCTTAAAGATATTTAATTCAAAATTATTTGACCTGTATAGATCAAAGGAGAGTTGAGATGAGTTGAAATGATTTGTAAATAGTAAAATAAGATATTTTATGAATATTATTTTTTAATATTATTATTATTTTAAGATTTAAAAAATGGATTGTTTATTTTTTATTTTTTGTGGAAATTTGAAAATTTTTTTTAAAATTTAAAAAAATTAAATTATTTATTATATTTTGGTGTGAAAATTTAAAATTTTTTTTTTAAATTTTAAAAAAATATATTATTATATTTTATATAAAAATTTTAAAAAATTATAATAATAAAAATGAGATAAATTAAAATAAATTGCTGAGAGTTTCCATAAACATCAACTTCTTCGTCGCTGGTCTTCTGGGTCGACAATCATTGTCCCACGTACCACTTTTGGGAAACTCTATGCCATTGGCCTGCTTGATCAAAATGAGCTGGAAGGACCCGGCCTACTATTCTACGCTCATTTCGAGACATGAAGGATGGTGTTTTTTTATTACTTTCATATGAACAGAGAGATCCGTGATTTTTCAAGAGGAATGGCTCATCTCCAACTTTTTGCACTGCACTACTTTTGCTGGCTTAGTGCTCTCTGGGCCTTCCCTGTTTCATGCATGCATTATTAAAGCTAGGGCGTCGCTGGTCTTCTGGGTCGACAATCATTGTCCCACGTACCACTTTTAATTTGGGATATTATATGCCATTGGCCTGCTTGATCAAAATGAGCTGGAAGGACCCGGCCTACTATTCTATGCTCATTTCGAGACATGATGGATGGTGTTTTTTTATTACTCTCATATGAACAGAGAGATCCGTGATTTTTCAAGAGGAATCGCTCATCTCCAACTTTTTGCACTGCACTACTTTTGCTGGCTTAGTGCTCTGTGGGCTTTCCCTGTTTCATGCATGCATGCATTATTAAAGCTAGGGCAAGATTATGTTCACCCTGATTTCAGCCTTTGTTATGAATATCTCTATTATTTTCAATTCAATATATATTTGTTTATTTGTGGTAGTGATAATCTCGTGCAAGTTATCTATATCATCGTCCTGTTAGGAAGAAGCACGACCTTTAGCTGTGATATATATATATATATATAAATATATATATTTATCAAACGAAATAATTTATGCAATTTAATTTAAGGTGTGCAAATTAAGTACATTCATTTTTTAAAAAGTAGACAAAATATGATATTCTGGTGAAAAAACTCATTTTTTTAATGAAAAAATGATTTGTATAATCTTAGGAGAATATGCCCTTCCGTACTCTCTTTAAAAAAAGTCAGCAAATCATGAGAAAATAATAATTTTTTAACAGTGAGATCCACATTTTTTAAAATGAGTATGTGAGATTTACACACTATAGAACTATATCTAATATTAATCTTTTAATGGTGAGCCTATTTTTTTTTAAAATGTTACATAGGGCATTCACACCCTCATATTGCAACTAGCATTACTCATTTATATAATACGCTCTCTAAACTAGTTGGCATGAATAAATTTCTGTGTGGGTTTATATATATATATATATATATATATATTCTATATATGATGCTTCTGTGATAGACACCAACTATGCTTTACCTGAATTCTTGAATGAGCTAGTCTTCATATAATACATATATATGTTACTTGCTTATTGATTCACAAATTTCTCAAACCGTTTGTGAAAACAAAAATAGCATCATGTTAACTAGAAAACTTCAATCACAATGCATGTTTGAACATGTGCAGCTATCAACATTGGCCTTACAGTATTGTTTGTGGGAGGCTCTTCACTATATTGTGGACTAAAAAGAAGAAAACTCTTCAAGCTGAAAGAGAAATTCTTTCAACAAAATGGCGGCTTGTTTCTACAACAAAAACTCTCAAAAGATAGAACTTCCATGCAAACAGTCAAAATCTTTAGAGCTGAAGAACTTGAAAAAGCTACAAACAATTATGATGAGAGTATAATCCTTGGCCAAGGAAGCTATGGCACTATCTATAGAGGAGTCTTACCACTGGTCGCCATTAAGAAATCAAAATTTTGTGATCAGAGCCAAATTGAACAATTTATTTATGAGGTGATTGTGCTTACCCAAATTAACCATAGAAACGTGGTTAAGCTGTTAGGTTGTTGTCTAGAAACAGAAGTTCCATTTCTAGTTTATGAATTCATCACGAATGAGACTCTTTCAAAACACATTCATGATAAAGTCCTATCGTCCTCACTGTCATGGGAAAAGCATTTGAAGATAGCAACAGATACTACAGGAGCACTTACATACATGCATTTCTCGGCTTCCATACCAATTATACATAGGGATGTGAAACCTGCCAATATACTTTTAGATGATAATTATTCACCAAAGGTTTCCAACTTTGGAACTTCAAGATTGGTCCCACTTGATCAAAAACAATTAACTACTTTGGTACAAGGAACTTTGGGGTTCTTAGACCCAGAATACTTTCATAGTAGTCAACTTACAGAAAAAAGTGATGTCTACAACTTTGGTGTTGTTGTGGCTGAGTTATTGACGGGTAAGAAAGCACTTTCTTTTGATGGACCTGAAATTGGTAGAAATCTAGCGATGTGCTTTAGTTCTGCAGTAAAAGAGGATCACTTACATCAAATTCTTGAGGTCCATCTTGTAAGTGATTGTAATATTTATGAGATAGATGAAGTCGCCAATCTTGTAAAACGGTGCTTAAGTGTTAGAGGGGAAGATAGACCTACAATGAAGGAAGTGGCAATGGAGCTAGAGAGGTTGAGAAGTATGGAAAAGCATCAATTGGGAAAAGCAAATCTCTGTACAGAAGAGACTAACTATTGTGTTACAACACCTGCAATACACTCTTTCAACATTGGTGTTGACGACGGATGTTCTTCTACCAGTACAACTGTTGGATACGAGGTTAGTATAATGAGAACCCAAGTCTTGAAACCATTGGATGATGGCAGATGATCATGAGTTAGTCCCGGTCAATATATTTTCATGTGTTATATCTCAATCTTCATGATGCCTTCCTTTTCTTTTTTGTCACTAGCTAGGAAATATTTCTATTAGATGTATCTTAGAAATGTTTAAAATGATGTCGTGATGTTATCTTTCATTTTATTTTTTGTCAGATATTTGCATATATATATATATACAACCATGCCCTTTATGTTATGCTATTTTATCACATATTATAACTAGCTAGTTTTCTTACCAACCCAATATATAGCTTGTCGTTTCTTCTTTTTTCAGTACATTTTATTGTCCTGGCCAGTCTTGCCCCATAAATTATAATAGGTCGATTAATTTCCTCCTAATTAATTACCTAGCTACTTTCTTCTAACCTGGCATCCATGCACCATGTTGGTTAAGTTAAAAGAATATTGATACTAAAATATGAAATTCATTGCATGCACCCGGTGTAGTCATCTTTACAAAATTAAGTATTTTTGCGGCAATATAAATTGCCGCAAAAAATCCTATCAAGTGTCGCAAATATTTTTTGGCTTCGATGAATAGGGGCCGCTAAGTGGACGCAAAGGTTGCGATAGATTTTTTAGTCGCAAATACAGAAGACTATTGCAAAGATAATAGTCGCCAAAAATGTGAATATATATGATTGCCACAAAACTAAAGATCGGTAGCAAAAACCAACCATTTTTGACAACGTGAGGTTGTCGCAAATAGCCATGGAAGATGAAATGAATGATAGTTTTTGTGGCAGTGGATGTATTGTCGAAGATAAATGGCTTCTCGCCACAAATGGCAGTTAAATTACGACGAAGTCATTAGCGTCACAAATATGGAGGATGAGTGGATATGGCGGAAATTGCAATTGGTTATTTTGGCCAATATTTGACTGTCGCAAATGCTCCTAATTAAGTGTAGCAAAAGGTGCTCTAATACATGATTTTAGATTGTTTGACCCACTAATGAATTGCTCTTTAGCTGATCAAGCCATTCCTTAAATAGAAGGCTTTTTTAGCAAAAGTTTTTCCAGCGAACTTACAGAACGTTTTTTTCTATAAACATGACTACACCTGAATTGGTTGACTCATGAACCCCAGGTAATGCTACTGAACTATTTCCCTCTGCCAACTTATCAATTGGGTATAGATCTATACAAAAATATGAGTGACATATACATTGATTCCTATCAAATGAGCAATACTATCATTGGTATATTAATGGCCCATATAGAGTAGCTTCCGTATAGAAAACTCAGAGCTAGTTTCTTTCTTTACATTCAGACAACCTAACAATAAAAGAAACTAAAGACTAGAAACAACCACCACTTACTGTCCAGTTAAATCAAAGCATATATGCATGCAAGAAACTGGATATAAGCTTCTGTATCACCCATCTATACTACTCCAAATCACCACTACTACTTACAAATAAAACTTCTGCCACAAAATTTGGTAGAAAGGGTCTTGTAGTATATTTGCAAAAGCCCAATCAAAGTCTACCCATCTGGTGCTACGTAATACATATAGATAGCTGCATATCTTATTGAACATTAAATGTCCAAATGCGAAAAGATGTCTAGATGAGAGTATATACATGCACGGCAAGATTATGTTCCAAAACATGATTAGAGTGAAAATGGTTACCTGTTAAATTGTCCGGGTTGCTCCACCGTTAAAGCAGCTGATAAATCGAATCCCATTCTATTGTCCAGCTCCATGTTTTGCAAAACCCATTATGTACACCAACTCCCTATCGATACCAGTCCATTTTACAACATCGCCATGTGAGAATGAGTACATCAAGCTAGATTGCCGGTAGCCCAGTTTACCCAGCACCATGTTTTGCAATCTTATAGTAACCTCCCAAAGCAAAAATCTTATAGTAATTAACCCAGCACCATTTTACCTAGCACCAGCTTTTGCAAAAATCTGACAGCAACCCACTCATCGATCTCTATACTATTGCTTCCAACATGACTCCCGGCATGAACTCTCAGGGCCCAAAAAACTATAGTCCTTTGCAAAATCAGACAGCTCCCCATGTCTCCCTGAGATTGCTGTTGGGACATTGAGTCTGTCATAAACATGTCAAATTCAGCTTGCTTTGTAATACTCGGCCCCAAGGCCCAGGCCCACAAAGAAGTTCAGTTTCTGAAAAAAACGACGTCGTTTAGGTGAGTTGTTTTTTTTGCCCTTTTCAGTTTTTCTTTCCCCCGATATCCCCTCCCCCACGCCCAGAATTCTTCCTCCTCTATGGGTTTCTGCAAAACGAAGACAACTCCACTCAAATAACTGGCCCCACGTACCCATTCTCCGATTTTCTCACATAATATTCCACTCTACAGACCACACTCTCTCTGCGCAGATCATTCTCCCCTTTCCTCTTATACGAAATTGTTTGATTGTGGGTGTTTTCTATAGTGCGGCAGCTTGTGAGTGTTCAAAGATAGTGTCGCCGTCGAGTTCTCCTCACCGGAAGTGTTGAATGGCTGTAAGATTTTATTTTATCCACTCTCTGTTCTTACTCACACACACCCACGTCGATTGTTTCACTCACGAACCTCTTCACAGATCACTCCTCCAACCCGCTTCGTGCCATCACAGCGGCTCGCATCGTCTCAAGTGGATCCTCGGCACACCGGTAAGCCCAAGTTCCTCTCCCTCTCCATGTTCATTTTTCCACCTAAAATTTTGGTATGTGATTTTATGTGCATTTTTAATTGGATTTATTTTAATTTCTTTTCCCTTTGCCAATTGAATAGTCGTGCGACACCCCTTTTTGTCCGAATGCATTCTATTGCTATCAAACCCTCATATAGTAGTGTAGAACGACGGTAAGACTTACTCCTTCACTCTCTGTTTCTAATCACACGTCCACTTCGATTTGTCACTTACGAATATTCTCACAATGATGCTGTTCATGGTTGTATGTTACTAGTTCATTAGCCTTTTCTTTTCAAACTCTCGTTGTCTTCGAGTTACTGCACTGAGTTTCCCTTACCGAACAGCGGTAACTCCATCTCCCTCACGCACCTTGTTTTCTCACACCATTGCGTCCTTCATTTATGCTCACTTGCTCTAAAAATATTCAGCTTCATCGACTCGGTTAGTATTGCCTCCGTGACTGGTAGAAAGTGGTATTGCACGATCTCGTTTTGAAGTCCGACAAGGTATTGCCTTGTTCATTTTTAGTCGCTGTTTTACATGACCCTGTGCTTGAATTTATTCTAATGTTACTACTTTATATCACGTGACAACACTAACACCCCAAACAGTGTTGTTTCCGCTCTTTAATTTCACGAGTCATGCGTACGGACTTGGGTAAGATATTAAGAATTTAGGCTCCTTGTAGACATTGTTACGTGGGTTATTTTTAAGCAATTGTGGTTGCTGGATATTTTTGTTAAATAATGAAGTTATGTGGGCTGTCCGGTTTACGTATTTATTTTGTTGGTTGTTTTGGGTTTGAGTATTAACCATTGGTTTGACGTTTGGTTTTTGTGAGTCTATAAGATACTATTGAAGTTGAGTGATAGATCGTTGAGCTGATTGTGATTTAATGGATTAAAAGGGGCGGTTGGGTCAATGATCATGATTGTTTGGGTTGAGATATGTGGTCGGCCAGGTTTATTCTTTGACTGTTATTGAGCTGATCATGTTGGGCTGGGTTGGAGATGACCATCATCTTGTATATCAAATTAATTCACATCCCTTCACATTGTATGCTGCATGTATATATATGTGTGTATATATTTATTACGAATCCAATTGCTTGTGTAATATTTAGTTATCATCTTTACTTGTGTATTTTATTTAAAATTATATTATATACGAAGCTATTTTTTATATTTTTAACAAAAGTTATTTTATAAACCAAATTATATATGTATTATGTAATATAACATTAATGTTATATATCAATTTTCTAATTGTTATGTAGATTATATCTTGAAAGAGTGAATGTGCATTTATAGACTTAAACAGTAACCAAATTAACTTTAACTAATTAACTGTAATCCATATAAATAATGTATATTTTAACGTAAAGTGATAGTATTCTAGATACTATCATTAACCTGATACACAATATATATGATTTTTATTATACTAGATAAATTATGATCACACATATTGTCATTTATTACTATTACTTGTTACTTGTAGTTGCATATTATAATTTTTTTATTGTATAATATAGACAATAACTTATACATTGTAACTATATACTTATATCATATCTTGTAATAAACTTACAAATATAATAGCTAGTAATAACTAGAATTCTTGACTTATTATGCTATCTATATATTAAACGGTTTAATTTATTGCATTTATCTTATGTATTACTTTTTTAATTTATACCTATAAATTACTTTACATGATGATTATCTATATACATCAGTTAAATAGTAAGATTTGATTCGTAAAATTCAAATTTTAAAATTTTCTTTACAAATCAAATTCTGTCACCTAAACACTTTAATTACTTGATGTGCTCTGTTATATCGCGGTTATAAATAATATATATATATATATATATTAATCGAGAACCACTTAATATATATATATATATATATATATATATATATATATATTTATATCGTAGGTTCCCTCCTTGAAAAAAGTCACCATTCATGATAATGTAAATTAAAACATGGATTAATCTTGGTTCCCTCCTAATTAATAAACTGCGGGATTAATCTTGGCGTTTTAACTTACCGGCCTGTTCAATATCAGTTTAAGTTCCAGCATTATTCGGTATTAATTTGGAATGAACAAACGGATGATCACTGATCGGGATTAATCTTGGTTATTTTCATTCAATTAATTAATTTAATTGGTTGCGACTAGCTAGGACATAAACTTTTATAGTAAGTCAAGGTCATGATCATATGGGGTCGTCATTGTTGAACAGATACTTTCATAATTAATACCGCCAGTCCATATATAATGAATATAAGATCGTGGCTGAATATGACCGCAACATATTGGAGACTAGATCAAAGCTGCCGGATGTATTAATTATATCATGCGCTCTGATCGATCGGTACGTATTGCATGCATGGATGTCATGTGCATGTGTGTAATATTTTATTCAAAATCCGATTGCTTGTGTACGTACGTAATATCATATTTCAAATATTACGATTTACGGATGATTGAATCCGGCCATTTCAAATATTACGATCTACGAATGATTGAATCCGGCCATATCCGATTGTTAGCGGACTTTGTCGCTGAGTTTACTAGTTTCCCGACAAAGAATGATGATGAACCTTCCATGAAGCCCTAAAAAGTATTCGTTGATGGCTCATCTTGCCGAGTTGAAGGGGGAGTGGGAGTGCATATCATCACATCCGAGGGAGAGGAGTTCAACTACGCCATCAAATTGGCGTTCAAAACAACGAACAACGTGGCAGAGTATGAAGTGCTACTTTTAGGGCTAATGGTAGCCAAGTCTCTAGGCGCCACCGAGATCGAAATACAAGCTGATTCTCAGGTAGTGGTAAATCAAGTGCGATGAGAGTTTTTTTGTAAAAAAAAATTAAAAAAATATTTAGTGCTAATAGAGGTCGAGTGCCCCCATTTCAAGTAATACCAGATTCAGCAAGTGTCGAGGGCAAAAAATACTAAAGCGAACAAGTTGACATGTGTGGTGTACGAACACAAGGACTCCCCCTTACTAGAGCAAACAATGATTTGAACTGTGGAAGTACCTGTTGTGGGAATCGAGGTAATGGAAATATTGCCTAAAGCCCTAGATTGGCCAGAGGACATAATCAGATATTTGGAAACCAATGAGGTACCAGAGGACAAATAGAAGGCTAGGAAGATCAGAAATAGCGCCCTATACTCTAATCGAGGGAATTCTGTTTCAGAGGGGCCACTTAGAGCCTCTTTTGAGGTGCATCTCTCCAGAAGAAGCACAATACGTATTGGCAAAAATACACGAAGGGATTTATAAGAATCACTTAAGAGCCTGGTCGAAAAGGCAATGAGAGGGGGTTACTATTGGGCTCAAGCCCTGTGGGGCGCCAATGACTATATGCGGAAGTGTCGAAAGTGCCAAGAATACTCTAGGGTGCCTCATTGCCCACCAGAAGAATTGGCATCAATCATGTCGCCTTGGCGTTTTGCCCAAGGAGGATTCGACTTAGTCAGCCCACTTCCCCTAAATAAAGGAGAAGTCAAGTTTGTGGTGGTGGTTGTGGAGTATTTCACCAAGTGGGTTGAGGCCGAGGCCTTAGCAACATCACGGTGAACAATATCACGCGGTTCCTATGGAGGACGGTAGTTTGCAGGTTTGGCATCCCGCGTGCCATCATATTGGATAATGGAAGACAATTCAATTCCGATCACTACCGCAATTGGTGCCAATAATTGGGGGTCTAGTTCCAATACTCATCCGTGGAACACCCCCAATCTAATGAGCAAGTTGAGGCGACCAACAAACACTAATGGGAATGCTCAAGAAGCAGCTCGACGATAGAAAGGGGGCATGGACAGAAGAACTCCTTGCTGTTTTGTGGGCCTACCGGGTCACAGTGAAAATGCTGACATGAGAAACTGCCATTATCCTCACAGGAAAATCTTGAAGGACATTTTGCACATGCTTACACTTGTAGTATTCTTCATTACTGTCCATTGATTTAACACAAGAGAAGTAAACTGCAGGACTACCGAGCCTTTTGGAAAAAAAAAATCATGGATCTACCTCAGTGGTAAGGGCGAACTTGGGAATGTGTGGGTTAGGCGCACGTTCTTGGGTTTGATTCCTCACTGTTTGAATCTTTTTGAAAAGGAAAAAAAAAATAAAGGATGAAGCATATGGAGCTTTCCTAAGTAAAGGGCTAGAAACAGTTACCCAATATTTGGGGGTTGAGTGTTCAACCTTTAAACACAGTTGGCGTGAAAACTGTTAGTCCCTTGGGATTTGAGGTAGTTAGAATCAGTAATGATTAATCTTAAGGTTGAAAAATCCTGGGACAAATCTTGGCTAGTAATGAAGAACACAGTCTATATACACACATCTAAGTTCTAAGATATTTTCTCCAATTCTTTGTGAAAAATTGTTGAGACAGTATTGGTGGATATAGCTTTCGGGGGTTGAGTAGTCATGTGTTGCATTTTGTGAGAATTCATTATTATATTTGATTGCTTTTGTTTGAATTTCGAGCTTTATGCAATATTTGTAATGCCTTGGTCCCGTAGGGGTTGGAGAGTTAGCTCCTGTAGCCTAAAATCATCTCTCATGCCACAATTATAAATACTCCAATTTCAAATAAAACATAAATTCATTTATTTAAACCAAATATATATGTTCCTCCACCAAAACACTATAGAAAAGCCTCAATAAAAAGAAACTAAAATCTCCACAGACTCGGACATATCCATAACTCAAAACTTCAAAATAACATAAAAGAATAATTCTACTAAGACTCTTCAATAAATAATCGTGCGATTTGGCACTTATTCATCTATGATCCTCAACCTTGCTAACACTTCCTATTCTTGACTTCCAGTTGGGACATTAACATCATTTGAAAAATGTTATGGAGATAAAGGGTGAGTTATCAATAACTCAGAAGACAAAGAACATATATTAGTATGTAAACATGAGTATTTACAGAAATCAGAATGCAGAACAAAACATTTTCATTCTCAGAGTGCGGAAGCAGAACATGTTATCAAAATATCGGAGCGAATAATCAGAAATAATTTCATTCCAAAAATATCCTTTGGCATAGCATAAATGATCATCTTCATCATCAGAACATCATATCATAACAGAGACCATGTATAACCCCCGTGGTAGGGTTGTGCATCTGCGGATAGCCCAGCAGAACATAAATCACTCTATCACCAAGGTGTGTACTCAAACCAAGACTACTATTATAACTTGTGGCAGGGCCGTATCCATTATTATAACTCGTGGTTGGGCCGTATCCACTATTATTACCTGTGGTTGGGCCGTATCCACTATTATAATCTGTGGTTGGGCCGTATCCACTATTGTAACCCGTGGTTGGACCGTATGCCACTATTATCACTCGTGGCAGAGTCGTAACTGAATAGAGCGGAAACATAATCAAATTCAGAATCAGAGAGTCATGCCAAAGGTTTTCAGAAATCACATCTTATCCAAACAGAGTACTCAACAAAAGTCATATCACCTTTATAATTAAAGTAGATCCAAAGCATAATCATGTACAAATTTTCATATTCGCTCTTTTTGCATTAGTTAGAAATATAATGCAAAAATACGCTCATGTCTACACCATTCATGACAAAAATACTTTCTATTTCATCAGAGTTCAATGAGTAATGACGAACAAATAACTGAGGTTATTTTCACATTTCTTTTCAAAACATATAATGCACATTTTCATAGATCAACCTCAATTCATTTTTTATTTTATGCAAAGTCTAGGATAGGAACCACGATTACCTTGACTTCTTAACTTTTTGAAATTTCCTCAAAATGCTGAACAAAATTAATCATCACCTATAACATAAACACGTAATTTTCATAAATTTCCAATCGAATACGTATTTCAATATTTAAGCCTAAAATGTTGAAATATCCTATTTTAATTCCTGAACAGCTAAACTTCTCAAAATTCATCAACATCCATTTAATTTCTCCAACTATGATATAAAAATCTGACGTATTTATTGAAATCATATTATAAAACTTAATACCAAATAATATAATTATAACAAAATATTTTAAATTATACATCAAAATTTTAATAAATTAGATCATAATAAAAACAATACAATATTATCGCTTACTTACCTTTGAAAGAAACAATTTAAACCACTTATAAAAATTTCTGTATTTAAGAGTTTTTAGAATATTATAAAATAAAAATAATGCTCACCTATACATAGTCATGTTAGTTAGTTTTTAGAATATTAAAACTGACTAACATGACTTGTAATTAAAAGGGTAACATTGTAATTTTAACACAAAATTATCTTATGCAAGACCAGCTTTACGTGAAGCTTTGTTTAAAAGAAAATCCAATTGTGAAATAGCAATTTGTGAAGCAGAGGCTCACCGAGAGAAGTGAAGCTGCGGCGGAGTTGGGTGGATGCGGAGGTTGTGTCGGCAAGCTGGGCGGCTAAGCACGAGAGGGAGGAAGAGTGAGAGAGATGAGCTAAGGTGATGATCAATCGAAAATGGCCATCTCAGTCCTGCTCTATTTTTGGACTGCAAAAACAGAGTCGTTTAGCTTCGATTTCGAGTGGATGTCGCACGTGTTTTGTGGTGCAGGAGGTAGCGGCATGGGGTTGCAGGTTGGTGACTCGCGGTGGGGAAGACTAGTTCCTCTGTTTCAGGGGTCAAAAAACAGGAGCTTGCGTGTGGTTGCTGATTATGGAGGGGAAATTAGGTGGCTGTCGGTTTCACATGGGGATGGAGGCTGGGGCTAGCGATGCTGCAATAGGAGAAGGCTGTGGCTATGGAAAAGTTGTGCGGGTGCAACGACGGGGATGGCTGGCTATGATTTCGCTTGGCTAGGCAATGGATACCTTAAGGTGGTGCAGAGGCAGTGGGAAATCGAGAGGAGAGGGAGAAAAAGAAGAAGCGACTATTCTAGGTTTTCGTTGAGTTTGATGAATGTGTAAATATTTAGGAAAAATAAATAAAACCCTGGAGAAAAAAATAAAGAAAGAGAGACTTGCATGGCGAAGAGACTAAAGCCTAAAGGATTCTCACAGCTTGTTTTTGGACGGGGGCTTTCTCCTTAAACTTGATCTTGATTCAACCACTAAAAATATATTAAAACTTTGATTCACTAATTTTCTCGGTCCAATAAAATATTTCACCGATCCAACGTAATTTAAGATCTAAATCTATTAGGAAAACCCAATAAAATTAGGGTTTTGCTACACAACTTCTTACTATTCATCCACACTCTACATTTTTTAATATTTTTTTAAAATTTTTTTTTGAATTTATTTTTTTTAAATATTTCAAATTTTTTATTTACTATTCATATAAAAATTATTTAATAAAAAAATTTTAAAAAAATTTTAAAAAAGATGGAGTGTGGAGTGTTGGGAAGTTGGGAAGATTTATTGATAAAATTATTCCATATCCATTAAAAAAATAAAAAATTGAGCTCATAGTCTATTCCAATAGTATTCGCAAATCTCAGGTGGGCTTTTCATCTGTATAAATCCTAAGAAGAAGGAAAAAAAATAGAAAGTAAATGGATATTGGACCTGGGTGTTTACAATATTCATCTCAATTAATTTTCACTATTTTGCTCAGAGACTAGAAAAATGCTAGGTGGGGGGTGTGATTGAGCTGCATTATTGCATATTTTATACATTTAAAACCAATATATTTTTAATTCTTTTATTATTTTATCATTGGTTTTAGATAAAAAAAAAATGGTTAAAAGACATAAATCCAAGTTGTGATTTAAATTGATTAAAAGCATAGTTTATGTTTAATTTTATAACTTGTGATTTAATTGGGCCATATTTCTTCCATGCACAACACACTTTTAATATTTTATTCTTCTTCTAGTTTTTTTTTTTATTTTTTTTTATTTTTGTTGATTGTTGTTTGCCTATTTTTATTTTTTATTTGTTTTTGTCTTTTAGGCTCCTCCTAAACCACATGTAGTTTTGTCCATAGACAAAAACTACACATCGTTTTCACTCATCTTTAACTTCATGTCGTCTCTATTTCAGCCATGCACCACATGCACACAACTCCTCCACGCCACCGTGCTCCTCCATCATGCAGTCCATCGTGAACAACCAACTCAACCATCTCTGCCCAGCCTCGTTAAGCATTGCACAATCACAGTCCACCGTGTTCCATATCCGCGGCCCACATTCAGCAACGCCAACTTCCAAAGCCACCATCCATGCCCAAACGCCCCAAGCCACTGCCCAACGCTGCAGTGCTTCACACAGCAGCACCACCACTGTGCTGCCCCATCTATGCCCAGCCACCCACACACGGCAACGCCATCACCGAGAGGCCTCTGTTCTACCTTGTCGAAAAAGAGCACCGTTTCACTTCCTCCATGCACGGCCTCTAGCGACAGCACCAACTCCATGCGGGCAAGAAGGCATCACTTCCATTTGCTGCAACTGTGTTGTTCTTCCGCACGTCCAACTACGGAGTCATGCCAAAAGGATTACCATCTTGGCCGAGCCAATTGTCGTCTAGCAACAGTCCAGGAGACGTCACTAAGTTTTACACGCTCCCAAGTGATCAAAGGAGCTCCACCAAGATAATACCCCATCTCGACTTGGGGTCGTGATATGCACGTACCCACAAAAATATTACCAAGATACGAAAGCCCAGTTTTCAAATCATGCCACATGTCAGAACACAACCTAGTTAAATAATCAAGACAGATATTAATAAAGGTAAATTTGCAGATGCATCACAGACAGTATATTGGATGACATGGCATAACACACATATAAGACAATACACATCATCAAAACATTCACAAAGTGCACAGTTTAACAAACCCAACTATACATATAATCCCATCCTCCATCTAGCCCATGACCCAAATTCTACAACCACACACAGCTATCAATCCCAACACTTCATCGTGTTAGTGATAAATGGATTTTAGAATCCCAAGGGTCATGTTGGAGAGGTACTTACAACTCAGACAGGAAATCTGGATGATCGTGTGCATATCGGTCTACGGGTCCTGCACTTGGACAAGTGCGTGCATCGCTACGCATACTGACACCAAACGGTTAGTAAATAAAAAATCAAAAAAAGAAAACTAAAAAGTAATTTTGAGGCAGCTTTGGCCCATCGAGGTGACACCAAAAGTGGTGGATCAGCTGTGGGGTAGTGGCGATGCAAGGTGGCAGCGAAAGATATGGGCTCAAACTCATAGGTTGGGTGCTTTTGTGAGATAGGGACGACAAGTAAGGGAATGTGGGTTCTCGGGGATGGTTGTGCGGCCTTGACAAAAACTCTTTTGAGGGCTTCGGGAAGCAAATTAAAGGATGGAGTTTCATTGGATCTAGGCTTCAAGATGGAAGGAGAGGGGTTGGGATAGGTTTCGAAGGGTGGAGATATATGGGCAGTGGAGCTCGGGCACGATGGATGCAACCCTGGCTGTGATAGGAGGCGCAGGACAGTGGGGGAGGTGCCACTTGACAGAGAGGGCTTGACACGGCGGTGTGTGGCTATCAGCATCATCGAAGAGGGAGAAAGAACGAAAGTGGGGGGGCAGTTTCTCAAACGAGGACGCAAGGAAAAGCTAGACCTATGACAGTGGGTGGCATTGCAAGGGTCATGAGTAGCACTGTTCATCCGGGCCGAATTTTTTTCCTGCCCAGTCCGGAAGCCGGATAACCGGATTTCGGTTATGGGTTTCGGCCCAGATTTAATTGGGGCCGGTACCCATATAACTGAACCCGAGTCCACTCGGGTCGGGTTCCAGATTTTAAACCTGGAACCCGAGTTTTTTAAACGACGCCCAACGTTAAAAAAAACCCTTACTAGGTTTCTTCTTTGGACTTCAAGTATCTCCCTCGCGCCGCATCTCTCAAGTCTCAACTTCTCAACCTCTCTCTTTGTCATCTCCTCTACCTCTCTCTCTCTATCGGCTTTAGTTCAATCGGCTTCCATGAATGGCTCTGCCTTTCAGAACACCACCTCACTCTTCAATGTGGACTTCTCAACAACTTCCAGCTCTACCAATGAAAGCTGCAAAGGGATTTTCAATGGAGGTTATGTTCAGGAACGGGAATAATGGAACGTCAATCCCTTATTGCACACCAGTTGCCGTAAGTAGTAACAATAGTTATGAGAGTTCCTCTGGTTTTGGAAGCAGCTAGATTGGCCTCGCTCTGCACACATTCCAAACTCATGCTAAGCCCAATCTCTTTCAAACACCGATTTTTGGCATAGAATGAGCTCTCACACTAGAGAGAATGGATGGGAATCAGTGCAAAATTATGGAATGGAATGATATTGGTGTTAAAGAAAGCCGAATGAGAGGGTCAACTTTTGTATTCACGGGAGCATAGCTCAAAGTGTTCTGACTGAAGTTCTTTGTCAAGGTCATTGCGGTTCCTTTCTGGCTTTTCCATTCATCTTTTCCCTTTCTCTTTTTACTTTTACTAACATGATTTACATGGGTATAACGGGAAGAAACACTTTTGTTAAAAAAAAAAAAAAGGGTACAATTCGGAACCCGGATTCCCGGGTTTCAAAAACTCGGATCCATCCGGGTTCCAGCCCGGATCTAATCCGGACCAACCCGGTCCGGGTTCCGGCCTGGATTTGAAACTTGGGTTACGGTCTGGGTATATCCGAATTTTCGGGCTGGAACCCAGATGAACACCCCTAGTCACAAGTGTGGGAAGGGAGGAAGAAGAAAGAAAAGAAAGGAGGGTTGCGACACAAGGAGAAAATGATGGGCTGGGCCCATTCACACACCACATTCAGCCCACTGAACACAACACACAAAATAAACTCCTTCACTTAACCCACCACACAAAAAGGGCTCATACTAAAAAAGAAAAGACTAAAATAAAATAAAATAAAACAACCAATAATAATACATATGAATAATTAAAACACTCTAAACTTGGGATCTCACATCTTTTCCCCCTTAAAAGAAACTTCGCCCTCAAAATTGACAAGCTAACTACAGCTACTACTAAAGGGCTCACGAAGCTAATAATCTTAGCCTCTACTTCACAAATTCTAGCATTAGCACGACTAGTTCCTTCAATAGCACATTACATCTAAAACCCCAAGGCAAGCCATGTATTTCAAAATCTTCACTAGACAAGAAAATACTATACAACACCCATGGATCCTAATGCTTCTTAACTCATAAATCTGGTTATGATATCCACCGTTAATGCCTACACTTCAACTTCCAAGCCTTTATTGCACACCACACATTGGTGACCTAACAATCTCTTCTCAAGTTAATTAACAATGTCCATAATTCTCCCAACTGAATGTTCAATCTCCAAAGGAAAGTATAGCCTCAAAATTTAAATTCCTATGTGACCTCAAGTCACAGCTGATTACTGAAGATAATCATATTAATTACTGCCAACCATCATTTCACTAAGTATCACACTATGGTTATACACTCGGATCATCTCACCAAAAAGTCTAAAGTTAAGATCTCTTGAATTTAATACTATCGTATCAAACCCACTTCAACACCTAGCAAAACAGCTTCTTCCAAGCTAAAATGAAACAAGGACCTGTACTCTCCAAAATCCATATACACTCACAACAATTATGCGTTGATCTCATGGATCCTTAGCCAAAACCAATACTCCTCCAAACGGACAAGTGATCAACTACTACCATAAGCATTCCGAAAGACAGAAATAGTAACACGTACCAATGGGTAAGGATTCAACGCTTACAAGAGTCTACCTAGAGCATAATTTCCAACAATTTCCTCAAAACGAACTAAGAACTTAGAAACCCATACACTAAGTTAAGCCCATGAAATTCCTAGGGTGGAGTAGTCTGAAATTGGGGTCAAAAGTCAAACACAACTAGGTGAAGGTCAGGATTTACTCTAAGTTTTCCAAACGGTGATGGAAGATGTCACAATTTGTCACAAAAGATTTGTTCTGCCAAGTGACAAAAGCAAATTGCATATATATTATATAAAAACAAAAAAGGAAGAAAAATTCCAACAATTCATCAAAATAAATTCACAACTCTTGTCAAAGCACCGAGTTACCAAAAGTTTTCTTTAAGTCAGACAAGGAGGTTGAATTAATAAGATAAGTAAGGAAGTGAAAAGACAAAAAGTTTTTTTTTTTACTCTTTTGTTTTTCAAAGCCCAACTCTAAAAAGGTTTACAAAAGTAGTGGTTTTCCTTCATATCTTTTCCCCAAAAGAATTTCAATGATTTAGAAACATTTAAAAGAAAAGGGGTACAATAATTAAAAAAAAAAGTGAAGTAAGGCCATCCAGACCATTTTTCAGGGAATTCATGGAATAATCTTCTCGAGGAAGTACTAAGTATGCATAAGGAGTTCTAAGTAACTAGGAAGAGCCAAGTTGATAACACTTTGAGAGTGAAATCCACATATTGATACACCTACAACATTCACAGGAGAGGAGATTTAGATTATTTTGTCGACTCCTACACACGTCAGTACATATCCAAGTGAACAACTTGACGTCGTAGGTAAACCTAAACACAACTTAATCCATGACTCTCAAATAGTCGAAAATCCGCACATCCCACCTAAGGTAGGCATTGAGCTTTAAAGTCCAATACCATCACACCCGAAATTATAAATGCACCTATATTTTTATCCCAACAACAAATACTTAACTACTCAACACCTAAAATCTAACTAGTATTTCTCCTAGTAACACAAAACTCACTACCCTTCACCATTAAAGTGCCCCCAAAAGTTACCAAATCTTGCCTCTAATATAGCTAGTAAACCTAATCCTATTCTCAAACTGACTTGATCATATTCTAAACCATAACCCAACTACCATATCCATCCTCTGGACCTTTATCCTCAAAATCGACAAGAATCATTTCCTCAATTTACACCATCTATTATCCTTAAATTTGATAAGAATCAATTCCTAAAACCTGCGAGAGCTAATAATAACCATTCTCCGAACTACATCAATACCTTCAAACCTCATAGAGAAAAACGCTTCTTGTAAATCTCCACCATCAATATCTCAACTTTGATCAAACCCCATTCTTAATGGTTACAGACTAATTAACTTCAAATTGATCAAGCTTGCAAGCCAAGTCTATAGAACTAAAACTCAAATCTTACTATAAATCAGTCCTTAAATTCTGCAATTCTAAAACCTAAAAATCATATAAGTCTACAAGATCGATGACCTTAGATCTAAAAATAAAAATAATCGTCTCTTGAAGCTTTCAACATCTAAAATCGTAAATGATATCAAATCATTTCTTAAAGTTTGCAAAATCCCAAAACTTACATGAAATTCTCATAAATCTTTTCTTAAAGTTTGTTGAACTTACAACCTCCTATTCCATAGACTCATTTAATAAATTCTACGAAATCTAAGACCCCAATTATCCTAAGTGATTTAAGGTTATTACCCTCCTCAGTTGTGACTTCAGTTCCTACTCCCAAAGAGATCGCCTAGACTATGTCATTCCCTTCAAGCTCAATATTATAAAAACAAACCAAATCGCTAAGAGTTCAAGCCAACCACACTAAATATTCATACCTATCAAGCTGAAATTCAAGTTGACATCTCTAAATCCAAGTCTAACTCCCCATATTCCCAAGCCTATAATACTAAGATTGAAGCTTAAAATTATGATATTGTACCTAAGTGGCTTATGGTTTTACCTAGTGCTAAACTGCACTAATACCACCTGTGGCCCCCTCGACCCCAATGTGTGATTTGGTGGAAGCCATGACAACGAGATGATGACCACATGGATCACACACCCCCATCGCCATGTGCAAATGTGTGCAAACATGTGTAAATGTGTGTAGCAAAAATAGAGCAGCAGAAAGATACAAGGCAATCAAAACTAAGTACCATAAAGTTTTAAACTTTACAACCCACAATAAAAGCCACCAATGGATTATAAAGTCATCCAGCTAAAATGAAGGAGCTGAAATTAGCTCCAACAACAAATACGAGTACAATCCCAAGCCTCCACTCCTAAGGTGGGGCCGGTCCCTCTGCTAATACCCATTCTTTGCATCAAAGCCTACAACTCCATAAAATGGAACCGTAGGTATGAATACCACAATGAGATTTCGCAATCTTAGCAAGTAATCAACACGCAACAACCAAGAGTTTAAAACAAACATTTATACAACCAATAAAGTAAGATAGCAATACAAGCAAAAGACTGCAATATCCATTTTTCCACTATTTCCCAAAAATAACACATTTAAACAGGACACTCATGCCAAAAATCCCTTTGGCCCAAAACATAACCATTCATTACACATGCACTTTGGTCTCTTCTATGGACCATGCGCACACCCTGGCAAAATCACACCACGGGTAAAGTCCATACATGTGGCTTTTAACGAGTGATGCCTAACTCTACACCTAGTGCATATGTGACTAGGTATCCTCTAGCCCCTGCCAGCTGAGGGGCTACGTAGTTGTGTCAAGAGCATTACCGTGTTGGCTGAGCCAACTGTCACCCGACGACAACCCAAACGACATCACTCAGTTTATTACACTTCCGAGTGACCAGAGGAGCTTAATCAAGATAGTACCCCATCTAACGTCAGACAGAATAATGATTATTCTGTAGGCTAGTTTTAACAGACGATTCACAGGAAGGAAACAAAAGATTCACCCCAAAACACAGAGAATTCATCTCTAATATAATTCAAATTATCAATTATCAAGAATAATCCCAAATCAACCCACAAGTTGGGCTGTAATAGTTGAAAATTGACTGTATTGGAATTTTACCAAAAATAATAAAATTCCAATAATCATGCCAAAATTAAATACATAATAGAAGAAGTAATCTGTCAAAAATCTGGCCCAAATTGAGTCTAGAATCACTTCCAAAGTAGTAAATGAAATGTTACCATAAAAGGCAAAAAATAACTAAAAATAGGAAATTAGAGGGGAAAATAGTGAAATTTGGACTCGAAAATGATGCACACCAAGCATAGCTTGGTGCCTACGACGTGCGCGCCAAAAGGAGCTTTCTGGATTGGGATTATATGTGTGATTCTGATACCTGTAGCCAAAGTTATGGCTAAAATACCGAAACGTGCTCAAAACTGACCCAATCAAGGAAAAATCACTATTTCTTGCATTCTTTACGCTGATCTGCCACCTCAAGATACTTCAGTGTAGTCAACATGCAGTTCGACAACTCAGCATCATCTGACTCAGATCCTCCTGCATCACCATCTCAAGTTAGGGTTATGTAACACCCCACTCCCCAATAAAGTTATTTTAGAAATTTCGGGGAGCCAGTGTGCTACTACTGAACTTGACTAAAACTTTTCCTTTTAATAACGAGCTAGATGCAAAAGATTCCATAAATAAAATAAAATTTAATTAATACTTAGAATCCGACATAGAGTCTGCGGAAACACTTATTTAAAAAAAAATATGGAAGTCTCATGTGCTTATCAAAATAATTTACTTAAATCTTAAACCATAAAACTAAGATAGCAAAATCTGTCTAGGCCTCTGCCTCGCCTCCCGGGGTCAAGTCCAGTCCTGCAGTCTCATCCTCATAAATGTCATCACCTGGGTGGTTTTAAAAAACATGAAAACAAACTAAAATAAGTCGAATACTCAATAAGCACATATCATACAGTAAACATAATAAACATAAGGTTTCTTGAAAAACGTGCATACTCATAAATACATACGTAAATAACATGAACATGAACATGAACTTATCTTTCACTTGTCATAGGCCAATACCCACTGTTGACTCCCGTGAGTTAGGGTTAGCGAATCTAAATAGATTCCGATTCCGCCCGTGACCGCGGGTTGTGGAATCCATATATAAGGAAGACATACTGGGTGCACTATCAGCATGTACGACTTGGCAATGCAATATGCCCAAAACATAGGTACCGTCTTCATATCATAACATAGGCCGTTACGTATTTTATCATTCTTATTTCATCATAATCATACTTGCATACTTGTCATATCATAGATTTCAAAAGAAATCACATACATACTTGTCATGTCTTGTCATATCATATCATAGATTTCAATTGAAATCACATTCTTCGATAACATGTCGTGATGCATGACTTCTCACATAAAATCATGACTTTTCATAAATCTTTTGATGCATAACTTCTTTCATAAAATCATGAATTTTTATAAATAACTTGATGCATAATTATTTATATAAAATCATAGATTTCTATATTTTTATCATGTCTTGGGTACGTAAAAAGGAGCTTCCAATAGAGGGCATACATGCATAATATTTTTATAAGAGACATGCTGTTTACCATAAATACGTGTAAGGGTATGATCATGCTACTTACCTTGCAACGCTAATCCACTATTTTTCACACGTAATCGATCACCTATACAATGAGCGTGTAATATCCGTAAATATTCTAATCGAACCCGTATTTAAATATTTAACTGTAAAATGCTAAAATTATCCTATTTTAATTCTTCAATACTTAAAATTCTCCTAATCCCTAAAACACTATCATCTCCCTAAATTCATCGACAATTAATTGATATTCACTTATTCTAATTTTAACACAAACCTATCCCCCTTAAGAAATATAATCCTCGCTCTAATAAAATTATTATCAAGTCCAAAATAATTTAGAGTCCGAATATAGTCTAATAACATATTATAACTTAGTAAAATATTTGGGCTATTAAAATAAGTCATAAAAACCTCGATTATTAAAATAGATTTACTTTCTCATTATTAAAATAATTATTTAATTTAAAAAGGAAATCTAATAAATACTAATATCATTTAAAATACTCTTAACATATTTCTTAATTGTTCTATTTAAAATATAACATAAGAAATCTTAAAAATCTAGTTAAATAGTTAACTGGATTATTAATTAAAATATCAATAGTATAAAAATATACTTTAAAATAGATTTCAAATTCTTTAAATACTTTCTTATAAAAAGGATCTTATGATTAATTTATTTATTTAATGAAATCAAACACAACTCAGCTGGAAATATTAAATTCAACTTCAAATAAAATGAAGTAATAATATTCATAATTAACTTATACTTAAACGTAGGTTTATAAATATAATTATACATAAAATACTCCTTCAAGTTCAAGATACTGGTTTAGAAAGGGTATATATGTAATCTCATCAATATATGTATTTACTAAAACTAAAACCTAAGAGCAATATGAGAGCAGCTGACACTCACTGGGAATTAAAAAGGAAAACTAACAGCAACTAAGGCTTACGGGCAGAGGAGGGTCGAGCAACAACTCACTGTGAGAGGGAGAAGTTTCTGTGATGGACTCGCCGAGAGAGTAAGCTGCAGGCTACGGTGGCTGGGTGGCTTCTCTGTGGTGATGCGACGCCTAGAGAGGGAGCGAGAGTTTACGAGAGAATAGCAACACGGCGTGAGGGAGCAAGAGAAGCCACCGTGAAGCCGTGAGAGGCTTGCGACGGACTGGGGGGTGCCGAACAGCCCTTGACGGCAGTTTCTATGGGGTCTCTACGTGGAGGAACTCTCGGTGGAGGTGGAGTGTAGTGGCTCACGCTGGGAACGATGTGCTCTGTTTTTTGGAATAAAAACAGAGTATTCCAATGGGTTGGGAATGATTCACGGCTAGCTTTGGCGGTGAGGTCTGGGTGGTTGTCTGGGGGTCACGGGTGTTGAGCAGTTTGACGTTGCACAGTGGCTGAGAGGGACGGGGTTGTACTCGGGTTGGGCAGTGGGCTGGCGGTTTGGGAAGTGCTGAACGAAGGTTCTTTGCATGCGTGATGTGGAGGGCAGCATGCATGGGGTGGCTGGCTGTGGCTCAACGTGTTTGCTCTATGGTGAGGCTAGTTGTGTGTTTCTCAGGTCTTGGGTGGCTTTTATAGGCAATGGGGAGGAGGAAGTTGGCTGAACGTAGGAGACCTAATCCTACGAGGATACAAACACGGATCGGTATACAAACTGAGGGGAAGGGCCCATGTGCGTGTGCATGTGTATGAGAGTGGAGACGTGCAGGGTGGAGAAGCCGAATGTGAATTGGGTTGATTTTCCTAATTGGAGTTTATTCGACTAGAGGATAAGGATCATACGAAAAAGGAAGTAAAAAAAATAGGAGAACTCTACCAATAAAACACCATTCGAAACATAGTAAAACACTAGAACTAGAAACTGATAACAATGGAAATAATAATAATAACAATAGAAATAATAGTAATAATAATAATAATAATAATAGTAATGGAGGCTTAACTCTAAGTTAAATAAAAAAATAATATGTTTGATAAATTATTTTATAGGCTTAAACTCATTTATTGAGCTTAATAAAATTATCCGTAATTTATCTATAAAAAAAATACTGGGTCTGGTCATTACAGGTTATGATATGCACGCACCCACAAAAATATTACCAAGATACGAAAGCCCAGTTTTCAACTCACATATGCCACATGGTAGAACACAACAAAGTTAAATAATCAAGACAGATATTAATAAAGGTAAATATGTAGATGCATGAAAGACAGTATCTAGATGACATGACATAACACACATCAGACAATATACATTATCAGAACATTCACAAAGTGCACAGGTTAACAAACCCAACTACACAAGTAATCCCATCCTCCATCTTGCCCATGGCCCAATTTCGACAACAACACAACACACAATTATCAATCCCAACACTTAGCGGGGCCCAAGGCCCATCCCAACTCAATCAACTACAAATAATGTTAGTGATAAATGCATGCCATAATCCCAAGGATCGTGTTGGAGAGGTACTTACAACACGGTCAGGAAATTTGATGATCGAGTGCATGTCGGTCTATAGGTCCCGTGATTGGACAAACGCCTGTGTTGCTACGCATACGGACACCAAACGGTTAGTAAATAAACAATCCAAAACATAAAACTAAAAAGCAATTTCGAGGCAACTTTGGCTCACCGAGGTGACGCCAAAAGTGTTGGAGTAGTGGCAATGCAAGGTAACAGCGACGGATATGGGCTCAAACTCATGGGTTGGGTGGTTTTTTGAGATAGAGACAACAAATAAAGGAATGTGGCTGCTCAGGGATGGTTGCGCGGCCTTGAAAAGGTAGCTGGGGCAGCTGAGCACAGCGGCGCATGGCAAAAACTCTCCTGAGGGCTTTGGTAAGCAAATCAAAGGATGGGGTTCACTAGATCTAGGCTTCAAGATGGAGAGAAGTGGAGTTAGGATGGGTTTCGAAGGGTGGTGATCTGACGTATTTGTGGGCAGTGGAGCTCAAGCATAATGGATGCAACCTTGGCTGCGATAGGAGGCACGGGACGGTGAGGGAGGTGGCTCTTGGCACAAAGGGCTTGGTGCGGCGGTGAATGGCTATTGGCATCATCGAAAAGGGAGAAAGAACCAGAGAGGGGTGGTTTCGTAGATAAGGATGCAAGGCAAAGTTGGACTGGCGATGGTGGGTGGCATTACAAGGGCCACGGGTGTGTGAAGGGAGGACGAAGAAAGAAAAGAAAGGAGAGTTGTGGCGCAAGAGAAAACAATGAAGCCCACCATTTCAAGGAGGTGAGGGTCGTGCTTCACACACACACTGGCTGGGACCATTCACACATCTCATTTGACCCACAGAACACAACACACAAAAAGGGCTCAAACTAAAAAATAAAATACTAAAAATAAAATAAAAACAAGACAACCAATAATAATACATATAAATAATGAAAACACTCTTAACTTGGGATCTGACATATAGAAGTCAAGAAAATGAGCACACCACACAAATATACGTGCCAAGCTATGCCTTACGGTGGGTGGACGACGGTGTATCAGATTGTTGTGCAATGGAGGTGCTATTCTCAAGATGGAAGCATAAACATGGCTCGTGGAAGGATGATAGTGGTGGTGGTGTGAAACTTGACACTCGTCAACAACCGCAACAACACTAGGACAACAACAATTTTTTTTTTTTAGATCAGAAGCACAATACGTAAAAAAGACAACAATGTGGTGGTCGTCTGAGAGTAGATCGACATTGATGGGCTATCATGGTTGATGGCGGTGGCATCAGAGTGGCGATGAAGAAAAATTCACAAGTAACTGATGAACCTCATTGCTAGATTTTAGGGATTTTGAAATGTTTATTTTTAAACAGTATGGGGTCTCTGTATAAAGCTCTCTCTTTTTGTTTAACAAAAATAAACAAAATGACATGGCAAGTTGATATTTCTTGCCATGTCAGCCGGTATAAAAAAATGTAAAACTCGTCGTACGAGTATCCCCACTCTATATTCAAATGTGTAATGATACCCACACAACACACATCACAACATATTTCATAACACATGTTATAAATATAAGAGTATTTTGGTAAAATGATGTTACTTTTACAAGTTAGTTTACAAAAATAACCTTCCTTTTAAAACATTGTTGTGTAAAATGTTGTGAAAAGTGATGTGTGCTATCATTTTTCTATTTAAATTCATTACCTCTAGGTACATGGAGGCCTAGAGCGCTCGAGCAACTTCCTAAAAACCCACCCCAACACAAACCTTGGGGAAGAAGGGCATGAAAATCCCTACAAGCAGGTAAAAGGTCCGAAAAATCCAAGTCCAATTGATTTAACTCGGAGAAAAAAAGCAAAGAAATAACAAATTGCAAACAAAAATCTAAATGAACTTGAAAGGAAAAGAAGGGAGAAAAAATAAAAGAGGGAAAAAAGGATGGTACTTGATCGATACTTCTGGATCAAAAAAGAAGTGATGGTTAATAAAAGAGAGAAAAAAAGATGGTGCTTGATCAATACTTCCACTACAACACATTTGGTTTTTAGTGATAGTTGGGAATTTCTGACAGTCCCTAAACCGTCACTAAAAAGTGTTTTCTGTGACGATTTTCAAAAACCATCACTAAAGATGGATGAGATTTTTTTTACATTCCAACGAATGAGAAAATTACGTTCGAACGTCACACATACGTTCGGACATGTGGCTACGTACGTGCAAACATGAAATTTTTTGGCGCAAACGTTCGAACCTTAGTAAGTAACGTCCGAACGTTACTTATAAATTTAAATTAAATATGTTCTAATTTTAAATTTATGTGGTTTTTATATTGCATAATTTGGATACAAGTCTAAAAAATTGACTTGTATACATCTATATATACACAATTTGTAAAATATAATTATATATTTATATATATTTTAAATATTTATGTTTATATATATATATAAACTTATGTTTATATATATAAATATGTAAATATTTATATATACATATTTAAATATATACATATGTTTATGTGTATTTGAAGTGCAGTGATTTAGTATTGAAGTTGAAAAATATAACATTAAAGAAGATTGAGAATTGTAATTAAAAAACCATAGATATATTAAATAATATTGTTCCTTACAAATATTAAAAACAAAATACATAAAATATGATAAAAGTACGTAAAAGTCGTTGAGGATATGTACACAGTGTGACATCTCGGCGACAGACGCCTCTAGAGGCCCGACCCGTTCATCGATCTTACGATCGATATGCGCAGTCTGCTGCGAGATCATTGCATCAACCCAAGCAGGCCGGACATCTCCCGCAGATGTACTGGTCGGCTGCTGACCACTACTCCCCACACTGGGCAGGGCTTGCGTCAAAGGGGGTGGCTGACGTCCCCTTGCCTGTCCAATGCTACAACGTTGAGTGGTCATGTCAAGGGTGCTCATCTGATCTTTGGCCAACTCTAAAGGTTGGGTTGGCACTCCCCGAGTAAGTAGTAGCCGGCTAAGCAGGACACCATATGGGAGGTTGTCTGTGGAGACGATGCTCGCCTCGTAACGGATCCTGCCAAAAACGAGCAGGGGCAAATCTACGGCATCTCCACGTGCCACCCGTATCAAAGACTATGCCCGAGTCTTATGTGCCACAGGATCCACGTTTGTTGCAACTATAAGATGCAACATGCGGAAGAACTGTAGCAAATGATTTTGGTGGAAGGAGTGCGGCCTCTCGAGTTGTATGCGGTCTCTCCTGATGAGTATGTAGAATCCTCGTCTCGATCGTCATCCGTAGCCGAAGGGTCAGCACCCTCGGCCTCTGACTGGTCTACATCTCTGGCTGATGATGCATCAAGTGGGCCAGTAGATGATGTAGAAGTGCCTACATCTACCTCAGTCGATGTCTGAACTCCTTGACGAATCCCGAGGTGGTCGGCGATGACAGCGGCTGAAAACTCAAATGTCACACTGCGTACAGTCACGGTGTGAGAGGATGCGTCCTGAGGCATGGAGCACATCTCCATGTATAACTCCTGAACCATAGAGGGATATACCTTACCCCTTAATGTGTAGATATTTCCCCAGCCTCTTCTGAGAAAGACATCTCTCAGGTTGGTATGCTCCCAGCTGAGCTCGTTGAACTCGTTGATCAGGGCTTCTCGCTCGACCATAACAGTACGAGACCCGATTCAAGCAGTGTCTTGAGTGGCTCATTCCCTCCCTCGTTTCCAGGAATGCAAAGGATGAGCCATCTCCTGAAAATAGAAAATGAAACAAAATTAATTGTACTATTGATGCATATTTATCTTAATATTAAACTGATTTGAATTAATGTTTGAACATAGAAAATATACGTCCGAATGTTACGATGAAACGGTCGGACATTTCTTACTGACGTTCGAACATAAAGATATAACGTTCAGACATTTAACTAAACATCCGAACATAGAATGTGTCATAAATTTAATTCTTATACGTTTGAACGTTATAAATATACGTTCGGACGCAAAATTGTTAAAAAAATTACAAACGTTCAATTATACTATCGAATGTAAATGTAGTAATGTCCGGATGTATAAAATATATGTCCGGATGTGGAAGGCCACGAAATTGAAACGACATACGTTCGAACGTATTGGTGTAACGTTCAAACGTTACGAAAGCTCCAAATCCTATTTCTACTAGGCTAAATGCCTAAAGGTCACTGTAGAAATGAAGTATACACTTCAAGGAACATTTCTACAGTGACCTTTTGGCCAATAGTAACCCGTGGTGGCCGAAAAATCAAGTTGAAAATTCGGCCACCATGGGTTTCAGTTTTAATACAAATCGATCGAAATCGATCAATAAAATATATACTTTTAGATAAAATAGAGATGCATATCTTTTAGTGACAGTTGTGGCGGAGTTTGACAGCGGCGGCGACGAAGGAGTGGCGGCGTCGAAACGGAGGAAAACGGATAAATGAGTTTCAGGCGTTCGGTTTTGGATTTATATACAGATAACGTTCGAACGTTACATTTATTAACGTTCCAACGTTTCAAATACGTTCGAACGTTATCTGTTTTAACGTGCCAAAGAGGAATGAAACGTTGGAACGTTTATAAATATAATGTTCCATATATATTTTCTAGTAACGTTCCATTTTAGTATAAATCTAATTTTTAACTTTTATTAATGATTTTTGTTTATTGATATAACTATATTGTAAGTATAATATATTATATAGTATTAATATAACTATAATATATTCTAACTATAATATATTCTATAACTATAATTGGACAATAGTAACTATATGAATGTTTTAGACTATATAGTTACTATATATATGTTTTAAATTTAGTATATAGTAACTATATTATATTATATAACATTAATATATAATAGTAACTATTTGCTTATCAAAAAATATATATATAATAGTAACTATTTATATGTTCTAAATAGACTATATAGTAACTATATTATATGTTTTAAATATAGTATATAGTAACTATAATATATTATATAACTATAATAAGCTTCAATTCTTTCTAATTGTTTGCTCATAGTTTTTAAATATAAATTGGTATAATTATTTTGTTGGATTATGTTATCAGTGTTTTTAGCTTCTACTGAACTATTATGTTTTTTTATTGGTGAGGCAAGTATTTAGGTATTTCTTTGATTGAATTTAATAGCTTCAAAAGGAGGATATTCTTCATAAACAATTTGATTGTTTTCTTCTTTAATCCATTGGTTAATAGTTCTGTTTATGGTTAATAATTGGTTTGATTTATAAATTTCAAACCATGTAAAGAAAGGTATATTAATTTGTATTTCTTCCAACTATTGGTAATATTTTTCTTGAATATAATCTCTTTCTATTTTTGTAAAAGTCGAGAAAAATATTAATCTTTTATGACTATTCTCTTTTTTCATATAATCTTGTTTGAGATATTCCTTATTAATTTTAAATTCTTCCTTATTCAGGGTGTATATTTGGGCATCATCTCCAATCACTTGAGCATATGTTGGAGAAGAAGGTTCCTTTTCAGGATTATGAGAGGTGGATGCCCTATCTGGATGACTAACAGTATAAACTGGTGTATCAATAATATTTCCAGGAATAACTCCCCTAATTTGTGTATCTATACTTTGATATTTGTTGTCAAAATTTTGAGATATTGATGTAAGAACAGATTGGGGTCTACGATAACTAGAAGGTGTTGGGGAAGAATAATGAGAAAAAGATCTCCTAAAAGGCTGAAAAACTATTTGGACTGTTCCATCTATTTTTTTTATCTATATACTCAAGATCGTCTTTAGAATTATTTTCTACTCTAGGTAATAAAGTGATGTTTTCTAATTGTCATTCATTAGGAAGAGTAATTTGATTCCAGTTAATTTGTCTGGGAATTTGTATGCTAGAATTTTGTGTACTGGATTGTAATAATAATGTATACCCTTTTGGACTGGTAACAAGAGCTTGTGGTTCTAATGTTGTTTTCATTAATTTATAATGAATCCTATATACTACTGTTAGAGGATGTGAGCCTTCCATCATTCTATAACCATTCGTTTTAATATTTAATACTAAAGCATGTAGCATATTATGATCAAATAATGAAACAGAGTAATTTGGATAACAATTAAAATAAACTGGACCTTGGAATAAGCTTGATTCTACCATCCCAAGAAATGAATCATAAAAATTTAAGTGTCTTCCATCTCTTAGACAGAGTAATACTGAGGTGTTTAATCCATTTCTAGTGAGTGGTTTTATAGCAACTTGTACTAATCCAATATGCATGAAAGAGTATTTCTGTTCTTTGTGATGTCTGATAGCTTCTCTTGTTAATAATTGTAATGATTCATATTCATTATTTAAACTAATAGTTTTTTCTACTGTTTTAATTGTATAATTAGTGAGGAATGATAATTTAGAAGAGAAAGTAGAATACTTATATATCTGATTTTTTGGAACATTAGGAATCGTCCAATCTTGTAAATTTCTTTTTATATATCTATTATATTGTAATCTTCTTGATTAATATTATCAGTTTCTATGGGGATACTAGTAGTAGATTCATTAAGTTTAAATAAAGAGTTCAAATTCATTGAGACAGAATAAAGATTTCCTATATCCAAAGAGAAATAAATAGATTAAGAGCTTGAGGGAACACCACCGGGACCACCCTTAAAAGCTTTTCAGCATAAATGGGCTGACCAACTGATTTAATGGCTTACCAACACAAGCCTCCTAATATACTTCATTTTCTTTTTCTATGGGTTATCTTTATCAGTATCAGTGATTTTTACTTTCTTTTTCTTTTCTTTTTCGTTTTGTTTTTTACAGAGCAAGGATACTTAAATGATACTTTATACTTTTAATTTCGTTTATTAAGAATTTACGATGTTCTTTCCAGTATTCTAATAACTGTATTCTTCTTTTATATAATTGGTAGTTAATAATCATTGATTCTTTATCTTGCTTCATTAATGAAATTTTTTCCTTAAGACATTTTAAATGATCCATATGTATTTGTAATTCAAGTCTCAGATTATAATCCATACTGTAACACCCCGTATTTTAGTGTATTTTTAATAAAGGATTATTTTAATTATTTATTGAGTGATTCTCTTGTTTTAATATTTTAGAGGTTTTATTTTATTATTTTATAATATTTTAAAATTGTGAAAATTATTTTATTGGACTTTCCTATTTTTATTAATTATTGTTTTGGATTTAAAATGATCTGTAATTTAAATTGGTTTGTTTTTGGGTTTTAAATTTTTATTGTTTTATTTAAAGCATTTAACTGTGTTTCATTTAATTTATTTAGTTATCAGTCTTAAAATCCTCTTCGTTGGTTTATTTTGAAATCCCAAGTTGAAAAGGCTAGATCTCTCTTTTTCTCCTCCTCTTTTCCTTTTCTCTTTCCTTTTTCTCTTCTTTTTCTTTTTTCTTTCTCTTTCTTCTTTCTTTTCTATCTCCCGCGCGCGAGCTGCTTCTCCTCCCTCTCTCCTCTCTCCCACGCCGATCAGTCTCTTCCACGTAGTGCCGTCGTCGGCCGTCCGTGATCGACACCACCGGTGCCACCGGACTCCCCGTGCACCAGCGACCCTGCCCCACCAATTTCAGCCCGAGCCCCACCGCCGTTTGCCTCCACGGCTCGCTCGAACCCACTACGGTTTCCTCCTTGCTGCGCCGCCGTCCGGCCACCAGCTCTTAACCACTTCACCACTAGCCTCTTGCCATCCTAACCGACCCAACGCCGGCCCCGATCCGTCGCCGAAGTCGCCCCAAAGAACACCAAACCTGAACTGAGTTTTCCTGCCTTCCACCGCCATTCAGCCGCCACCCACAGCCAACCTTCGACACCATTAGCTTCACCACACTTCATAGGTCCTACCCTATCAATTTCAAGTCTTCGTTTGACCCCGTTGAATTTTGGGTTTATAGTGTATTCGGCCACAGTGTTTTTACACTACTGCGTTGCCTTCCAGTCGCCTTTTGCACCTCCGCGATCCTCCTAAAAATATTTTAAAGCGCTGTAAGTATTTCTCCAAAGGACTTTTAAGATTTAAATATATTTTTGCAATTAACTGCTATATATATATTGTATCCTGGTTGGTTCCGGACTGAGTTCGAGGAGTTCGGGGGTGGATGGTTTGAGACGGAGTATTTTTGTGGATTGTTTATTTTGTGCTATGTTTGGTATTTGTTGGGTTTTCATGGCATTGTGCACGCATGCGTGGGTGGGTATTTGGAAATTGTGTTTTGTGAAAAAGGCTTTCCGGGTGTGTGTGTATCACCCCCAAGTCGAGATGGGGTATTATCTCGGTGGAGCTCCTCTGGGCACTCGGGAGCAGAATATACTGAGTGTCGTCCCCTGGGGCTGTTGCCCGGGACTTGGACGAGATGGTAGCGCTCTCGATCCGACTCCGTGATCCCTCGGGCTGGCAGGGATCAGAGGATGCTTGGCTATGTACGCGGTGGGCGCGGAACTGGGGATCACTCGTGTTGTATCACTCGCATGGTCACTACCTGTGGTGTGACGAAGGGAGCCAGTGTATGTGGATGGTTCCTAGGGGAGGCCATGGTGCATACGGATAAATTGGAATTAATGTAATTATTCCTGGATAATAATTTGTGTCAAATGGTTATTTTTGGCATGCGTGGAAAAACTTGTGATTTTACGAGAAATTGTGTTTTCTTGGATTTTGGCGTTTGGATCATCATGTGCATACATCGTGTTGGTTGCATTTATATATTTATGTCTTTGAGTATTTTGGGTTTCACTTACCTGCGGTACCATTTTCTGGTACCATAGATTTTGATATTGGTGATGCAGGTTTTGAGGAGGCTGAGCCTGTGGAGTTTGCTCCACCGGAGGAGTGATCTGGGATCACTCGTATTTGTATTTTCAACTCTTGTATTATTTCTGGGACATTGGTATTGTTTTTAAACGCTTTTGTTTTTGGATATTTGTATTAAACTAATATTTTGGTACTAGTGACTTATTTATTTTATCCGCTGTGTATTTATTTGTACATTGTTTGCTTGTAGCACACACTTGACACTTGTCGTTGTGATGCGTGACCCTTGTTGTCATCATCCTGACGTCACGATTCCCATGTTGTTTTGTACGTGGGAGTCAGGGCGTCACAGGTGGTATCAAAGCAGTTCGGCTCTGGGTAAAGCCATATGTCCCATAGGTGCAGTAACAGAAAGTTTTAAAATTGTGATTTGAAATTGTTTTGTTTAAAGTATGTTATTTTTATTGGTTTCATTTATTTTATTGTTTGTCATTTTATTTTAATTGTTTTATTTTATGGTTGGTTATTTTATTTGTTTTAATTATTTATTGTGTACTTCTTCATTGTAGTATTCATTTTGTCGTGTGTTATTTTATTTATGAAATTTTATTTTATTTGAGAGATTTTTGTTTTGTGTTGGTTTTATTTTGTTTGAGGCATGCTACTTCAATCGTTTTAATTTATTGTATGTTGTTATACTTGGTTGGTTTTATTCTATTTTATTTCGTGGCATTTGGTTGTATTTTAATTTATTCTACTATAATTATATTTTAATCGGTTTGAGTTAAAAAGGGGGTTAAGGGTTACGCTATGGCAGGAAGATGGTACGACCGTGAATGTCATTGTTAGGCTTGAACATTTAGTGTAGTAGGCCTGAACTCTTAGCAATTGGTTTGTTTTGATATTGAGACTCGAAGGGAACGACGTGGTCTAGGTGAACTCTATGGAGTAGGAACTCAAGTCGCAGCTGAGGTGAGAATAACTTTAGTTCGCTTAGGATACTTGAGGTCTTAAGTACCGTAGAATTATATGTTGAGCCTATGGAGTAGGAGGCTGTAAGTTCAACGAACCTTAAGGATAGATTTATGAGAAGTTATATAAGGTTTGGGGCCCTATAGCTTTTAGGAAATAAGTTTATGGGATTGAAGGTGGTAGGTTTAACAAGCAATTGAGGGACTAATTAAATTAGAAGTTTTAAATTTTGTCGATGCAGTTAAGCACTTTGGTATCATTTGTGATTTTAGAATTTTGCAAGTTTTATAAGGTGAGTGTTTTAGATTTAAAGTCATCGATATTGAGGATTTTAAAAAAATGATTCTTATCTGGTTTAAGGTTTTAGAATTGCAGATTTGAAGGACTAATTTATAATAGGATTTGAGTTCTTAGTTTGGTAGACTTGGTACGCTAGCTTGATCTATTCTGGAGATTGATTAGTCTATAATCATTGAAGTGGGGTTGATTAGAGTTGAGTTACTGATATGGGAAATCTTTTCAAGGGAGAATTTCTTTGAAGATGGAAGGTAAGGATCTAGTTCATGTATTTTCTAAGGATTGAAGATGTCGACCTAGTTTGGTAAATGATTGTTATTTGTTTGAGGTTTTCGTGGCAAGTTTTAGAATTAATCCATATCAATTTTAAGGATAATAGATGGTGCGGACCTAGGAAAAGATTCTTGTTGTTTTTTTTTTCGAGGGTATAGGTCCAGATGATGGAAATGATAATGTTAAACCACTTGCACATTGGAGGATTTTTGGTTTCGGCTAAGGGTGCATGAGATCAATGCGTAGTAGTGGTGAGTGTGTATGGATTTTGGAGAGTACATGTCCTAATCGCATTTTTGTTGGAAGAAGTGGTTTTGGTAGGTGTTAAAGAAGAGATGACATGACAGTAGTAGGGTCAAGAGACCTTGGCCTTGAGTTTTTGAGGAGTTGATTGAAGTGGACAATCGAAGCGGGTTACTCAATGAAATGATGATTGGCAATATTTGTTGTGATTACTTTCAGGAATTAATTGTGACTTGAGGTCACATAGGAATTTAAATTTTTGATACTATACTTTCCTCTGGAAATGGAGCGTCAAATTGGGTGAGTTAAGGACATTGTTATTTCATTTGAAGGGAGTTTGATGGGTTGCCATGTATGGTGTATGATAAAATCTTGGAAGTTGAAGCTTAGGCATCAACGGTGGATAGCATAATCAAGTATGAGAGTTAAGAAAGCATTAGGATGCTTGGATGTTGTACAATAGTTTTTGGTGGATTGAAGAGTTGAGCAGTATGACTTTCCTTGAGGTTTAATAGTGATGTGCTATTGAATGAGGTAGTTGTGCTAGTACTAGTTTATGGGTGTAGAAGTAGGTGGGCGAGTTACTAAGAAGGTTTCAGCGATGTTTTGGTGAAGTCAAGGGTAGTTCATGATGAGTTAGTCACCGCTAGATTAGATGATATTTAGAATTTAGTTGATAAACTTTCAGGTTTAGGTTGTCAGGTAGAAATTTATAGGTGCTCTTATTGGTTGACTGGATTGGATTTGAGTCTTTTAAGGTAAGTTCCTTATCTTAAGATGAGCGGGTGTATTTTGGGATGATGTTACTGGTTTCCAATTTGGGATGCTAAGGTTGATTAATATTGATTTTGTTTAAAGCAGCGGGAGTTAATTTTGGAATATGTGTGATAATTCATGATTTTGGAAGAGGGTATTTTCTACCATTTGTGGTAAGAGTTTCTTGGCTAGTAGGTATGGAGCTACCTTGTACTTAATGGTGTTATTTTATGAGATCATAAATTTTCGGTATGTGGTGATTATCAGAGTGCGCAGCAGGAGCATGATACTTTGGTTGTAGATAGGAGTTTAAAATTTTGTGTTGATTTTAAGGAATTAGTGGTGCTTTGAAATTTGAGAAGATACGGTATAACTATCAATTTCGTTATTGATGGTTAACTTTGGAAGTGACCATTAGGTTACCAAAGTGTAGTATAAAAGGAAGGTTTGAAAGTTATACCATAGGAGCCGATTGAGGTTAGTACAGATTATCGAATGAAGCTTTTAATCATTAGGATTCCTTGAGTGTTGTATTAAGTTTTGTGGATATGGAGATCTTGGATTACGTGGCCGTTCTAGGAGTAAGAGACGAGATGTGCCATTGGGAGATTAGTGCAGGAGATTAGTGCGAGTCTGATGGAATTGCCTATGGGAGTAGACTTGGAAGAGTATTACTCATGCTTGTTTGGAAGTTTTGATGGTATGTTTTTCTCAAGCATGTTCTGAGTTGTATCTTGAATCCTGCTTTGGCGCTGATATTTGATCCTACAATTTCGAGGATGAAATTTATTTTAAGGGGGGAGGTTGTAACACCCCGTATTTTAGTGTATTTTTAATAAAGGATTATTTTAATTATTTATTGAGTGATTCTCTTGTTTTAATATTTTAGAGGTTTTATTTTATTATTTTATAATATTTTAAAATTGTGAAAATTATTTTATTGGACTTTCCTATTTTTATTAATTATTGTTTTGGATTTAAAATGATCTGTAATTTAAATTGGTTTGTTTTTGGATTTTAAATTTTTATTGTTTTATTTAAAGCATTTAACTCTGTTTGATTTAATTTATTTAGTTATCAGTCTTAAAATCCTCATCGTTGGTTTATTTTGAAATCTCAAGTTGAAAAGGCTGGATCTCTCTTTTTCCCCTTCTCTTTTACTTTTCTCTTTCCTTTTTCTCTTCTTTTTCTTTTTTCTTTTTCTTTCTTCTTTCTTTTCTCTCTCCCGCGCGCGAGCTGCTTCTCCTCTCTCTCTCCTCTCTCCCACGCCGATCGGTCTCTTCCACGCAGCGCCGCCTTCGGCCATCCATGGTCGACACTGCCGGTGCCACCGGACTCCCTTTGCACCAGCGACCCTGCCCCACCAATTTCAGCCCGAGCCCCGCCGCCGTTTGCCTCCACGGCTCGCTCGAACCCGCGGCGGTTTCCGGCCTCTTGCCGTCCTAACCGACCCAACCCCGGCCCCAATCCGTCGCCGGAGCCGCCCCAACGAACACCAAACCCGAACTGAGTTTTTGGGCCTTCCACCGCCATTTCGGCCGCCACCCACGACCAACCTTCGACACCATTAGTTTCATCACACTTCATAGGCCCTACCCTATCAATTTCAAGTCTTCGTTTGACCCCGTTGAATTTTGGATTTACAGTGTATTCAGCCACAGTGTTTTTACACTGCTGCATTGCCTTCCAATCGCCTTTTGCACCTCCACGATCCTCCTAAAAATATTTTAAAGCGCTGTAAGTATTTCTCCAAAGGACTTTTAAGATTTAAATATACTTTTACAATTAACTGCTATATATATATTGTATCCTGGTTGGTTCCGGACTGAGTCCGAGGAGTTCGGGGGTAGATGGTTTGAGACGGAGTATTTTTGTGGATTGTTTATTTTGTGCTATGTTTGGTATTTTTTTGGTTTTCATGGCATTGTGCACGCATGCGTGAGTGGGTATTTGGAAATTGTGTTTTGTGAAAAAGGCTTTTCGGGTGTGTGTGTATCACCCCCAAGCCGAGATGGGGTATTATCTCAGTGGAGCTTCTCTGGGCACTCGGGAGCGGAATATACTGAATGTCGTCCCCTGGGGTTGTTGCCCGGGACTTGGATGAGATGGTAGCGTTCTCGATCCAACTCCGTGATCCCTCGGGCTAGCGGGGATCAGAGGATGCTTGGCTATGTATGCGGTAGGTGCGGAACTGGGCATCACTTGTATTGTATCACTGGCACGGTCGCTACCTGTGGTGTGACGAAGGGAGCCAGTGTATGTGGATGGTCCCTAGAGGAGGCCATGGTGCATACGGATAAATTGGAATTAATGTAACTATTCCTGGATATTAATTTGTGCCAAATGGTGATTTTTGGCACGCGTGGAAAAACTTGTGATTTTACAAGAAATGGTGTTTTCTCGGGTTTTGACGTTTGGATCATCATGTGCATGCATCGTGTTGGTTGCATTTATATATTTATGTTTTTGAGTATTTTGGGTTTTACTTACATGCGGTACCATTTTCTGGTACCGTAGATTTTGATATTGTTGATACAGGTTTTGAGGAGGCTGAGCTTGTGGAGTTGGCTCCGCCGGAGGAGTGATCTGGGATCACTCGTATTTGTATTTTCAACTCTTGTATTATTTTTGGGATATTGGTATTGTTTTTAAACGCTTTTGTTTTTGGATATTTGTATTAAACTAAAATTCTGGTACTAGTGACTTATTTATTTTATCCGCTGCGTATTTATTTGTACACTGTGTGCTTGTAGCACACACTTGACAGTTGTCGTTGGGATGCGTGACCCTTGTTGTCATCATCCTGACGTCACGTTTCCCGTGTTGTTTTGTACGTGGGAGTCGGGGCGTCACACATACACTTTAAATCATACAGATCTCGATAACCAGCACCAGGAGCAAAATAATATTCCATAAAATTAAATATAAAATAAAATGACAGTAAAATAACAATAACAATAAAAATATATAAAATAACAATAACAATATGATATAATCGCCAATGACTTTGATACCAAAGACGTAAATCCCAGATAAGGTAATATAAATATGATAATATAATTAGTATAATATATAAAAAGTTAGTGATATAAGCAGTAAAAATAGGCAGTATAACCAGCCATATGCGTGAGAGCAATTAAAGCAGGCAGTATAACCGATCGTATGCATGATAAAATAAAATAAATAAAAGAGATATACAAAATCAACTTTATTGAAGACATAATACTTACAAGGAGACTAATTCTCAAATGAGTTAAAGACAGAAGACATGAAGAAAGAAGAAGAAGGAAAAGAGAGTTGGTTTACAAAAGGCTTGGGAGAGCTAAGAGAGATTTGGACGAGTGAGGGGAAGGCTTCAGATGAGAGAGTTTCTGAATGCCTTTCCTTTGTTACAAAGTCTTATTTATAGACACTAAAACAGTGCAACACAGTAACTCTAATAATACATGAACAGTACCATCACGTGAAAATCAATTACAAATAGTAGTTTAAAAAGTAACTCTAATAATTCATAAATAGTACCAACTCGTGAATAATATGTACACAGTCTTTTGTCGTTTTCTTGGATAATAATCTCGAGCAGCGACAATAATCTGACTTGAGCAGAGGAATCTTGAACAACAATAATAATTTGGCCTGAACAGAGGAAAGTAGTAATCTTTTGGAATCACATAATCTTTTGGAATCACATAATCTGAGGGTCATAATTTGCCAATTCCAGTTCAAACAGATCTTGGGAATCCATCATAGGTACTGGATGATAAGGCGAGTAATCATGAGAAAGAGAGGTGCCTGAGTGAGAGGCCTGTTGAGAAGGAGTGGCCTGGAGGGCTGCAGGTTGTTGTAATGGAGATAATCTGGCTGGATGTTGTGCGTCTTCTTCATCATCACTATCTGAAACTTGTGATATTGTTTCAGCTAATTTTTTCAAATCTTTCTTGCTGGTAATGGATACTAATTGTGCTTGAAATATACTCCGTTGGACAAGTACTTCTGGAGCTTTGGTAATTTTTGAAAACATTTTTAAGATATGATCGTAATTGTATTTTTCCCACCATTTGACAGAGACTTGGCAGGTCAGGAACATAATGATTTTGAGAGAGGGATGAGGTTTAATAACATATTCCCATTTCATAATCCAATTTAATTTTGTTTTAAGAATGAAAAGAAGAAGTGGTGAACAATGACTTAATGCTGGTGGACTGTCATCCTATGAAATAAAAATTCAAAAACTTTCCTGGAGGGGGAGAGGAAGGAGAAGAGGTTCAGGTCCATAATGGTCCCACCAAAGTGAAAACCATTTAGGAAGTGTCTTGATTTCTTGTAATTTGTCAAAATGAAGGAACCATGAATGGCGCAAATTTTTATTTTGTTTTAAAAACATTTTTGTCCATGCATGTTGATAATCATAATAATCATAATAAGGTGGATCATAAGGTTGAGAAAACTTTCTTGTCAAATATAGATTTTTTTCCCATTGTTCCAAAGTGAGAACCTGTTTAATGGTGACTTTATGAAAATCAATAATTGGAGATGTAGGTAGAGATGATTGAGTTTGAAGGGAGCAAGGGATTTCAGAGAGAATAATTGAGTCGGAGTCTACTAATATGAATTCAAAAAAATTTTGGGTTTTCTTAATGTTTTGCGGGATATAATGCCAATCTAGTAAAAGAAAGGTATCGGGTAATTTTTGGGGGTCAGACAGGTGTTGAATTTCAGGCTCGATGGGAAAGATAGGGTGCCAGTGAGATTTAATGACAAGAGGAGATGTAGAAGGCTGAGATAGTAATGGAGGGCTAATAATTTGAAAAGGAGAAGAAGAAGGAGAAACAACTTTGGAGTATGTGGATAATTTTGGAGAAGATAATGGTGAGAATGGATTATATGTTGGTCTAATATTTTGAGATAATGACCCCAGAACCGTATATGGTCTTGGAGTTGCAGAAGGACAAGGTGAAGGATAGGGAGGAGATGGTGGTAATGCATAAGAAGATTTAGTCTTTACTTTGGACTTTGAGGAAGACATGATTTTCCCTGTAAAAATTCTCGGGATAGAAAATCAGGAAGAGAATTAGAGTCTCCTTTAATATGTTCAATATCAAAATAAAAAATACTTAATATAGCTTGCCATCTAGCAAATATTTGCTTAGCAGTCAGGTTTTTCACATCTTTAATCAAAACTTCCTTGGTTGATTTACAATCTATCCTAAGTAAAAACTTTTGATTTAACAAATCATCTTGAAATTTGAAAATACATAATACAATAGCTAAAATCTCATTTTTAATGGTGCTATAATTCTTTTGGGCAGGATTCCAATATCCTGAATGAAATCGAACAATCTTTGTCTGATAACCAAGATCAGAGGCATCTGTTTCAACAATTTTTAAAGTATGAGGAGATGAGAGTCCCAAACATGGTAATTTTTTAACATGTGTTTTAATCTGTTTTATAATATTTGTATGCTTTTCTGTCCATGGTGGATTCTTTTTTAATCTCTTAAATAATGGTTTGCATAATAGAGTAAGAGATTGGTAAAAATCTGCAACATAAATTGAGACTTCCTAGAAATCTTTGTAATTGTTGCTTATCTTTTATTTCATCTAAAAATTTATCAGCAAACTCTATTGCTCTACTAATTGGAGTAATAGTTCCTTGATAAATGTCATGTCCAAGGAACCTAATTTTGTTTTGAAATAGTTTTATTTTTGGTGATGAAACAACTAATCCATTCTGTTTAATAATTTGGACAAAAGTATTTAAGTGCTTCCAGTGTTGTTCAATAGATGAGGAGAATATTAATACATCATCTATATAGACTATTGAAAAATGAGTAAAAGGGGTAAATATTTCATTCATAATATTTTGAAATTCACTAGGAGCGTTTTTTAATCCAAATGGCATAATATTCCATTCATAATGTCCAAATGGGACTGTAAAAACTGTTTTATATTGATCTTTTTCAGCAATTTAAATTTGCCAGAATCCACTTTTCATATCAAATTTTGAAAATACTGTAGAATCATAGAGTCTAGATAATAAATTTTTCTTATTAGGGATCGGATACCTAATCCATTGTAATACTTTATTTAAAGGTTTATAATTAATAACTAATCGAGGAACTCATGTTTCTAATTCTGCCTGTTTTTTAACATAAAAGGCAGCACAACTCCAAGGTGATTTATTTTTCCTAATTAATCCTTTTGTTAATAAATCATTAATTTTATTTTTGTAAAATTCTAATAATTCATTATTCATTTGAATTGGTCTAGCTTTAGTTGGAATATTTTTCTCAGAAAAGTTTTTCTCATAAGGTAATTCAACTATATGTTGTTTTCTATTCCAAAAAGTATTATGTAGGTTAGAACATACTTCTTTTTCAATCATAATCTTAAAATTATCAATTTTCTGAGTTAATAATGGATCTTTTAATTGTTTTTCAATTCTTTTATATTTTAATTCTTATTTTAAAAAACTTATCTATTTTTCTTTTCTTTTAATTCTATTTTTTGTTAAAATATTAATTTCTTTGGTTAATGATACTTCTTTTAAAGAATTAATTTCCTTTGATATAGGAGGAAATATAAATTTAAATTGGACTTCTTGTCCAAGTATTCTAGTGAAAATTTCTTCCTCTGTTATAGAGAAATGGTAAAGTAATGCGAGGAATGGATTTCCTAATTTTACTTTGGTGTTAATATTTTTTACCAGAATAAATGTTGTTTTAAATCAAATTCCATTATTACAAATATGTGCATTAGATAATTTATAATTTATGTTTAATTTTGTTCCATTAGCTTGAGATAATGTTTTCTTGGGTTTTTCAAAATATTTAGAAGGTATTAATCATTCTTATATACAGTTTAAATCTGCTCCTGTGTCTAATAGAGCAATTGTAGTAAAAGAAAATTTCTGATTAATTGAGACCATCACTTCAGTATACCATTTTTGAAAATTTTTCTTATTAAAGATATTAATGAAATTATCTGTTTCATCTTTAATAACAATTGTTGAACACTCTCATTGTTCTTTATTTTGAGAATTATTTAAGTTATTTTTATCTATTTTTAATAATATAATTTCTTATAATAATTGTTCATTTGAAACTTCTAATTTAAGATTGGATTTTTTAGATTTTTAATTTCTTGTTTTATCTCATTAATTTCTTGTTGTAGGTCTTGTAATGTGATTTTTTATTTTTCTGTTTTAAATCTCCATACTATTTCTGAGAAATTATAAGGGGTTGAAGAAGTTACTGAAGTGGTTTAATTATTAAAAGTATCTTTTAGCTTTTCTAAGTAATCTTTTCTTTCCTGTGGATCTTTGATTTTATCTATTAATTCTAGTATAATATCCTCTTATCTTGAAAGTACATTAATAGTTTTATTACAGAAACAACTATTTTTATCTAGACAATTACAAACTTGTATCTCATCTTCTTCGGATTCACTTTCAGAAGATTGTTCTGAAAGACTTGATTCTTTTAATTGATAAATTTCTTCTTCAGAAAAGCTTTCATCTTCTTCACTTGAATGTATTATAAAAATATTTAATAATTTTTCTTTTAATATTTCATGTACATCTAATTCATTAATCTGCTGTTTAACCTTGCAATTTGATTTATAATGCCCAACTTTTCCACATTTATAGCAAACAATCTGTTTTTTCTTTTTATTAGTCTTTTTTAGAGGTTTTATTGGTTTATTATATATCTGCTTGTCTTTTATTTTATTATAAGGTTTTTTATATTTTCGTTTTTTGTTAGTATAATTCTTATAAATTCTTTTTCCCTTTTTGTGTCTTCTTGAAGGAGCTAATAATGGAGTATAACCAAACTGTTCACAAAAGGTACCTAATTCTTTTCTAGCAAATTTCTTTTATTTCTCCATTTGCTTTTTTAATCTTAAGTCTTACACATAGTTAAACCAATTATATTAATAGTAGTTATTATATCACCATATGTAAGACTATGAAAATCAATAGTACCATCTGATCTTACTAATGATTCTTGTTCCTTTTGGGCAAAGTAATATGGAAGTCCGGCTATGAACTTTTCCTTCCATTATGGTTGTTGGCAGTCATTTCTAATCATAACTTTAGTTAGAATTACATTTTTATACCAACGAAAATCAGATAATTGAGGACATTTTAAATTAATCAATAAATCACTGTATTTACAGCATCTTCTAATGGTAATCTATTTTTTGTTTTAATAACTTGCATATTTTCATCATAATTGTAAGCAGTTAATATTTGTGTCTTTTGATCATTTGAAAGGTAATCTATATTATATTATATAACATTAATATATAATAGTAACTATTTATATGTTTTAAATATAGTATATGGTAACTATAATATATTATATAACATTAATATATAATAGTAACTATTTATATGTTCTAAATAGACTATATAGTAACTATATCATATTATATAACATTAATATATAATAGTAACTATTTATATGTTCTAAATTGACTATATAGTAACTATTTATATGTTCTAAATAGACTATATAGTAACTATATTATATTATATAACATTAATATATAATAGTAACTATTTATACGTTTTAAATATAGTATATGGTAACTATAATATATTATATAACATTAATATATAATAGTAACTATTTACATGTTCTAAATAGACTATATAGTAACTATATTATATTAACTTAATTTTCTGAATTTTTAACGTTCTAACGTTAATTTATTACGTTCAAACGTTTCAAATTTTTTGGTGGGAAATTTCCTGCTCATATTTATCATTCAGATGTTATTACATATACGTTCAAATATTAATAAATTGTTGGCGGAAATTTTCCCGCTCGATTATCGTTTTACGTGAGCTTTTTCGTTCGAACAATTCATTTAAACGTTCGAACGAAAATATTGAAAATTTAACTGGAAGGAAGTAACGTTCGAACGTTTAAATGAATCGTTCGAACGTTAATTCAAATGAAATGTTTTTTGCATGAAGTCACGCACGGGAGGGAAGTAGAATCATTTATGCTTCCAGTGCGCGAAATAGAGAGGAGAGATTGTTGAGAGAGGGCTTGAGTGAGATAGAGGGTTAAAGTGAGAGTAAGAGGCCGATTACAACTAGAGTGAGAGAGAGTAGAGTGAGAGAGGGATAGAGTGAGAGAGGGTGATTATTGAGGGTGAAGATTTTGGAAGTACTTTGGTAAGGAAAAACTATTTATCTTGTGTTTTTTGTTTTTATAAATATGTATATGTCTCTAACAAGTTAGTATTGTTTTTTTTTTTTAAAGGATTGGTTATTTTGGCAACTTGAAAACTTATATTTTGTAAGAGGATATTAAAAAGTGCTAGGTATATTTCTAAATTTTAGTTATATATGTTTATGAATTTTGTGGTGAGAATATTGTGAAATTGTGGTAATATTGTGAAAATATTATGTTATAGATTAGAAATATCATATATTATTGTTTATGAATTTTTGTGAATATATTGTGACTTTATGGTGTTTGTTGATGAATTAATTTGTATAATATATTGTTGTGGGAATATTGTGAGGTTTAGATAATTTTGTTGTGATTATTGTTTATTAAGTACAATATTGCATGTTTATGAATATTGTTGTGTCTTGAATTTTAAATGTTGTGATTAAGGTTTATGAATTGGACTTGTGGTAATATTGTGAAAATATATTTGAATTAATATGTATAATATATTGTTGTAAGAATATTGTGAGGTTTAGATACTTAGAAGGATATGGATATATATGAGATACATGTGATTATATGTTTATTAAGTATAATTATAATGGACTTTTGTGAGTTTATTGTGTTTATTGATGAATACAAATGTGTATGAATATTGTTGTTGGAATATTGTGAGGTTTAGAAAATTTTGTTGTGGAAATTATTGTGTTGTTGAAATGTGGAAATAATATTGTTGTGGAAATAATATTGTGAAATGTTTATTTATATTGTTGTTGGAATATTGTAAGGATTTTAAATGTTGTGAATATTGTTATTGATGAATGAATATTGTAACAACCCGATCCTAATATTAGACTATAGATATATTTTATGTATTTTCTTATAACTATAATATTTTTATTTTTTTTACTATTATTATTATTATTATTATTATTATTATTATTATCATTAGATTTATATTTTCAGTTTAATAAGATTATTATCCTTTTATTTTTAATATTTTATTAAAACCCAATTTTGTTATAGCCAATAGAATTTTTGTTTGAATTTAAACTTTATTCTCCATATCCACCCGCAAGCCTCTTTTATATCTCCAAATCTCATCTTTGATTTTCCTTCACGTTGACATCGGAACCAACTCGAAATCCTATCATAAAAGCCCTAACTGATTTTATTTCCATAAATTCCAAGCCTCGCACGTCTCCACTCCCATGCTATCTCATGCACGGCTCCATTACACTTCCATTCACGTTCGGCCAGCCACCCCATGCACGCTGCCTTCCATTAATCACTCACGGTTTCACCTGCACATGCACATACACTTCATGCACAGCTCCTTGCACGTACGCCTCTTACCCTCAGTTTGCATACCGATGGTCTTAGAGGTTGTATCCTCGTGGGATTGGGTCTTCTAGGTGCAGCCAAGCTCCTCCTCCCCCTTGCCTATAAAAGCCACCGAGACCCCCCTGTAACACACACACAAAACTCATCACAGAACCACCGAAACCACCGCAGCAAAGAGAACCCACCTCTCTCGTTCATCTCGACTTTCTCGCTCTCTCCACCTTCACTCAATCGTCTCCTCCACGAAAGGCCGAGAGCCACCCCACCGTAGTCGCTTCCATCAGACCATGCACAACCACCGTGGGAAGCCGACCATCCTCTGTTTTTGCACCCAAAAACAGAGCAACCCGAGCATCCCAGCGTGAGCCCCGCGAACCACCATCACCGAGCTCCTCCATGTCGAGACCCCATAGAAACCGCCTGCCATCTTTGCCCCGTCGAGCCCACTTCGTTCCGATAAGCTCACCGCCGTCCAACCTCCTCTCTCTCTCGGTTGTTTCGGTGACAGCACTCACTCGGAACTCTCTCCCTCTCACGGCGTCGCACCACCCAGCCCAGGAACCCAGCCGCGTCGCCTCACTCCTGGCCACCCAGAGCCTCCTCAGCCCGTCCCCGTCGCATACCCCTCTCTCGGTGAGCCTCTGTTGTTCTCTCGCATGGCAGTTTATTTCCGTTGTACTGCACATCCCTTCTTTGCTTCTGCCGAGTTTTGAGTATCACAGAGCATTGCATGCAATCGGGCCTTGGGCAGTATGCACACTGGGTTCATTGTAAGTTTATGTTTTAAAATGTAAATTTGGGCTTAATTGTTTAGCTTGTGTTTTAAAAGTGTATTAGGCCTTGTTTTAATCTGATGGGCAAATTTCCTTTGTGGGCTAAAACTTGAGGATAATTAGACTTATAATATGATAAAACTTGTAATTTAATTTGGGCCGATTTTATGATGTTTCAAACATTGTTTTAGTGATTTTATTAGACTTAATAATTCAAGTTGAGTTATATTTTATTAAATAAAAATATTAATCATAAGATCATTTTTATAAGAAAGTGTTTAAAGGAATTAAAATATATTTTTTAAGTAGACTATTGAATCTAATATCTTAGTTAATACTTCCTTTGTCGATTTAGTCAGTTTTAATTATTAAGTTATAATTTAAATAGAAATAAAGAAATATGTTAAGAAAGTAAATCTATTTTAAGAATTTAGATTTTTGTGACTTATTTTAAATAGTCCAAATATTTTACTAAATTATAATATATTATTAGTATTTTAAGTAATTTAAAATATCAGAAGAGTTATTTGACTATTTTCTAGATTATGAATATAATTAAGTAGGAAATTAGTACATGTTATTCTAGACAGATTTAGTGACGTTTAAAATACTGCATTTAGATGATGAGTTACGAAGTGAGATTCAAGAAGAAGCGCAGTAAGGTAAGTTATTTGATCACAAAATTAGGATCATCACAGTTTAGTTTATATATAAATATTACTCAAGCCAATTATTTGACAGCCATTTTTATGTACCACTCATGTCATATGCAAACATGTCATTCAACATAACATACGATCATGTCATTCCGCATCATGTTCAGATTCAGAAATTATAATTATATATGTATTATGTCATGCATCTCATGGTCATAAGACACGTAAGCTATCTTAAGTTCAAGTGCAAGATAAAATCAGTTCAGTTAATCAGATGGCCATTCAGATGCATGGTACCAATGCAGTTCAGTTTCAGGGTGGATGTGCAAGCCACGGACTCAAGCGTGGTCCACCATAGTATGCCAGAATACTATCAACGGCTCCCCTCGTGGCCACGGGATGTGGGGCCGGTGCACAACCTCACACACAAGGTTAAGTGTGTTGGCCAGTCAGTTCAGTCAGTTAAATCAGATCAGTCAGTTAAGTCAGATCAGTCAGTTAATTCAGATAAATCAGTCATGCATAAACATCAGTATGATCAGTCATGAATTTTAAGTTCTCAGCATGAAAACTTTTATGAAAACCTTACGTTTAGTATGTTAACGTTGTGATGGATTTCTTACTGAGTATTCGACTCATTTTAGTTTGTTTTCATGTTTTTAACCACCCAGGTGAGGATGATGATTACGAGCAGACAGGCCAGGATTAGGAGAAGCAGTTGTTTTAGTTTCAGACCTTCTAGAATGAAATTTATTTTATTGCTTATTCAGTTTATTCATTAATTTTTTGAAGAAATTTTTATTAGACAAAGTTTTATAAAATAAATCCTAATTTTTTTTATTAAATATGAGATCTCTTGCCAAGTTTATTTTATGAAAAACACGTGACACTCCTAGCCTACTGGAAGGGGGTGTTACAAATATGTTTAGAAATATTTTGTTATGTTAAGATTTTATTTGTTGAACTTAGAGGTATAATACTAAGTATAATAAATAAGCTGATATATTTTCTATATAATAAATAAATAAGTATCAACTAGTTATAATATTGGACATATAACAACTTAGAGGGATAACACTAAGTATAATAAATAAATACAAAATTTTCTATATAATAAATAAATAAGTCTAACTAGTAATAATATCAACTAGTTAACACTAAGTATGAACTAGTTATAATATTGTGAAAATTACAACTTAGAGTATAATAAATAAATATTATAATAGTAACTTAACAAATAAATAAGTATCAACTAGTTATAATATTGGACTTATAACAACTTAGAGGGATAACACTAAGTATAATAAATAAATACAAAATTTTCTACATAATAAATAAATAAGTCTAACTAGTTATAATATCAACTAGTTAACACTAAGTATGAAATAGTTATAATATTGTGAAAATTACAACTTAGAGTGTAATAAATAAATATTATAATAGTAACTTAAAAAATAAATAAGTATTAACTAGTTATAATATTGGACTTATAACAATTTAGAGGGATAACACTAAGTATAATAAATAAATACAAAATTTTCTATATAATAAATAAATAAGTCTGACTAGTTATAATATCAACTAGTTAACACTAAGTATGAACTAGTTATAATATTGTGAAAATTACAACTTAGAGTATAATATAAGACTTTCGAATGTTTTTAACATTACTAATTCTAACATTTTTAGTATATATAAGATTCATGTGGTTTTTGAATGAATATGTGTGACATTGCATAAATAACCTTAGACCCGTTCAGGAATTAGTGTAGATTTAGGTGTGCACTAATTCCTGAATTGTCCAGTCTGGACAGTTTGAGATTATATCATCTGTATTGTACATTCTTGTTACTCCTATTGAACACGTTTAGTATGAAGTTTCGGTGTCTTCCTCTACTGTTCTTCGGGTATACTGTTCATAGGGTCACAATCCCTCTTAATGAACACGTATACTTGGAGAACTATGAGGAGGTGTTGTCGAAATTTCTACTGATGTGGACAGTTGTAGAGTGACGGAATATGTGTAATATGGATAATATAATCTCGAATGGGATAGGACCAACTACCTTATAAAAATTAGCAGTCGCAATTGGAGCATTACATGCATGTGAATTTTCAATGTACATTAAGTGTTACTAATAGATAGAACTTTTTAGAAATGGACAAAAGTTGGATGCGTCTAGGCAATAGTTTTTGAACGGATTACGCAGCCTATGCGCGTGGAGTAAGAACCTTCATTGATTTTGCTCGAGGCTCTGCTGATAGTCGTGGTTCCATTAAGTGTCTATGTCGAGGGTGTAAAAATTTGTGTGCGATAAGATTGGCTGAAGTTGAAAGTCATATATTTGTGAACTGTATGGATTTGGGGTATACCTGATGGGTATTGCATGGTGAGCCATATGCACAGTCAACGGATGCATTGTTCGGTCATTCGAATTATTTGCGAGACATGGATGATGATTATGAGTAGGATGAGATGGAGGAGATGTTGGGTGACATTGGAGCTGGGATGTTTATGGATGACGTAGACGACAATGGTTCAAGTGGTCGAGGGAGTGATTCTGAAAACTTTGCTGCAATGTGAGAAGATGCAAAATGTGAGCTTTATCTAGGCTGTTCAAAACATTCCAAAATGTCGTTTATTGTGTGGTTGCTTCACATTAAGTCATTGTGTGGGATGTTGACGAAAGCAATAAACATGGTATTGGACTTATTTAATGAGGTGCTTCCAGATGGGTCTGCATTGCCAAAGAACTTTTATGAAGTGAAACAATTGAGAAAGGGATTAGGGTTTGAGTACAAGTCAATACATGCATGCAAGAATGATTGTGTTTTGTTCTGGAAGGAGAACGAGGGGAAAGAAGCATGTCCAGTTTGCGGAGAGTCGAGGTGGAAGGCAAAGAAAAATGTGCCGGTTAAGGTGTTGCGATATTTTCCCTTGAGACCTAGGTTGCAAAGACTATATATGTGTAAAAAAACAGCTGTTGATATGAGGTGGCACGAGGAGAAAAGAGTTAATAATGACACATACATGAGGCACCCAGCTGACTCACTTGCATGGAAATCTTTCGATGATCAATACCTAGAGTTTGAGATAGAAGCTCGGAACGTGTGTTTGGGACTCACTATCGATAGATTCAACCCTTTTGGGAATATGAGTACAAGTTATAGCACTTGGCCCGTAGTGTTGATTTCGTACAATCTTTCGCCATGAAGATGCATGAAGGCACCGAACTTTTTGTTAACGTTACTTATTCCCGGCTCGAGATCACCTATGAATGACATTGATGTATTCATGCAATTGTTGATTGAAGACTTGAAAGAGTTATGGGAAACAGGCGTCAGAACGTATGATGCATCCACGTTGACAACTTTTCAGATGCATGTTGCAGTATTGTGGACCATAAATGACTTTCCGGCATATGAAAATCTTTCCAATTGGAGTACTAAAGGGAAGTTAGCGTGTCCGAAGTGTAATAAAGAAACTGCTAGTGAGTGGTTAACAAATTCTCAGAAGTTGTGCTTCATGGGTCATCGACGTTATCTACCACCAAATCATGCATGGAGAAGCGAATGTGCTAAGTTTGATGGGAGAGAAGAGGACAGAATTGCACCAAATGAGTGGTCTAGAGAAGAGATAGTGGAACAACTAGTACATATTAGAGCAAACAATTTTGGCAAAGGCCGGGGTAAGAATAAGAGAAAAAGAGGTGAAGCATAATTGAATTGGACAAAGCGTAGTATTTTTTTGACTTGCCATATTGGTCATCCTGCATGTTGTGACATAGTTTGGATGTCATGCACATAGAGAAGAATATATATGATAATATACTGGGTACATTGATGAGTATTAATAAAAAGACAAACGACACGATCAAGATAAGGAAAGATCTTGAGAGAATGGGAATTAAGCATAATCTACATTTGCGAGTGGACGACAATAGGGTGATCATGCCGAATGCATGTTTTACGATGACGAGGGAAGAGATGATGGATTTCTGCAAATGGTTGCAAGGTGTGAAGTTGCCAGATGGTTATACCTCAAATATCGGTAGATGTGTGAGTCCTGTTGACTGGAAAATTAGTGGATTGAAAAGTCATGACAGCCACGTTCTTTTGCAGAAGTTATTACCGGTGGGAATTCGTGGGAAGCTGACATCTAATGTACGTGTCAACATTACTGAACTATGTATATTTTTTAAAGATTTGTGCGCTCGAGTAGTAAATCGAGATATGTTGCAGAAGATGGAAGAAGATATTGCCACCATACTCTGTAAATTTGAGCAGATTTTTCCACCATCATTTTTTGATGTCATGGTCCATTTAGCAATACACTTACCCCAGGAGGCATTATTGGGTGGTCCGGTGTAGTTCCGTTGGATGTATCCAGTTGAAAGATATTTGGGTCGTTTAAAGCACACTGTTGGGAATAAAGCTAGAGCTGAGGGTTCAATAGTAGAGGCCTATATACACGATGAATGGTTAATGTTTTGCTCTCTATATCTTCATGGTGTTGAGACACGATTTAATCGTCAAGAGCGAAATGTTGATCTTGAGGCTCCGCCTCCTCGTGAGCTATCAGTGTTTTCCCAGAATGTACGATCGTTGGGTGCACAAACAGGTTAGGATTTAATTGATAGAGAGTTGGGTAAAGTTCGTTGGTACGTGTTAAATAATTGCCGATAGATTGATTGCTAATTCAGGTATGTTGTTGCATGCTTTGAGAAATTATAGTCAAATGTCGTTTAATTATAACTTTTGTGCTCAAAATATTATTTTCTTTTGTACATATATACAGTGATCACATGGATAAACTTAGGATGGAATGCATAGAGAATATAGAGGCAAGACACGAGGAAGAATTTCCCGGATGGTTTCAACAATGTGTATGAACTAAAACTACGTTGTGATTATTTGATTTATAATGTTTTGATTCTGGGTTACTTTTAATACGTATATATTATTGAAATTGATAGATTTTGGAACAACGTGCTCATGATCCCAGATCAGTTTCTTCTGAATTGTATGCATTGGCCCGTGGTCCCCCTAATAGAGCACTTTGATACACTGCATGCATGGTTCGAGGTTATAGATTCTATACTCTAGACCGTGAACGTAATAGAAAGACTCAAAACTATGGTGTGTTGGTCGAGGGAAGTCATCGAACAGACAATATTGACTATTATGGTGTCATACGTGATATTATCGGATTGAAATATCTGGGTGGGTCTGTAACATATGTCTTTAAGTGTGATTGGTGGGACTTAGGCGGTGGTCGGGTGTCGATACATAGGGATAATAACTTTACGAGTGTCAATACGGCATCGAAATGGTACGAAGATGATCCATTCGTATTGGCTTGTCAAGCTACCCAAGTCTATTACTTGATTGATCTAATGAAAAGTGTTGATGAAGATAGTGGAGAGATAACTTGGCAAGTAGTACATAAATTTATCCCTCGAAATATATATGAAGTACGAATGAGTGCGGATTACGAGAATAGTGAAGATGAAGATGACACTTCGATAATAGAGGCCTACCAAGAAGATGGAGAAGGTATTAACTTGTTTGTTGACTTCGGTGCACTCGAGTTGCTCCCCTTGTGTAGAGATGACGTCCCACCCGTCCTTCTCGACTCGTTCGTATTAAATGATCATTCAATTCAAGTTAGTGAAGAAGAAGAAGGAGAAGAGTCAGAGGAAGAAGATGAAGCAGAATACGGGGAGGAAGTGGATAAGGAGGACGAAGAAGAGGTTGATGACGACGACGAAGATGCTATTGAGGGAGATTCTAAAACAAGCATGGAAAATACATCCGAAGATGAAGAATAAAAGTATTAAATATTTTATTCATATAGGTGACTATAAAATATTTAACTTTTCAATAATTTTTTCTAATTAATTTTCTTTATCATATTAATCATGCCTCAAGGATGCCGCCAAAACGACAATGAAGAAATTTGCCCCCTCCGCCTAGTCCAGGTCCCAAACCTATTGAGCACTTCCCACCCGAGTGTTTCCCTCTTAAAGATCAAGTGCAGACGTAAGAGAACGACAATCAGTCGACACCTACCAGTAAGAAAATAACAACATAGTTAATTATATATCAATACTTTTATCTCAATAACTATATATATATAATTATATTATATCTAATAGTTGATGCATCCGCTCGTCACGGTCGTGGTTATACACGTGGCATTTCTCTTGAGAAATGTTGAAGGCATGGAAAACTCAAGGTCAACATTCCTGATAATTCCACTAGAGGCGTGGATGATAGTGCAACAGCGCTTTCCTCATATATTGGTACAGTTGTTCGAGCTTATGCTCTATTTTATGTGCGATCATGGCGAGATGTTTCGCTCGAAATTAAGGAGCACATTCAGAGCCGTGTGCTAGTGAGTTTATGTTGAGAGTACATTTTTTGTATACTAGATTAGTATGTTATATTTTTGGTGTAATTTGCTTATTAGAATGAATTTGACCTCCACTTTGGCCGTAGCGAGGATTTGAGAATTGTGAAAGGGTTGATGGCTACAGTATTCTGATGTCGCAAGGGACGATGTGATGACCACTTCAAGTTTGAGACGGTTGAAGAGCCTGCGCAATCTCCTTTCCAGTAGATGAAGTTAGACGATTGGAGAAAGTATTGTGATCTTTTCACAACTTCAGATTATCAGGTATTCTAGATTAATAATATCTAATGATTATTTACATATATATTTGGGCTATATATTTTATGTATATATATATATCAATTAACATTCTTAATTATTTTGTAGCATTTAAGTTCTACAAATGCTAATAATAGATCCGCTTTGACTGTCCACCATCATGTTGGTTCAAGATCATTCCACCGTCTTGCTGAGAAAATGGTAATTAATAATATTATAGAATATATTTATTTATTTAACTATTTTTATTTAAGTACTAATATTATCTTTTTAAAATTGCTAATATGGCTTTGTTAGAAACATGATGATCCAGAAAACTTTTCCTTCATTCATGTCTATGCTACTGCTCACACTAATGAGAGTAGTGAGTGGATGGATCCTGTTGCTGCAAATAATTATGTAAGCGTTGTTATTTTTGTTAAATAAATTTAGCAACATGTGAAAAATTTATTTTTTATTTCTTTTAATACATTACTTATTGTGTGTTTTCTTTGACATGGCAGGAAAAAATGATGGAGATACAGTCAGTTTCTGAGGTATCCTCTCCGAGTGACATAGACATATTCACAGAAGTGCTCGGGCCCAACTCTAGTATGACAAGAGGTTTAGGACGATCTTTCAAGTATTCTAGTTCATCCTCTTCATTCTCTTCGACTTCACAAATTAATAATCTTACCAAAGATTTGGAAGCTACACGACACGAGAATGAGTATATGAGGTCGAGGCAGCAAGAGTTGGAATCCCTTTTAGAGCGACAATCTCATTTAGAGACGCGTTTGCAGGCCCAACAGAGAGACCAGGAAGAAAGAATGCGCAATGAAGTCCAACAACAAATGCAGCAGGAGATGATGGTGCAAATGGAGCGTGTTATGTCATTGCAACAAAAGCGGGGTGGTCGAGGAAAGAAGAAATGAATTCTCTCACTTTAATTCATGTATATAACTTTTACTATCTAATTTTAGAACTTTTTAAAACATTGTTAGTTGTAGAATATTTATGGTGTGTAATATGATACAATTAGTATGTTTCTTAATTTCTTAATTTTATGAAATTAGTGTATTTCTGATCTGTACGTTCGAATGTAAAAAAAAAAACGTTCCAACAAGATCTCATGTTCGAACAAACATTCAAACGTAAATACACGATTTGACGATTAACGTTCGATGAAACCTCTGAACATACCACGTTCGTTCAAACACTTCTTCTTAAACATCCGAACATACGTCTAAACGTTATCCTTGTTACATTCGGATGGTGTTCCCATAACGTTCAAACAAAAATCTGAACGTTTAATGCGTTCGAACATATAAATGTCCAAACGTAAATATTATACGTTCAAACTATAATCAATCAACGAACATCAACTTATGGCATTCGAACGTAAATTGCTCGGGTTGGCATTCGGACGTAAAAATTTGCATCCGAACGTTACTTTCTGTGATAGTTTTCAACCGTCACAAAAAAATATAACGTTTGAGCGTCACTCTGAACAGAACAACTCCAACCGTCACCAAAAATACTTTTAGTGACGGTTCAATAGTAAAGTGTTACTAAATGTATTCAGTGACGCACATTAAGTGACGGTCGTGGTGGCGGTTTCAAACCGTCACCAAATATCTTTAGTGACATTTCTTTAGTTTTTGGTGACGGTTTTCTCTGTCACAAAAGGCAAATTATGTTGTAGTGTTCTGGATCAAAAAAGAAGTGATGGTTAATAAAAGAGAGAAAAAAAGATGGTACTTGATCGATACTTCTGGATCAAAAAGAAGTGGTGGTCAATAAAAGAGAAAAAAAGATGGTTATCGATATTTCTGGATCAAAAAAGAAGTGATGGTTATATTTTTGTTTTCGTGTGACTCACTTTATCGTACGTCAACTTTCATATATATATATTATTTGATCATGCCAACTCCAACTTTTGTCGATCGGGCAAAGTTTCGACGTCCACTCACATGATGAGTCAGTGTCAGGTCGTCCTATTGATCTTATCCTTATCAACTTTGTGTTTTAATTTATTTTCATTTAGATAAAATCACACGTAAAAGTTTTTATTTATGTTTTTATTTGAATATAAAGTCATTTATAGATCAGTTTCTTTTCTCAAATATTGAATTCTTTAATCAGACAAACACGCTAACACTGGAGAAACTACAAAAACAAACAAGCTGTTAAGAATAATAATTGATCTGACCGGGACTATTATATTAATCCATATCCGCTAGAATATGCAACGTCAGATTTAGGTGAGACATATAAAATCTTCCAATTTCCATCTATTTGTTTTTCTTAAGCATTCTCTCTAAATATTAACTCTTCTACTCTATCAAATGCTCCCTACCGATTTCCTTTATCTCTTCAATGTTACCATCACTTACATTTATAATATGGTCCTCAAGAATTTTACGTAGACGATATTCTTTGCTACTCAGAAAATTATATCCATTGCTAGGTTTCAAATTATATCCATTGCTAGGTTTCTATCAGTTTTAGGTCTGTCGAAGTATGATTACAATATAGGGAAGTATTCATGGTCTAAATACCCAAAAGTTCCCTGCACCATTGACATTGACATGATCCATTGGTTTGTATTTGCTGAATATATGACTGGTTTGTATGTATTAATACAGATTGACATCCATTGGTTTGCATGTGTTGAATATATGATTGGCTTGTATGGGAGTTGATAAATCACAGAGAGATTGTTAGGCTAAGGCTCCAAACCTTTACAATGCATTCCTCCATATGTGCATTATGAGAAATATTCAGCTTATGTTCAGGCTTTGGCTGAAGATGCATGTTTGTGGACCAACCAGTTTGGGTACATTGGTATATTTGTGTAAGCGAAAGGCATCAACTGAATTTCAGGTAATCAATAATAGTAATTAAATCTATTAAAAAATATATGTAAATATTGCCAAGTCATGTTAGTGTGTTTTAAGTTCTAAATCGTAGGGATTTTTATTTTTATTTTGGTTACTACCATGTGACTACTTTTTTTTTTGGATAGAGACGACGGCCACCTATCCATGAGTGACCATCTCTCGATTTTATTAAAACACCTCACTTATGGCAGAGGAATACCGTGGAACCAAACAAAAGAACCATCAACACCTTTCCCCAACAAAACAAACTCGCTCAAGCAAGTAAAGAAACAAAGCAAAAATATCTACAAAACATGAGAAAACACAGCCTCAAGTAATATTCGGCAGTCCCAATTTATCCATCCTAAGCATACCCTTAACTTGCTCGGAATTGAACTCCAATCCGTGTATCGACCCACAATACCTTCCCTTGTCGTGCAAGAAAATCAGCCGGTCCATTGCCTTCTCTGAAATGATGAGCAATGATGAAACGACATCCCGTTAACAAACTAAGAAGCTCTTCCTAGTAGTCCCATAAATACCAGTTCAAGCACTTTCTAGCCGACAGCCAATTGACTACCAGCCTTGAATCACATTCTATTTCCATCTGCGTAAAGCCCATATCCCTACACATGTGCACGCCAACTAGAAGGGCTCTCAACTCTACCATGTTATTAGTGCCCTGTCCAAAATGTGCTGAAAAAGCACCAATAAAGTTGCCCCCATGATCCCGTATCACACCACCACCCCTGTAATTCCTAGGATTACCTCGACAGCTCCCGTCAACATTGATCTTGACTGATCCCTCAACTGGTTTGTGCCAATAAACCAGTTGTGTTGTTTTCCTCCAAACATTACATAAAGGAATGTCAAGAGCGTTCAAAATGGAAATGTCCTCTACTGTTATGGACTTGGAATGGAAAAGCAAAACCAGATAATTTATGCAGCCATACTTTGACCGCCAACCAAACCTTTTCTGTAGTTTCATAGTTATCCTCCATCATTGCTTTACAACGTCTCACCCATAGCCGCCACATGATAATGCATGGAAGGATACCTATTAGAACACCACGCTGAGATGATTTCTTTGCAAATGAGAGCCAGTGCATCACCGTTGCCCACCACGAGCGATTTACCAGACGCGGAACCTATTTCAGCCAAATCCTAGATCTTGGACGGCAACTCCCCTGCAGCCAATACATGATTAATAGATTGACAACTGCCCCTTGAGCAACAATTACAACGTGAGACAATCGCAATGCCCAGGGTCCTTGACGCCGGACAGGATAGTGATTATCCTGTAGGCTAGTTCCAACAGATGACTCACAAGAGAAAGTTCGCCCAAAACCAGAGAGAAAAGTCTCTAGGGTTTAACGGAATATTATAAAATCAAACCAAATCATCCAAATCAGTCCACAAGCCGGACTGTTATAGCCAAAAATCATGTTTATCCGAATTTTGTCAAAAATAGCAAATCTTGAAAATCACTCTAAATTGAAATTCAAAATAAAATAAGAAATCTATAAAAGATCCGGCCCAAATCGGATTTAAAATGACTTCCTAAATGACAAGCGAAAAATTACCATAAATAGTAAAAATTAACTAAAACTAGTGATTCGGAGGGGAAAACAGCAGAATTTGAGGTCAGAAAAAAGGTACATGGAACTATGCTTGATGTGGACAGCGTGCGCGTCGAAAGGAGCTTTCCGAATTGGGGTCTTATGTGCGATTCCGACACCCGTAGCCAAAGTTATGGCCAAAAGACTGAAACACACTCAAAATGGCCCCAATGAGGAACAGGTCACAATCAATTCCTGCTTTTGCGCTGATCTGCCAACTCATGGTATCTCAGCGCCATTAAGGTGCAATCTGACAGCTCAGCATCATCTGTCCCCGATCCCCCTGCATCAGTCACCCCGGGTTGGAAAGAACTCGTCCTCGAGTTCAGAGTAGTGTCATCAGAATCCACAAAACAAGGACTTAGGTGCTTCACATTAAAGACATCAGAAGTCTTCAAGTGACTGGGAAGGCGCAACCTATAAGCATTATCATTGATCTTCTGCACGACCTCTCAAGGTCCAATCTTCCGATCCTTAAGCTTATTATACTCGCCAACAGGAAAACGATCACGAGTTAATACAGCCCAAACAAAATCACCAACATCAAAAAGTACCTGACGACAATGATTGTCAACCCGAGTCTTGTACTTGGTATTGCTCTCATGAATGGTCTGTTTCACCTGCTCATGGATACCCCGAAGATACTCTGCCATCTCATCTGCTTTAGGACTGAAACGTCCTACCCGTGGAATAGGGGCTAAGTCCAACACCCCGGATGGGTTCTGACCATAGACAATCTCAAATGGGCTTAAACCTGTGGTTCTGTTTTTTGATCTGTTGTAGGCAAATTCTGCTTGAGGCAATGCCAAATCCCACTGCTTCGGCTTCGTTCCTGCCAAACACCTCAAAAGATTGCCCAAACTCCGGTTCACCACCTCAGTCTGGCCATCCATCTGGGGGTGGTAGGCGCTACTAAAATTCAACTGCGTTCCCAGTTTCCCCCACAGGCTCTTCCAGAAATGACTGATGAACTTGGTATCGCGATCTGAAGTGATGGATCGAGGAACACCATGTAAACGCACAATCTCCCTGAAATAAAGATGGGCAATCCAGACAGCATCCATAGTCTTCCTGCAAGCTACAAAATGTGCCATCTTGGAAAACCTGTCAACCACAACAAAGATAGAATCCGATGCCCTTTGGGTGCGGGGTAAGCCCAATACAAAATCCATGCTGACATCGAACCAAGGAGCTTCAGGAACAGGTAAGGCAGTGTACAAGCCCGCATTGGTGAGAACTCCCTTAGACCGCTGGCACACGTAACAACGGTCCACATAATGGGCCACATCACTAGTCAACTTGGGCCACTAAAAGTCAGAAGAGATAAGGGCCAAGGTCTTATCTCGGCCAAAGTGTCCCTCATTATGAACTTCACTTATAATTTGCTACCTCAATGAACAATCTGGAATGCACAACTGTAATCCACGAAACAGATACCTATTATGTAAAACAAAATCATGACGGTGACCCTCAGTTACCTCCTGAAATATCCTTCCAAAGGAAGGATCAGCTGCATACATATCTGTGAATGTCTCAAAGCCTGCAACTTTGGTACTCATGGTAGTGAGGAGTAAGGTACAATGGCTCAGAGCATCTGCGACGCGGTTCAGACTCCCTGCTTGGTGCCTCAGCGTAAAGGTGAATTCTTGCAAGTATGCCACCCACTTGGCATGACGTATACTCAGCTTGTGTTGGCCATTGATGTACTTCAGGGCCTCATGATCGGTAAACAGAATAAACTCCTTCTGTACTAGGTAATGACGCCAATGTTTCAGGGACTAAACTATGGCATAAAAATCCAGATCATAAGTAGAATAATTTTTCTTTGATCCCGATAGCTTCTCACTGAAAAAAGCAACCGGACGACCTGCCTGACTCAGAACACCACCAATGCCAACGCCAGATGCATCACAATTTACCTCGAACACTTTGTCAAAATCAGGAAGTGCCAAAACTGGTGCTTCGGTCATCTTCTGCTTGACCAGTTGAAAACTGGCCTCTGCCTCCTCAGACCACTGGAAATCACGCCCCTTGAGGCACTATGTAATAGGGGCAATCAGAGTACTGAAATTTCTAATGAACCGGCGGTAGAAAGATGCCAATCCATGGATACTTTGGATGTCAGGTAAGGTCCTTGGTCTGGGCCACTCCAAGACTGCATCTATCTTTGATTGATCTGCATGAACACCATCAGTAGACACAACAAAACCAAGAAAAGTCACAGAAGTAGTAAAGAAAGAACACTTCTTCTGATTGACAAATAGGCACTCCGTTTTCAGCATCTCAAAAACAGCACGAACGTGATCGAAGTGTGAAGCCCATGTCGGGCTATAAATGAGGATATCATCGAAGTAAACTACAACGAATTTCCTCATAAAAGGCCGCAAGACCTGATGCATAAATCTCATGAACGTACTGGGCGCATTGGATAGCCCAAAAGGCATGACCATCCACTCATACAACCCTTGTGGCGTTTTAAACGCCGTCTTCCACTCATCTCCAGGCCTTATTCTGATCTGGTGGTATCCGCTTTTAAGGTAAATTTTTGAGAAGACCTTAGAACCAGATAGCTGATCCAACATATCATCTAGACGGGGAATTGGAAACCGGTACTTCACTGTAATTCTGTTGATCGCTCGGCTGTCAACACACATACGCCAAGAACCATCTTTCTTTGGCACTAGCAGGGCAAGGACTGCACATGGGCTCATACTCTCTCGGATATAGCCCCTTTCCAACAACTCTTCCACCTGTCGCTGCAACTCTTCAGCCTCCTTTGGACTGAGGCGATATGCTGGTCGATTTGGCAAACTGGACCCAGGAACAAGGTCAATTTGATGCTGAATATCCCTCATAGGTGGTAGCCCAGGAGGAAGATTCTCTGGAAACAAGTCAGAGAATTCTGCTAGCAGCCGCTGCACCTCTACTGGTAAATCTGTATCCACGTCTACTGCGCTATTCTCACAAGGTAGTAAAGCATAGACCACGTTCCCATGCTCAATCTCATTTAAAAACCTGGACATAGAAAGCAGGTTAGTATTATTGGTTACTGGGGTAGGAGTGAGTCCTTCCCGCCGGGTCGCCAACACAATCTTTTTTCCCTTGATGTTAAGGGAATATGTATTCTTCCGTCCATCATGAATGACACTGCGATCATACTGCCAAGGTCGACCCAACAATACATGACACGCATCCATAGACACAACATCACACTAGGCATTATCAAAATATTTTCTACCAATTGAAAAAGACACGAGGCATCGCCTATCAACTGTTACCTCACTGCCTTTATTTAGCCATGACAACTTGTATGGCTTAGGATGATGGTCCATCTTCAACTGCAATTTCTGGACAACCTCCTCGGACACTACATTCTCACAACTGCCGCTGTCAATGATCATTTTGCAGACTTTATCTGCAACTGTGCAGGTCGTGTGGAAAATATTGGTTCTCAACCAATCATCCCCTGAATCGCCCTTGGGAGTCAGTAGACTCTTGCGAACGACCAGAGTCTCATGACCATCTCCATACAGCACATCATCAGTCTCATCATCGTCATACATGGGCTCGCCAATCTCCTCAGTCTCGTCTACCACGTTTTCCTCAATCAACAAATTTTTGCCCTTTTGATTAGCACGCTTCCTGCAATCAGTTGCCCTATGCCCTTGTTCACCACAACGAAAACATCTAATAGTAGGGTTAGAATTACCCTACGGTGGCTGCTGGACAGGACGGGAATCCTGAGGGCGAACTGGCCGACTGTTGTGATCGCTTCTGATCACTGGTCTCCTGTTTTGCTGTTTTTCAACAGCAAGTGCATGCTGGTAGGCTTCCAAAACATTCCACAATGAATGAAGGCTGAGGACATCTTGCAAGGGCTGGCGCAAACCCCCCAAATACCACGCCACCATCTGCTCCTCTGTCTCAGATAAATCGTTCCGGGCGACCAATGGGTAAAACTCCTCCGTGTAATCATCGACTGATCGCGCGCCCTGCCTCAACGCATGAAGTCGCTGAAACAAGGTTTGCGTGTAGCCAAAGGGAAGGAAGTGACCCTTCATCTTCTTCTTCATCTTCTCCCAATCAGTGATCTTGGCCTTGCCCTGCCTGTCTCGTGAACGTCTCAACTGCTCCCACCACGCAGATGCTCTGCCCTTGAGTTTGATGGCGATCAGTTTCACTTTCACACGATCGGGGACTTCCTTATAATAAAAAATACGCTCTACTTCATTAATCCAATCCACGAATCCTTCGGCCTGTAACGTACCAGAAAACTCGGGGAGATCGACCCGAAAACTGAGGTCTCCATTACGCTCCTCCCGACCACGGTGCTCTCGGAATAGAGCACGATTGTGATATGGGTTTTCGAAATTGGAATGAGAATCGTGATCAGAGGCCTCACGATCCTCGAAATCCTACACCGCCAGGCGCTGGGTTAATTCTGCGACTTGCCTCTGCAAATCCTCAATCATCGCATCCTGAACACTGCGATCACGGCGTTGGGCTTCCTCATTCAGAACCTGCCCACGACGACCACGACCACGACCTCCAGCCATTGAAACTGGTGAAATTTCCCAAGAAGATGTTGAAGCTCTGATGCCAACTGATGCCGGACAGGATAGTGATTATCCTGTAGGCTAGTTCTAACAGATGACTCACAAGAGAAAGTTCGCCCAAAACCAGAGAGAAAAGTCTCTAGGGTTTAACGGAATATTATAAAATCAAACCAAATCATCCAAATCAGTCCACAAGCCGGACTGTTATAGCCAAAAATCATGTTTATCCGAATTTTGTCAAAAATAGCAAATCTTGAAAATCACTCTAAATTGAAATTCAAAATAAAATAAGCAATCTATAAAAAATCCGGCCCAAATCGGATTTAAAATGACTTCCTAAATGACAAGCGAAAAATTACCATAAATAGTAAAAATTAACTAAAACTAGTGATTCGGAGGGGAAAACAGCAGAATTTGAGTTCAGAAAAAAGGTACATAGAGCCATGCTTGATGTGGACAGCGTGCGCGTCGAAAGGAGCTTTCCGAATTGGGGTCTTATGTGCGATTCCGACACCCGTAGCCAAAGTTATGGCCAAAAGACTAAAACACACTCAAAATGGCCCCAATGAGGAACAGGTCACAATCAATTCCTGCTTTTGCGCTGATCTGCCAACTCATGGTATCTCAGCGCCATTAAGGTGCAATCTGACAGCTCAGCATCATCTGTCCCCGATCCCCCTGCATCAGTCCTTATGTGATCATCTGTAGCTAAACCATTGACCTTGGCTTTCCACATACAAATAGCAATCTTCTTGGCCACAACAGAGTGTCATATCCACTCTGTCCCTGGCTAATTTACCCCTCGTAATTGAATGATTTCCCACGCCGTTGAAGATGAAAAAATCCATCACTAGCAGGTTGCCAGATGATGGAATCCCGACCCTCCTTCCCAACTGCTATGCTCTGTATAATTTACTGTGACTTAGACTCACCAACCAGCTCCACTAGGCGTTCCTCATCCCATATGTTATCCACCCAAACATCATGAATACGAAGTCCAAGATTCTCAATTAAATCTGAATTCACACATAGAGGCATGCTTGTAAGCCAATGGTCATACCAAAATGACGACCCACCCTCTTTGACACGTATCTTAGAGTTTTGAAGTACCTCTGGAAGCACTTGCACCACTGACTTCCAGAAACTGGAAGTCATGGCCCTTGGTTCTGATAACAACAAATGACTATTTCTCACGTACTTAGCTTGAAAAAATTGAGTCCATAAGTTATCCACCGATAGCAGCCTCCATGCAAACTTCATGTGTAAAGAACGCTGAACCTCTGAGAATTTATGTAGGCCGAGACCTCCTTCCTTGCAAGGCAAACAGATCTTGTCCCAAGCATACCATTTCCGTCGGGCTTTACCATTTGTCTCTCCCCAAAAAAATGTAGATAATATAGAATTCAGCTTTGTGAAAACAGCCAGCGGAACCTTTAATACTGCCAACAAATGTGTTGCCATACTTGACAAAACATGCTTAAGTAAAATGAGCCAACCTCCTTGGGAAAGCAGTTTCAATTTCCGCCCAGCAACCTTTCCTTTAATTTTGGTAACCAACAGCTCTAGACTCCACGACGTCAATCTACCTGAAACAAGAGGAACACCGAGATATGTGATAGGAAAACTCCCTTCCATAAACCCAGTTAACCTTTTCAAACCCCTCATTCGAGCCCCTAAAATCAACTTTGAGAAAAAAATTGCAGATTTGTTCTTATTAATCAACTGGCTTGATCCCTTGGCATAATAATAAAAAATGTTAATAAGCCGACGCAAAGATCTTTTTTCCCCATTTGCAAACACCAATAAATCATCTGCATAAAATAAATGAGATACTAGAGGGGCCTCCACCGGATGTGTAAAACAGCCAATCACTCACTCTTCAAAATTCTTACATAGAAGACGGGATAAGACCTCTTGCATTAAAATGAAGAGGTATGGAGATAGGGGGTCACATTGGCGAAGATCTCAAGTGGGCTTAAAAATCCCTTTATAAGTCTCGTTCATCATAATAGAGAACCACGGTGAATGTACACATTCCTTCACCAAGCTGTAAAAATGAGATGAGAAACCAAAATTCTGAAGTACCCGAAGAAGGAAAGACCAAGCAACCCTATCATACGCTTTAGCCATGTCGATCTTTAACATAAGATTTCCTCCCTTCACTTTCTTATTCAAAGAATGCACCATCTCTTGCACCAAAGTAATGTTTTCAAAAATGCTCCGACCTAGAATAAAGGCTCCCTGCTCATGGGAGATTAATTTAGGCAATATACAGGTCATCCTTTGAACGAGAACTTTAGAAACAATTTTATAAGCAACCGAACACAAACTGATAGGCCGAAAATTATCAAAACTTTTCGGAACCTCCACCTACGGAATCAAGACAATATATGACAAAGAGTAAAACTGAGGCAAAAAGGTACCCATGAAAAATTCTCTTACTGTCGTCACCACATCTTCTTTAACAATCTCCCAGCAAGATAAGTAAAAACCGGACCCAAAACCATCCGGCCCTGGAGAGCTCTCCTTAGGTATAGAACAAATTGCCGCCAAAACCTCATCCTCCGAAGGAACTTGGAATAGGATGGAGTTTTCTTTATCGGAAATATTTGTCTCAATCAACGAAGACAAATCTAGCTCCTTTACATGATTCGGCTGAGATAGAAAAGACTAAAAATGTGACACAGCACCCTGATGCACCTGTTCTGGACCTTCCAACCTGCTTCCATCTTCTAAAACCATGTTTGAAATCATATTTCTCTTCCTTTGCTGGTTAACAATGGCATGGAAATATTTGGAATTTTGGTCGCCCTCTTGTAGCCACTTTTTCTTGGTGAGTTGCGACAATTTTATTTCTTCCCGAAGTTCCCAGTTGTCTAGCTCCATCTTCGTAAAGAGTAACTCATTTTCCGTGTTCTGATCAAACCTCTCCTGCAACTGATGTTCCAAGGATATCATCCGCTTTTCCAGTTCCTTAATGTGTTGGTCCACCCTGCCAAATGTATGCACATTCCATGCCCGTAGAGCAGTTTTAGTCTTCTTGAGTTTTTCCGCAAGCCGAAAGAGTCTCGTAGATTGAACAGGCTCCATCCAAACCCTCTCTACGCAAGGCAAAAAATCATCATGGGCACACCACATATTCTAGAAAAATGGTGTAGAACCGTATCGAATCGGTGGATTTTGGAACTGAATAAATAAAGGACAATGGTTAGAAGACTTCCTACTCAGGTACTCCAGGAAGGAATTCGGATACGAAGAGGCTAGCTGAGTATTGATTAAGACTCAGTCCAATCACGCCCAACTACTTGAAACACCAACATGGCCATTACACCAAGAGAAATAATTCCCCACAGCCTGCAAATCCATGAGTCCGCATCTGTCAATACACCCATTGAACTCCTCCATGGAAGCAAGGGGTTTGGGATTCCCTCCAATACGTTCTCCATCATGATGTATTACATTAAAATGTCCTGCTATGATCCAAGGTGAGGCCAGATTTTTAAAGACCTCTAAACTTGAACATAGCTCCCGACACTCAATTTGCCTACACTTCGCATAGACAGAAGTGACTAAAACAGATTCCTGTCCCAATCTCAACCAGCCAGTGATCATCTGCATATCCATGCTCAACACTTCAAACTCATAGTTTTCACGCCAGAGTATCCACAATTTGCCATTTGTTGCCTCGTTACTACAATAGTTTGGCAAGCCCAAAGACATCGCCAGGCGAGGCAATCTACTAGCCACTGTAAACGGTTCTGAAATCCCCACAATAGCCACCTTAAATTTCCTAACCAAACTCCTTAGCCTTCCCCTCGAAGTACCCAACCCACGCACATTCCAGACCATAAAATTTTCAACCATTAGTTAAATTTGGAAGCACGAGCTGCAACCCATTGAGAAAGACGAACACTTGTGAATAAGTGTTCCTGGGTTTGAGTCATTTGTTTTTGCCTTAGAGAAAGGTTTCAAACATCCCCTATCTTCCCCCTCCAACAAATAATCCATGTCAAGAGCATTCTCAGAAGAACCTTCCACCCTCCCTTGACCTATGCATTCCATTTCAAGTAGAGCATTCACTATTTCCGTTTGGCCACCTTACAATTCATATGCACCTTCCACTTCCAATGTAGGACATAAAAACTCCTCCTAAATACACCGTTGCCAGTCAGGTTTCAAATGAACAACCATCTGGTCACCCCCTTTCTCCCCACCATCTGATGATGGAGCAGCCACTTCATTCATATTATTCGTCACCTCTTCAACAAACGGTTCCGCCACAACTGCACCATCACCCACCGTTACTTTCAAGACCTCACTATCCATATCCTTCCCATCCCTAACATGCCCTGTTTCCCATGAACCATCTCTCCTAGACACGTCCTCCAGTAATGGTGCAATCTGAGCATTTGAATCACAAGAGACTGCCACCACCTTAACCATAGCTCCATCACCATCCATCCCATTCCGAGCCCCACTAGTTTCACCTCATGTATCCTGGACAGGTTCTGACCAAACAAATCCATCCTTCCTAGACACATCTTCGATTAAAGGCATATCCTTTACATTAAACTCTCTATTTTCCCCTGCGCTTTTATCCTGTATCAACTCCGCACCCTTTTCCTTCCACATATTTTTTGGAGCTTGGCGTGGGCCATCCTTCCCCATTCCACCATTCCGTTTAACCCCCACTCGGCAAACCCTGGACTGGATCCTCCTGTAAGTCAACCTCCACACAAATCCTTGCCCCTAAAGCCCATGTCTTGTGCAAAGTGGCGTTATCCGTGCCTAAAAATCTCCCAAACCTAGTCGCCAAAATCTATAAACAATCAAGCCTGTACATATGCATTGGCAGATGCGGTAGAAATATCCATTGAGGTGCATGGGAAGGTTCTTTTCTCAGATCAAAATCCTTCATCCAATGAAAAAGCCGAAACACATGACCATTAATCATACGTCCCTCTCTAGCCCAGCCATGCAGGAAATCACATTCAGATTTCAGTTGAAGGAGCACATGAAGATCTGTCCATGAAGCTTATGGTTGGCACCTCCAACAAACCCCAGGAGTTCAAAATATTCCTCCTAATCGTGTCAATGGAAGGTCTCGCCCTCATAAACTTGAGCACCAGAGCAAATCGGAAATCATCCGCCCCCTTAGACATCTCTACCTCAGTGAATATAAATCCTGGCTCACTTTTCACATCCACCGGGTACCTCATAGGTAGCTTGAAAGAGGAAGCCACCTGATTGGATACCGCCTGAAGATAAGACCGAGGGATAGCACCATCCACGTGAGACCCCGCCAGTGTGTAAGCCACCAGAGGGAGGGCCGCCATAGGCAAACACGAGGCGCAAGGATCAAAAAACGACCCAAAAAAAAAAAAAGATTATCGTAAAACACGGAGCAAACTTTAAAAAATAAATTATTGTCTGCTACCATGTGATTACTTAAAATACTTGTTTAGGATCTTTAATGTGACAATGGTTGTTGGGCAAGAAATATCCAAGCAGAAAAAGCTGAACAGAGGGAAGTGATAAAGAGAATACTCGATAATGTGGGAATATTCTAAAATCTGATATTTCATCACACGAAAACTAAAATACAAGAATATATATAGTACAGTAACTAAGGTACATCCTAACTAAGGTGCAGGTGATACATGTGATTAAAAATAATCTGTTCTTTATACACTAATAGCCCCCCTCAAGCTGGACTATGTAAGTTATGGACACCCAGCTTGCTATGAAGAGTATAAAAGTGATCTGACCGTAAAGGCTTTGTGAAAAAATCACCCAACTGATGTTCAGAAGAAACATGCAAAGTAACTACAGTCCCAGCATGAATCATAAATCTAACTAAATGACAATCTATCTCTATATGCTTAGTTCTTTCAAGAAAAACAAGGTTAGCAGCAATACGAAGAGCTGCTTGACTATCATAATACAACACAGAAGGGGAGGAAAAAGAAACTCCAAAATCAGCAAGCAGAGCAATAAGCCATTTGATTCCATATCAAGTAGAAGCCATTGATTGATACTCAGATTTAGTAGATGATTTGGAAACAAATACTTGCTTCTTAGACTTCCATGATATCAAGGAATCTCCAATGAAAAGGCAGAATCCAGTAACAGATCGTCGGGAATTAGGACATGTGGCCCAATCTGAGTCACAAAAAACTCTCAGTTGCAGAGAAGATGAACTGGGAAAGAACATCCCTTGACCAGTAGTAGCTTTAACATATCAGACCACTTTAATAGTAGCATCATAATGTGATTGTTGGTTCCAAAAACTGACTCAAAGTATTAATAGAATAAGAAATGTTAGGTTGAGTAATTGTCAAATAAAAAAGACGACCAACTTGCCTTCTATAAGAAGCTGGATCATCAACTAAGGGACCAACATAATCTATTTTTGACAACCATAAGTTCTTATCCATAGGACAAGTAGCAGGCTTACTCGCTAAAAGACCAAAAGTAGACACAATTTCAAGGGCAAATTTCCTTTGAGAAAGAGAAATGCCTTTTATAGACCTTGCCACTTCAAAACCCAAAAAATATCTCAAAGTTCCAAGATCTTTCAGCTTAAAGTACAAATAAAGAAAAGCCTTAAGATCAACAACAGTTTGTGAGTTGTTAGAGGCAATAACAATATCATCAACATACACCACCAATGCCATAAAAGAATCACCAAAATGCTTTGTAAACAACTAAAGTGGAAGAGAACTTAGAGAACCATTGGCGAGAGGCTTGTTTTAAGCCATACAAAAACTTAAGCAGCTTCCATACTCGAGAATCTCCAGGTTTAGAAAAACTAGATGGCAATCACATTTAAACTTCATCAAAATGCCCATCAAGAAATGCATTATTTACATATAATTGATGTAATTCCTAGTTATAAATGGTAGCCAAAGCATCAAAACAGCGAACAGTAATAAGTTTTGCAACAAGAGAAAAAGTATCAAAATAGTCAATTCCCTCACGTTGAGTATAACCCTTTGCAACCAATTGAGCCTTATATCTCTCTAAAGTGTCATCAAATTTCAACTTGCGCTTGTAAACCCATTTACAGCCAATAGGCTGCTTGCCAAGAGGTAAATCAGTTAAAACCCAAGTATTATTAGCTTCAAGAGCATTGATTTATGTTGCCATTGCATCCCTCCAATGAGGATGTTTGATGGTTGACGCGAAAATTTAGGTTCATGGAGAGAGTCAACAGATGAACAGAAATGTTTGTATGAGGGAAAAAATCTGGAATAGGACAAATATGAAGATATAGGATAAAGTGTACTTGAACTAGAAGGACCATCAACCAGAGGAGAAGTAGGAGTAACTTTATTATTGGAAAGCAAGGAACAATGATAATGCTACAAGTAATCAGGTGGTCTCCTATTTCTTGTAGACTTTCTAGTGGGAATTGGATCTGGGGCATTGTAACGCCCTAATAGAAGGCCCAAACCATATGGCCTATACTCCAAAAGGATTAGTCAATTATACAATTGGAGCCCATTGGAACCTTATAAAGAGCAAAAACTTCTCATTCCCAAGCAATGTGGGCTCCTGTATACCACCTACCCTTATCTTTATCATATGGGGTATCACATACATTTTTTGATGTATCATGATTATGAGGTAAAGAAATATTTGATGGAGAATTAAGTGCAACCTCTGAGAGAAGGATTGACAAGACAAGGTTAGGTTAAGATGCTAAAAGAGTTTGAAGCTCAGATGAAGAATGTATAGAATTAGAATCTATTTTGAAGGGGGAAATTGTCTCATGAAAGATGACATCTCTAGAAATGATGATTTTGTGAGTAAGGATATTATACAACTTATAACCTTTAATGCCAGCTACATAGCCTAGAAATCTACAAGTTTGAGCTCAAGTAGAAACTTTTGTAGATGAATTACCAAGAATGGATGCATAACAAAGACAACCAAAAATTTTAAGATGGTTATATTGGGGTTTAACAGAAAATAGTATCTCATATGGTGATTTGTTTGAAAGAACAGGTATTGGCATTCTATTTATGAGATAAACAACAGTTAAAATGCAATCACTCTAAAAATTTAAAGGAATATGAGATTGGACACGAAGAGCTCAAGCAACATTTAATATGTGTTGATATTTCATTCCAACATTGGCATTCTGTTGAGGAGTATAAACACAGTTTTGTAGATGTATAAGTCCTCTATTGGCAAAAAACGATTTCATTTCAAGTTCCAAAGCATTATTAGTGCGAATGGTCTTTATTTTGAATTAAACTGAGTTTCAACAAAAGTGAAGAAAGATTGTATATAAGTGTTAAGTGTTATTTTTATGTGATTTTATCACTCTTTTATTTATGAAAAGTGTCATTTTCCCTTCAATACAATTGATTTTATTTTATTTTTACATATTTTTATTTATTTTCTTGGATTTGAAGGAATGAGAAGATTTAGTGTAAAAGGAGAGCATTTTGATATAAGAGAAGAGACTACGGATCCAAACTAATGAGAGACAGCAAGATCTGAAGAGAGTCGATGAGATTTGGGCGAGGAGCCTTGTACCATGGGCAGCAAAGAGATTCTTCTCACCCAAAAGCGAAAAGACTTATCTCTCGGTAGGCAAGGAAACTCAAGACCAGATGGCGCGACCAGAAGGTGCAAAGACTTGGCGACAAGGCTCTAGGTGGTTAGATTGGGTGACTAGTCTAACGACCAACTTAAAAATTCAACCTAAATGACATCATGGGCAACAACTAGAAAAGGCGAAATGAGTCTTTCATCCCGGTCGGGAGTCTTTCTACTCAATATGCAAAGAGAGGGTCATATGGTCTTTGTGACCTACATGCCCATTCATTTGTGACCTCTATGCAAGTTAAATTCAGTGCATATGACATCTACCAGGTGGGACAATTCCTCCCAACCGAGATCAATCTATTGCTAACCACCAAATCCGAGTTCCAAAATCAATTGTTTTGCCACCAAATCCTCCCGAACTCTTTCTGAAGCCGCATATTACTAAATCTTCCTTTTAAGATAATTTCGATATTCTTGGGATAATTTCCTTTTATGTTAACATCTATCTTTAAAAATTATTTTTTAGATTTTTAGGCTAGATTGTAGTCACAGTTATCTTGTTTCCATATTTGAATTTTGACATCTATTTAATCTCGACTTGTGGGATGAATAGAGGGTTGGTTTTGAATTAGAGTTGAGAGTTTTGAGTTTTAGAGAGTCTGAGTTTAGGTTTAGAGTTTCAATTTTTATTCTTGAAGTGGTCTTTCGAGAAGGAGGAACTAGAGGACAGAGGCGAGAGCCGAATGCTTGTTCAACCGACTTCAACAAAGAATACCAGTTTTATTCTTTTTCTTTTTAATTTCATTATGAACTAATTCTATTTTCTAGAGTTTTGATGTAGCCTTGCACTGAACACACAGTTTATATTCCAAGTTATTTTATTTTCAATATTTCCATGATTGGGTGTTTATTCCTTAGTCTTAATGCTTACAATTTTCTAGCTAACTCTTGTTCAATATTTTGGATTGCAATGAGTCCAAGAGGTGATTTGTGATTAAAGCTCTAGGATTAAACACCATTAGTTGAGTGAAAGCAGATATGCTTTACAGCAAATAGTTTGATTTTCAAGAAAATCCAAAAAACTTAATGAGTCTTCAATTAGTTAAATTCACATAGAGATATAGAATTATTAGTTGGAGATATTTTAGGTATTGTTCAAGAGAAAATATTGAATTGTTGAGAAATTTTTATTATCAACTTAGGATAATTGAGATTCAATAACAAGAAAGAATAAATTGTGTGGAATTTGTTAGGTGAAATCAAACGCTCTAAATCTATTCTTATTGTTTTTTAAATCTTAATTTTAATGTTCTTTTCTACAGTTTAATTTAGATAAACCATTTCTCAAATTTCAGTTTTCCAAATAGTAATTAATTTAGTCAATTTCAATACTCAATAGCATAATTTTCCTTATGGGTTCGATAACCGTTTTCTTTAAAACTCTTTACTAGTTACATGTGCACTTGAAGCCATTATAAGAGGGTATAGAGAAAGGACCCCACACATCCCAGTGAATGAGCACAAACATAGATGCTGAAATGGATGTGCTTAAAGGAAAGGGAAGCCATTTCTGTTTGGCAAGAGGACAAACATCACAAGGACAATTATTCTAATATGTAAAGTTGGACAATTCTAAAGCTAAATCATGCAATCAAGAAGCAGAAATATTTTGAAGGCAACAATGCCGTATGTGGGAATTGCTTATAACAGAATTACAGTAAGGAAATGAATCAAATGAAACAAATTTAGGAGCAGAAGTGCCTGGTACTTGCAGTAAATGATATAATCCTTGTGATTTCTTAGCTACTCCAATCATCCTCCAATTGAAGAGGTCCTGAATATAACAGAAATCATGTAAGAATAGCAAGAAACATGATAACTGTGAAATTAATTTGCTAACTGAAATGAGATTGAATGTAAAAGCTGAAACATATAAAACATCAATTAGAACAAAGGTGTTAGAGAGTCTAACCATGCCAATATGTGTGACTTGTGTATAAAACCCATTAGGTAATTTCACAGAAATGTTGACAAAGGATTTTATGGAAGAGAAAAGAGATAGACAACCAATAATGTGATCGGTTGCTCTAGAATCAAGGATCCAAGATTCGGGTAGAACGATATTTCTATTATTATTGGAAAAAATGGAAGAAGCAGTATTAGAAATACCTAAAAATGAAGGAACAGATGAAGTAGATGGTACAGATGAATTAGATGGTGTAGAGACTATACCTGCTTGATTCATAGAATAAATGTTAGGTTGATTTTGAAGAAATGTAATAAGCTATTGACATTGCTCTTGAGAAAATGGAAATTTTTGAGTTAAAACTGAATTAGAAACAGATTGGCTAGTAGTGACCAGATTTATAGTAGGATTTCGAGACTTTGGTTTGTATCCAGGTGAATACCAATGAATCTTTTTACATTTATCAATAGGAAGGCTTGAAAAGCCACAGTGTGTACAATATGGTCGATCCTTTCAAGGAATAAAAGTCTTGCCATTTCTGGATCAAGCAGATCCACGAGTAGAATCATGATTAGAAAACATAGCAACATATTGATTTGAAGGCAAATACTCAAAAACTATTTCTCTCTATTTTTCTTCTTGAAGAATGAGAGAAAAAACCTTATTAATTGGGGAAAATGGGTCAGAAAGCAAGATTTGACTCCTTAAATGAGCATACGTCTCATTGAGACCCATCCAAAACTGTAGAACATAATCTTCTTGTTGAAAATCAACCAATTTTCTTGATAGCTCCATACGAACATGGAGGCAGAGGATGGAAATGAACCATCTCTTCCCAGCAACTTTTCAATCGAGTAAAATAAGATTTACAAGTGAGTTTTCTTGAGTCAAAGAAGCAATATTCTTCCGGATCTGAAAAATACGTTGTTGGTTTCTTTGAGCAAATGTCTCCTTCATATCGTTCCACATCTCCTCATCAAAGCCAATGTAAATGACAAAAGTAGCAATTTCCTTTAACCTGGCATTGAGCAACCATGATAGAATGACCATATTACACTTGATCCACACATTGTGCATTGGATCTGTGATGGAAGGTGGTGGCAAAACACCATTAACAAAGCAGAGTTTGTTCTTGGCAATGAATGCCATAGATATGGATCGATTCCATGTAAGGTAATTGTCTCCATTAAGTGGCCGGGAGACAAGAACTACTCTAGGATTATCACCACTTTGGAGATAGAATGGATTAAAATAATCCTTAGAGGTATAGTGATGAAATACGAAAGAAGAAGACAAAGCGTCAGAGGCGATGACCATGAGAAATGGCACTTAGGGTTTTCTCTTTACTTCTGATACCATGATAGACAAAATACTAGATAATGTGGGAAAATTCTAGAATCTGATCTTTCATCATATGGAAAGTAAGATACAAGAATATATATAGTACAATAACTAAGGTACATCCTAACGAAGGTGCATACGATACATGTGATTAAAAATAATCTATTCTTTATACACTAAGAGGGAAATGAGGACGAACCATGTTGTCTATAACTATAATGAAGTTCTATAGCTTTTATAATTTTGATGGTCGAGGATGAGGGGAAGATTTGTGATAGAGCTCTCTCAATTTGTATATATGAGCTCTATTACACTTTGGTTAAGGTTAATTCATTGTTGTCTTTACCTCGAAAAATTTGCACGGATTGTGGTCCAGTGCTTTAGAGTGTAATATCAATCAGCTCGAAGGTTGAGGAATGTAATATAATTGTGTTATGTAATAATTACATAACTATGATTTATTTAAGAAATGAGAGAGATCCTGAAAATATTTCCCATGCTTTAACGAAGGCGTTGTTCAAGGAGCTTCTAGGCAGAAGGTTGGGGTATGCAACAAAGGATTGGACAACTCACTTATTCCTGAACCTTCAATGCATGACCTCCCTTGTATTTGAAAGTTTGCACCAATTAAGTTCATAAGCACAAGACCAAAATGGAAATGTACAAAGAGAAGTGTGCAGATTTGACAGCAGGCCTGTAGCTTGCTATGATGAAGAATCAGAAGTTATATGAAGAAAGAATGGAGCTCAAGTTCTCAAAAATGGAGAAAACCTATTGCCAAGTTATATTTATATATAATATATATAATATAAGTAAAAGAAAGGGTAATATATAAAGACTCTAACCAATATTGTTCGCAGAATGAAAGGCAACACATGAATATTTAAACCATTGCTTCTAAAGTACATTTATTAATGGTAATGAAAGACTTATTATAGAAAAAGAAAAGGAAGTCATGCGGCAAGAAAACTGATCAGACATAACACATGACGAAGTCATCAATTGGCATAAATATATGTTTGTGTTTGTGTCATGTGTAGACCACAGACTAATTCATCATATGCAATCATCCATTGGTTTCAAGACTTTGTTCCTCATGCTTTCAAACCCAACAGTTGTGCTTGTAGAAGAATAGCCATAATCGACGTCAATGCCAAAAGAGTTTGCAGGTGCACTGAATAAGTATTTAGTGATCTCTTCCACATAGAGCTCAACCTTTCCCCATGGATGCTTTTCCATAATTCTCAATCCCTCTAACTCCATTGTCGACCTATCCTCTCCTCTTAAGCTTAAGCAAGATTAGCAACTTCATTTATCTCATTAATATTACCATTACCTACATTAATATAGTCCTCAAGAATTTGTCATAAATGATTTTCTTTTACTTTAGAACTAAAGAATGTTGCCAAACTTCTTTCACTTTCTGGCCTATCAAAAGAAAGTGCTTTCTAAAATAACCTCCATTTAAAATAGATTTGTACATTGGGAAAAAAGTAATTTAGTTTTTTTCCTCTTTCTGTAGAGGCCCCCTCCTGTCCTAGTACAGGCCTTGCTTTTTCTTGGTGCTAATGGCTGACGAATTGGAAGCTTTATACAAAAATATGTCCTTGTTTGAGAAGGAAAAAGGGGAACTATTGGTGGATTTGACCATCATTGAGCCTACGATTGCACGTGGAGAGAAATGTTTAATTGTATCCCTTCTTACTGATCAATAGTACAACCAAGAAGCCTTCAAACCTGTTAGAAAACTCACATTCAAAGTGTTGGGATCCAGATTAATGTTGGTTGAATTTGAAGATGACAAAGATAAACACCGTGTCATCAGGGAAAGGCCATGGTCATTCAATTGAAACCTTTTTTTTTTTTTTTAAAGAGCTGAAGGTCACATGTCCAAGAGTGACCTCCTCCCAAGTTTTATTAAAAACTCTCACTTATGACGGAGGAAAACCGTGGTAACAAAACAGTACACTTGAGATTTACAAGTAAGCCATCCCAAGCAAACAAGCCAACATAAGCCAAAAAAACCCAAAACCAGAAAGCACAAAGAAACAATAAACCAGAAATCAAGACCAAACTAAACAAGCCTAAGAAACTTGAAAAAACCATTAAACACGAAAATGTGGAAGGCCAGCCTTATCCAATCGAAGAATACCCTTCAATTGACGAGGCAAAAAATCAAAATCAACAAATCTGCTATTTTGTCCTTCCTCTCCTCTTCGGGCAAGCTAATCCATTGCTTTGTTCCCCTCTCTAAATTGATGCGCAATAGTGAAATTCACATCCCTTAGAAGGCGCAAAATATCCTCCCAAAAATCCCATAAATACTATATCATACACTTCTGACTAGTCAACCAATTAACAACCAACTTGGAATCACTTTCAATACAAATTTGATTAAAACCCAGCTCCCTACATAGACTAATGCCTCAAATTAAAGCCCTCAATTCGGTCTCATTATTAGTACCTTGACCAAAATAGGAAGAGAAACCACCATTAAAATTTCCCCGATGGTCCCGAATGACACCTCCTTCACCACAAGAGCCTGGGTTTCCCCGACAACTCCCATCTACATTCAGCTTGACCCACCCCTCTGTAGGTTTCCCCCAAGCAATAAGCTTCGGTTGACTCCTAGTGTGAGAGACATACGGGACATCGAGTGCACGAAGGACCTCCTCATCACGTGCCGAGCGATACCAGTTTTTAACCATGAGAGAGGAGAGCTTCCTAATCCAAACCTTAACTGCTAACCACACACCTACTATTGATTTTGTGTGATTCTCCATGCGGGATGTACAACGACATAGCTAGAGGTGCCAAGTGATGATAGAAGGAAGGAGCCCAATTAAAAGACTTTTGTGGCTCGACTTCTTGGCCAGATTGAACCAATGCAGCACCGTCATCCACCATGAGAGACCTGCAATTTGCGGAATGCCCAGTGCACAAGTAGCCACCTTCCAGACTTCAGAAGCAAGACTCCCACTCCGTACCACATGATCTATTGTTTCAGCTTGACCCTGTGCACAACAATCACATTTAGAGGCCATCTGAATTCCCATAGATTGCACCCGAGAATCAACAGAAACAATAGCCAAGCCATTAAAACGTGCCTTCCACATGCAAACAACCAACTTTTTCAGTAAAGATGATGCCAAATCCAGTCCATCCCCCTTAGTTCAGTCCCTTTTCTACGAATGATATCCCAAGCAGAGGCAGACGTAAAGAGGCCATCCCCTGCAGGTTTCCAGATGGGTATATCCTTTCCTTCTCTGCCTGGCACTATTTCATCTCTCTAGCCTTATCGGTGCCAACCAGCTTGAACAAGATGATTTTCATCCCAGGAGCCATCAACACAGACATCTTGAATAGTAAAACCAGCAGGCTCGTCATTCCCATCAACACAAAGAGGCCTACTGTCCAACCAACAATCAAACCAAAATGAGGATCCCCCTTCTCGAACTTGCACTTTGATGTTATTAGCCACATATGGGAGCACAAATATGATCAAATGCCAAAACTGAGAGGCAGAGTGTCAAACTTTAGCTTGTAGAATGTGACCCTTCTTCACATATTTAGCTCAAAAAAATTGAGTCCATAGATTGTCAACTGACAGTAATTTCCATGCAAATTTCATGTGCAAAGACTTTTGAACCTCATGAAAATTCCTCAGGCCAAGCACACCATTTTATTCTCGATTTCCCATTAATCTCACCCCAAAAGAATGTAGACAAAATAGAGTTGATTGTTTTAAAAACCTTTAAAGGCACATTCAAAACGGCCACAAGATGTATAGCCATACATGAGAGTACGTGTTTGACCAACGTGAGTCTCCCCCCTTGGGAAAGCAGCTTCAATTTCCACCCTACCACTTTGTTTCAAACTTTTGCAAGAAGAGGTTCTAAGTCACACGCATAGCCGGCCTGAAACAAGTGGAACACCCAAATATGTAACCGGGAACTTACCTTCAACAAAATTAGTTAAATGCATTAGGTTTCGACGCCTAGACAATGCGATGGACTTGGAAAAAAACAAGGCAGATTTATCCTTGTTAATCAATTGGCTAGACCACCTCTCATAAACCTCCAAAGTTTTAACTAGTCTATGAACTAAGCGCTTTCCTCCATTCACAAAACTAATAGATCATTAGCATAAAGTAAGTGTGAGACTAACAGCGAGCCCACAGGATGGGAGAAACACCCAATACGACCCTCCTCAAAATTCTTGTGAAGAAGTCGAGACAACCTCCTCCATAATAATAAACAAATAGGGAGAAAGTGGATCACCTTGCCGAAGTCCACGGGAAAGTTGGAAAAAACCTTTAACCGTCACATTCATCATAATGGAGAACCATGGTGACTGAACACATTCCCTCACTAAGTTGCAAAACCGAGATGAAAATCCAAAACACTCTAGCACCGTTAACAAGAATGACCAATCCATGCGATCGTAGGCTTTGGCCACATCAATTTTAACCATAACCTTAGCAAAACACTCTTTTGCTAAGGTAATATTTCGAAAAATACTACGACCTGGAATAAAAGCACCCTGCTCTTGAGAAATCAAACAGGCAAACACTGAGTCATGCATTCATGCATAGCACCCACATCTTACAAAAAAGTTTTATAAGTAACGCAACAAAGACTAATCGGTCTAAATTTATCAAAACTCTTGGGGACCTCCACCTTTGGGATCAAGGCAATATAAGAGGCCGTATAAAAGCGAGGCAAAGGAGAGCCCGAGAAAAAATCCTTTGCTGCCTCTATCACATCACCTTTAACAATATTGCAGCAGCTTAAAAAGAAACCTGAGCCAAACCCATTTGGCCCAGGCGAACTCTCTTTCAAAATCAATTTTAAGGCATCAAAAATCTATTCTGCAGTAGGTTCAATACCAATCAACAAATTATCTGACTCAGTGATAGAACTCTTTATAATATGCGAAATATCAACCTGCTCAGCAGAAAAAGGAGCGGGAAGAAAATTCTGAAAATAAGTGAGCGCTCTCTGGTGGACCTATTCTAGAGAATCTAGTGGTGTGCCATCCTCTAGTCGCATGTTTGAGATAACCTTATTTTTCCTCCATTGGATAACAAAGGCATGAAAGAATTTGACATTCTGATCCCCCTCCATAAGCCATTTCTTTTTCGCTAGTTGAGCAAGTTTGGTTTCTTCTTGGTGTTCCCAGGTGTCCATCTCAATTTTAGTGACTAAAAAATACATTCGATTGGAGCCTTGCATTCTTGAAATTAATGGAAGGTGAGTTACAAGTTACAAAGATTCTTATTATAGAAGCCTCATTTTGGGTAAGACTATATGATATGCCATTGCATACCATGAATGAACGGGTGGGGAGATTGATTGGAAGTGTTATTGGAACTGTGGAGGAAGTGGATGTAAAACAGGGTGATGTTGCCTGGGGGGCATATCTATGGATCAGAGTCAAGATGGATATAACTCAACCTCTCATGTGTGGTATAAAGATCAATCTAGGGGCTTTTAGTTCTTGTTGGATTAGATTTGCGTATGAACATTTGCCTAAATTTTGTTATACATGTGATATGATCATTCTCTCAGAAGTAAGGCAACTCTCTCTACCTTGGACAGAGAGTCCCTATCTCCCTACGTGGTAGTGGAGTTTTTTGCATGGCAGATACAAATCTTTCAACTCCTTGGGAGGATATGAACCTAACAGAAAATGAAGATCAAGATGTTGTTTTATCAGATAAGTCTTTAGAGGCTGCAACCTTAAAGGGCGAACAATGCCTTTTAGTGCTGGTAATAGCTGACAGGAGCTTCAAGAAAGACGCATTTCGATCCACAATGCCTTAAGCCTGGAGATCAGCAGGCTGGATTCATTTTACTGAAGTAGGAGAGAACAAGTTCCTCGTGGAGTTTCAACATGTCTCAAACCTGAAAAAAGTCCTCAAAGGAAGGCCATGGTCCTTTGACAAATCTATGATAGCTATCCAAGAAGTCAATGGCAGCATTCCCATTAGCGCAATAACCTTCTCCCATGAACCATTTTGGGTGCAGTTGCACAACGTTCCTCTGGCAGGTATGACCAAATTCTATGGTGAACATATAGGAAAGGTCCTAGATGTGGAAGTAGAAGACAATGGACTGGGTTGGGGTCCCTTTCTTAGGGTGAAAGTATTGGTAGATATTAACAAACCACTAGCTCATAGGAGATGGGTCAAAGGATTCAATTAGAAATCATGGATAGCTTTCAAATACGAACATCTACATAATTTCTACTAAGTGTGGGTTGATTAAACATAAAGGGAGAGGATGCCATCTGTTCAAATAGGATGATAATATGTAGCAGCAATATGGTGCTTGGTTGAGGATTGGACCTGCAAAATCCAGTGTTAAGGAATCAAGGAGATATATAACTCATCAAAAGGCATGACAACGAAGGGAAGACTCTAGTCACCAACCTCCAACGGTAGAGGAAGATGCCACTAGAAAAGGCAAGGCTATTATGGTGTAGGAGATACTCTCAGATCAGCAGACCTTTACAGTCCAGCAAGCATCAATCATGGGTGTTTGTGATTGCAATTCAACTGTGGTCCCTAATGTTTCATATCCTATCCCCCCTCCTCACGAGCACCATCCTCACAATAGATCCTCTTTGACTCCTGCAATGGTCCCTACCACCACCAATTGCCCCTCCCACCCTGCCTTTACAGTCTCAAAAGGTCAGTCCATTTCCCTCCCCTCTGATCATTTTATTCCTTCTACTGTATTCTAACTTTTAGAATACTCTCTTACAATTTCTCGTGTTTCATACTTTGTTCTCGTAGAACGCAACTATCGAGGTAAGTTAGCTCTTAACTTACTATCAGTTTGCTGTGTATGTGTGATGGGTAAAGTAACTACAATTATGTTTGTAAGTTGTTATATATGCCATGCCATGCCATGTCATCACATGTTTATCTATTATAAGAATTATTCTGTCATGAAATACTTATCTATTATATAATATATTCTATAACATGTTACTATCTGTTGTAAGTATGTCACATTACGTATGTCATCTATTATATATATGTCATGTCACATAATATTCACTGCCACATGTTATGCCATGTTACAAAATGTTATTTGTGACATGTTATGCCATATTACGAAATATTGCCTATTACCTGTATGCCATGTTATGAAATATTGTCTGTTACATTCATGTCGCAAAGTATGGCATGTTTGTCCTCTTATGTTCACATCACTTTACACAATGTCAGGACTTCTGTCATTTCGTATTCATGTCATCCCATCTCGAATACAGTTTGTGTATCTCGAGAATAGTCTTGTTAAGTTATTCATGTTAATCATGACCCTAAGCGTTAAGATGAGGTAATATTCTAATGGAACTCCTTTGTTCACGCTGGTGTGTCTAAATAGGTGTGAAATTCCTTGGGTTGATGAAGTACAGTCAACAGGTTGCGAATGAGGCCTAACTAGCTAATCACTGGAGCGCGCCAGGCACTAACGCCGATCAAGCCATACTTTATTTTACGTGTCCACAACAAGTGTGGCATAAACAATTGATGGGGCCACAACAACTGTAGAGTATGAAGTATGGGGCCACAACAACTATGGAGCATGCACTACATGAGACAACGATTGTGAAACACAGAATACGTGGGGCCATAACAACTGTGGAGTTCGTATTGATGTACTCATAGCTGGTATAGATACCTGTGTTGTGATGCGATAATCGACAAGGACACATGGCTCAAGGGGACCCTTGTAGCACCCGTATGGTCACTTTATTAATTAAGTCTATTAATAAGATTCTAAGTTCATGTATTTCACGTTCAACCTTACCTTTTTGTCAAGTTTCAAATTCATGTCACGTCAAGCTAAGTTTCAGTTTCAGTTCAAGTTATGTTAGCTCATGCCATATTATCTCAAGTCACGTTATGCTTATTATTTCATGCCATGTTATGTCAAGTTATGTTATGTTACTATTGACTTTGATTATGCATTCATGCCTTTATTGCCATGCATGCATCATTAACCTGTGTGAAAATTTCCTGTTAACTTGCTAAGATTTGTAGTTAAATCTCACTATGGTAGTCTCAACTACCATTCCCTCCTAATGGTAGATCTTGTTACAAGATTTGAAGGAGAGACAGGAATCGAACAACTAGAAAAAGGTCGACTAAGCGACGGTGTGACGTCGATGTTAATATAGTAGTTAACTTAAATTACTACTTGTACTATGGAGTTGCATCTCTAGTACTCATTTGATCATAGCCATTTTGGACTAGCATTAAGATCTTAGCTTTTTAGTATGTCCTTTTGTATGAAGTATGTTCTAAGTATTTGGGATATTGATTACGCTTTAATTATTTGGGATATTATAAGTTTGGTGCATAGTATTGCTCAAAACAAATTTATCTGCTGTGAATATTGCATAATGCTAGATGCATGTTAGGAACATTGCATCTTATATGTCATGAACAGGAGCAAGTAACCTTGTGTTGTATGTCTCGATGCTTTAGATGTCCATCCGATCCCACGTAGAATCTAGGGGCATCACACAGAATGTGGAGACCTGATAAAAAAGGCCTTGGATGAAACACCAAACCAGACTTCAAAGATGTTGAAACTTTCAACTAGCCTCACTAGATGCAAGGAGTACCTAGAGCAATGGAGCAATAACCTCTTCAAAAACTAGAAGCAGTTAATGAATTCTAAGCTCACTAAAATCAAAAAGCTCCAAGAGATTAACGAAGGAGAAGGCAACGAGGAGATAAACAACCTCATAATTGAAGTGGACAAGCTGCTTGAAGAATAGGATACTAAATGGAAACAAATATCTAAGCAAACTTGGCTTAAGGAAGGAGATAAGAATACCAAATTCTACCACGTGTGTGCTAACCAAAGAAAGAAACGGAATGCCATCAACAAAATCTCCAATTAATCAGGCTCAACTGCTACCAAACCAGATGAGGTAAATGAATTGTTTAACCTCTTCTTTAAAGACCTTTTTACTACCTCCCAGCCTAAACATATTGCTGAGTGCTTAGAGATATGGAGAAAGCAGTATCAGATGAAATGAATGCCTCTCTCACCAAACAAATCTACTATGGTAGAAGTTAAATAAGCTCTACTTAGCGTGAATGGTCTAGGGTCCCCAGGACCTGATGGCTTCCTAGCCATCTTTTATCAAAAGTTTTGGGAGGTTGTAGGCCACGGAACCTACTCAACAGTGCATGAAGCTTTCAATTCTAGTGTCTGGCCTAGGGACTACTATACTACCAACATTGCTTTGATTCCAAAGAACAAAAACCCCATCAAAGTTTTAGAATACAGACCAATCTCACTCTGTAATGTCATTTATAAGATCCTGGCAAAAGTCCTTGCTAATAGGTTGAAACCACATCTCTCTCAACTTATTTCTCCATCTCAAATCGCCTTTGTCCCAAGCAGACTAGTAACAGATAATGCCATCATAGCCTTTGAAACAATGCATACAATGGGCAATCTATTGAAGGGTAAAGATGGTCACATGGAACTCAAGTTGGACATGGGTAAAGCATATGACACACTCGAATGGCCATTTCTAGCAGCTATGGTGACAAAGATGGGGTTTGCCTTGAAATGGATTGATACCATCATGCACTGTATAAATTATGTTTCATATTCAATCATTCTCAATAGTATTCCACAAACCCCATTCTCTCCTTCTGGAGGCATCAAACAAGGTGATCCTTTATCCCCATACTTGTTCATCTTATGTGTAGAGAGTCTGAGTAAACTAATCCAAACAACCAAAATTAATGGAGTAATTATAGGAGTCCCTATTGGCAGGTCTAGAATGCATGTCAGCCATTTATTATTTACGGACAATTGCATCTTGTTTTGTAACGCAAACCCTCTAGAGTGGTGTAGATTACCCTTCTTATTGACAAATATGAACAAGGTTCAGGCCAAAGGCTCAATCTGAGAGATGTTGCAAGGATGAAGATCAGGGTGGTGCTAACTACTCGCACCATCGACTCAGCATATTGGACTGCTGTAATGTATTCTTACCAAATAATTGCAATGTTTGTAGAGCTTTTGGCCAACCCTTGAATTTTCATTATTTGGGTGGCTTTTATTTACAGTTAAGTGGTGGTGAAAAGTAGTGTATGGCACTAGCTCATGCATTTGTTGAAAACCCCTACAATTTTGTGAGCATTTATGTTTTTCTTTTCTATTGAATTTTTCTTTAGATCATTCATGTACTTGTGCACATTTATGCTTATTTGTGTTCAAAAACGTAAAATTATGCACTCTTATATAAGAATAAAATAAGGAGCTATGTACCAATTTAAACTTGAAATGCGAGAACACAAGTTTGACACCCATTCATTCTATGTGCACCTGGAAAACATAACTTCAAAGATTTTGAGAATAAAATAAAGAGCTACTAGTTGCTTATAGACCAACTTTCTGATGCATCATTTGAACCTTTGTTTTCTCTAATCGAAATTATATTTCTTGTATAGTTAATGAGTTGTTGCTCAAATGTCACCTCCTCTAGCCATTGTAGTGGGCACACCCATGTGTTCAAGACCCTCTAGGTTTGTGTAGAGCAACTTTCCCATAAATGTGCCTCTGGTCCCTTGTGTAGTTCATTGATTGATGGGGTTAAATGGCTAAAGAAAGCCTCAGAGGCCATTTCAAAAGATGAAAGCTGAGTGATGCTGAAGAAGTTCTTATTGACTCTCAGTATATCAAAGTCTCCTTTCCGGTGATGGTTGGTCAACTTCTAAATTCTATTAAAAAACACAAGATATGGCAAGACCAGGTGTGGGGCCCCCAACTTCCATGCACGAACATGCACAAAAATCGAGACACCTGAGATTATGACAACAAGGTCACGTACCCCAACGACACGTGCCGAGTGTGTGAAATGCAACACGTGTACAACAATTAATTCACAGCGGAAAGCTTAAGTCAAATAACTAAGTACCAGATGTTTAATACAATACAAAAATAGTACTGAAATCTACAAGTCAACAATACAATTTTCTTGTTCATAAAACAACCTCAAATAAAATAAGTATAAAATAGAACATAGCCAAATGTCCCTACTACTCAGGCGAAGCCGCATCCTCGGGCTCAACCTCCTCAAAACCTGCATCAAAATCTGCAGTACCAATAAATGGTACCATAGGTAAGTAAAACCCAAAAAATACTCCAAGATAACAAATATACTACTACAACAGCCACTATGCATGCACATGATGACCAAAACACCAAACCCGAGAAAAACACCATTTCTCGAAAATCACAGTTTTCCACGCACGCTAAAAATCGCCATTTGGCACATAAACAAAATCCAGGAATAGTTACATTAATTCCAATTTTATCCCGTATGCACCATGGCCTCCCATAGGGACCATCCACATACCCTAGCTCCCTTCATCACACCACAGGTAGCGACCGTGCGAGTGATACAACACGAGTGATGCCCAGTTCCGCGCCCACCGCGTACATAGCCAAGCATCCTCTGATCTCCACCAGCCCAAGAGATCACGGAGTCGGATCGAGAGCGCTACCATCTCGTCCAAGTCCTGAGCAACAGCTTCAGGGGACGACACTCAGTATATTCCGCTCCCGAGTACCCAGAGGAACTCCACCGAGATAATAACCCATCTCGGCTTGGGGGTGATACACACACACCCAAAAAGCCTTTTCAAATTATACACCCACGCATGCGTGCACAATGCCATGAAAACGACCAATTACCAACAACCAACAGTTATCAATAATTTCCAAATAACCAACAGTCTAAACAGATAACCAATTTACAGTTTATAAAACAGGTTATTGCAAAAATATATTTAAATCTTAAAAGTCCTTTGGAGAAATACTTACAACGCTTTAAAATAATTTATGGAGGATCACAGAGGAACTGGAAGCACCAAAACAGCAACTCCACAGTGTAAAAAACAATGTGGCCGAAACACAGTGAAACTCAAATTTCACCCGGATTCAAACGAAAACTTGGGAACGGTAGGGTAGGGCCTATTGGAGGTGGTGAAGCTAATGGAAGTGATGGTTGGCCGTGGGTGGCAGCCGAAACAGTGGTTTTAAGGCCGAGAATGTCGAATTGGAGAGGGGGTTCGTATGGGCGGCTCCGGCGACGGATCAGAGCCGAGAATGGGTGGAAAAGCTTGCTAGTGGGCCGGTGATGAAGTGGTAGAAATTTGGTGGCCGAAGGTGGCCGGACGGCGGCGAAATGGCGAAGAGAAGCCCGCGGCTTCGCATGGCTCTCGGAGGCAAACGACGGCGCGGGGTGATCTGAAATTGGTACGGTAAGGTCGCCGGTCGATGGGGAGTCTAGTGGTGCTGGCGGTGTCAACCACGGCGGGCCGGCGGCGGCGCTGGGAGGAAGAAGGCCGAAACACGGTGGAGAGGAGAGAGAAAGGTCGGGCTGGGGGGAAACCGGAAGAAGAGAAAAGAAAAAGAAAAAGAGAAAAAGAAAAAGAGGAAAAAGAAAAAGGAGATCCAGTCTTTTCAACTTGGGTTTCGAAAGTTATCCAACAAAAATATTTTAAAACCACAAGATAAATAAAATAATTCAAACTCAATGAAATGCTCAATTAAAACAGTAAAAATATTAAAATCTAAAAACAAGCCAATTTAAATTAAAGATCAATTTAAAATGTAAAACAATAAATAATATAAAGAAAATCCATTAAAATGATTTTCACAACTTAAAAATATTACAAAATAATATTTAAAACTCCTATAAATTTAAAACAAGAGAATAAATTTTTTTAACAAATTAAAATAATCCATTTTTAAAAAATACACTAAAATCTGGGATATTACACCAGGTGCTTCAGTTTTTGGTTTGTAAGTCTGAGGATTGATTTTGGTGTTTAATATTAGAGCTCAAGGTGATCATCTGCAGGAGCTTGGAAATTCTGTTGCTTTCAGTTGCACCGAACTTGATTTGGTCTCTCAATCTGATTTTGCTGGTTTGGTATCTTAAGAATTTATTTCACTTTTGTTTTCTATTGTAAACTTTCATTTCACTGTTGTTTTCTATTGTAATTCTTCTATAATTTTGATGATCTTGGTGTGTAATATATAGCCGAATAAGTTGGTTTTTTTTTTAATGTTTGTATCATTCAATTTTTATGTTGGAGCCTAAAATTTAATGTTTGTTTTGGTTGAACTCATTACATTCTCTCAGACTTGTTCATCCAAGAATCATAAACAAGACTTGTTCATTCTCTCAGACTTGTTTATCTAAGACTTGTTCATTCAGTTATATGTCATGTTTGCATATTCAATTTTCATATGATGTTTACCTTTTAGAGGACATTTATTTTTATTCTTTTTGTTAATTTTTTTTGTGCTTGGATTTTTATTATTTTTCTTGAAATATAAAATTAGTGCATGGCTTGATTTTGATGAATACAGTGTTCTGCATTTATATTTTTTTTGGGCATAATTGTTCTTTGCGGCGAATCCTAATTCGCCGCAGATATTTTTTTAAATGTTTATCCTTATTTGCGGCGACAACTTCTTGCCGCAAATAACTTTTTCCTGAGAACTAAGCTAGTGGCAAAAATATTCTACCCTGTGTGAAATGTTTATTTCCGGCAAAATGCTTTCGCGGAAAAAATATCCTATCCGATGAAAGCTGAAGGTCACCGTAATTGATCAACTCAGACAATTTATTCTTGGCCAATTTGCTATGAACGAATATCGGTCGGATGAGTTCTTTTGTGGTGAAAAGTATGCCTTTTGCAGGGTAGATTTTTTGTTGTGATGGCTGCCTTTTGTCTTAGGAAACGATACAATATGAATGAGTCTAATAATATCCCAAAACCTGTTAAATGACGAAATGAAAGGAAAATGATACTATGTTTCATAAGTTTACTCTCATTTTGATGGCCTATATATTTTTATTTTATTTTATTTTTTATTTAATGAATAAGGAAGTGACTTTTCATGTATTGTGTATTTTTTTATTTTTTAAAAGTATTTAAAAACTTTAAAAAATATAAAAAAAATTAAAATATACAATTTGTACTGGGGGGCACGCTCAACTGTCAAAGCTAGACCACGCACTTGCAGCACCCATAACGAAAAATGCAAAAGGTAGACTCGTCAATCTCTGATGTAAAAATACACAAAAATAGAACAGAACTCCAAAATTCCCAATGGAAATAAAAAAAAATTGTGAATAGAATTCTAGATTAATCCATATTTCATCAACTGATTCCAAGATTGTACGTCGAGAACCAATTATTAGCACACAAGTATAAATAAAGCAAAATAAAAACCATCAGCTTATAAGTAAATCCCATACTCACTTTAGAAATTTAGGTGAGAAAACAAAACATCCCAAAAAACCCTGAAACTCAATTATATATATATATACATCCTTCTACAGCTCCATTTTGGGGAAATAAACTAGAGCAACTTTTTGAAATATCAACTCTTAGGGCTTGTATGGAGAGTTAGATGAAATGTGAATTCTTTGAATAATAGTAAAATAGTTTGTGAATAGTAGTAAGATAGTTTAAGTTGACTATTTTTTGAGTTTGGGAAAAAGAGGGGGAGAAAACATTGAATAAAAAATATTAAGTTAAAATATTGTAATAATATAATTTTATAATATTATTTTTATTTGAAAGTTTGAAAAAGTTATAATGATTAGTTTAAAAGTTTAAAAATTTTGTACTTAAATTATATTTGAGAATAAGAAGAAATAAAATGAATTGAAATCAGATGAGAATTTTGCTTTTCATCTAAGACTCCAAACCTGCCCTTTGTACTTTTTCCACAAAAAAAAAAAAATCAACCATAAATTAATGATAATACCTACCAATATAGTAGAATGAGAATGAATATGCGTGTTAAGTTTATACATAGGATAACTCTTTAGGCTCACTTTGGATTGAGAAACACTCTCAACCCATCTCATCTCATCATTATAATTTTTATATAATTCAACTTTTTCAAATTTCAAAATAATAATAACATTAAAAAATAATATTTTAACAATATTTTATTCAATTTCATCTCATCTCAACTCACTATGCAAACCTAAACTTAGTGCATGCAATGAATTTCACATTTTAGTATCATTAATATTCTTTTAACTCAAGCAACATAATGCTTGGATATTATATACCAGGTTAGAAGGTTTGAAGAAAATAGGTAATTAGGATGGAAATCTACCTAATCCATGCACGGGACAAGACCAGAACAATAAAATGTACGGGAAAAAGGACAAGCTATATATTGGGTGGGTAAGAAAACTAGCTAGTTTATATATAAATATATATATATATATATATATATATATATATATATATATATATATACACACACATATATATGTGTGGTAAAATAACATAAATAAAGGAAAGGGTCATATATATATACAAAATATCTAACAAAAAGTAACGTAAGATAACATGATCATGACATCACTTTAAACATTCCTGAGGAACAATATCTAATATAAATGAAGCCTTGTCACGGCACAAAAGAAAAGGAAGGCAGCATGAAGATTGAGATATATAATATATATATATATATATATATATATATATATATATTTATATATATTTATATATTTATATATATTTATATATATGAAAATATATAGACCAGGACTAACTCACGATCATCTGCCATCATCCAATTGTTCCGAGACTTGGTTTCTCATACTTTCATGTCCAACAGTTGTGCTGGTAGAAGAACAACCATTGTCAACACCAATGCTGAAAGCTGAGTGTGCAGGTGCGGCGACAAAATAGTTAATCTCTTCTGTATAGAGATTAGCCTTTCCCGATTGATGCTTTTCCATTCTTCTCAACCCCTCTAGCTCCATTGCCACTTCTTTCATATTTGGCCTATCCCCCCCACTCACACATAAGCACCGTTTTACAAGATTAGCAACTTCATTTATCTCATAAATATTACCATCACTTACAATATGGTCCTCAAGAATTTGACGTAAGCGATCCTCTTTTACTGCAGAACTAAAGTACATAGCTAGATTTCTATCAATTTCAGGTCCATCAAAAGAAAGTGCTTTTTTACCCGTCAATAACTCAGCCACAACAACACCAAAACTGTAGACATCACTTTTTTCTGTAAGTTGACTACTATGAAAGTATTCTGGGTCTAAGTACCCCAAAGTTCCCCGCACCAAAGTAGTTAATTGTGTTTGATCAAGTGGGACCAATCTTGAAGTTCCAAAGTCAGACACCTTTGCTGAATAATTATCATCTAAAAGTATATTTGCAGGTTTCACATCTGACGCCGGGCAGGATAGCGATTATCCTGCAGGCTAGTTCCAACAGATGTTTCACGAGAGAAAATTCGCCCAAAAACCAGAGAGAAAAGTCTCTAGGGTTACGGAATATTATTAAATCAAACAAAGCTGCAAAATCAGTCCACAAGCCGGACTGTTATAGCCAAAACCGTATTTATCCGAATTTTGCCAAAAATAGCAAAATCTCAGAAATCACTCTAAATTGAAATTCAAAAGGAAATAAGCAATCTGCAAAAAATCCGGCCCAAATCGGAATTAAAACGGCTTCTTAATTGACAAGCGAAATATTACCATAAATAGTAAAAAATAAATAAAACTAGTGATTCGGAAGGGAAAACAGCAGAATTTGAGGTCGAAAAAAAGGCACAGGGAAAACAGCGTGCGCGTCGAAAGGAGCTTTCCGAATTGGGGTCTTATGCGCGATTCTGACACCCGTAGCCAAAGTTATGGCCAAAAGACTGAAACGCACTCAAAACGGCCCCAATGAAGAACATCTCAGAATCAATTCCCGCCTTTGCGCTGATCTGCCAACTCATGGTATCTCAGCGCCATCAAGGTGCAATCTGACAGCTCAGCATCATCTGTCTCGGATCCCCCTGCATCAACATCCCTATGTATAATTGGTATGGAAGTCGAGAAATGCATGTATGCAAGTGCTCCTGCAATATCTGTTGCTATCTTCAAACGCTTTTCCCATGAGAGTGAGGATGATAGGACTTTATCATGAATGTGGTCAGAAAGAGTCCCATTCGTGATGAATTCATAAACTAGCAATGGAACTTCTGTTTCTAAACAACAACCTAATAGTTTAACCACGTTTCTATGGTTAATTTGGATAAGCACAATCACCTCATTAATAAATTGCTCAATTTGGCTCTGATCACAAAGTTTTGATTTCTTAATGGCGACCAGTTTATTATCTGGTAAGATTCCTCTATAAACAGTTCCATAGCTTCCTTGGCCAATGACTCTACTCTCATCATAATTGTTTGTAGCTTTTTCAAGTTCTTCCGCACTAAAGATTTTGACCGTCTCCATGGAAGTTCTATCATTCAAGAGTTTTTGTCGTAACAACAAGCCGCCATTTTGTTGGAAGAATTTCTCTTTCAGCTTGAGGAGTTTTCTTCTTTTTAGTCCACAATATATTGAAGAACCTCCCACAAACATTACTAACAGGCCAATGCTGGTAGCTGCACATATTCAAACTTGCATTGTGATTGAAATTTTGAACATGTTATTTTTGTTTTCACAAACGATTTGAGAAATTTGCGAATCAATAAGCAAGTAACATATATATATGTATTATATGAAGAAGAGTAGCTCATTCAAGACTTGAGTTAAAGCATAGTTTGCGTCTCTATATCACAAAAGTAGTATATATGTGAGAAATGTTAATTGTACTTAAAAAAAAAAAATTATAAAAAACTTAATTCTCTACGTGTCAATTATTGATATGCTGAAAATTACAAAATTTTAATTTCAAAAGAAAACTGATAAAATGAATCTTTTATGTTTTTTCATAAATAAAACTGTAAGTACATGTATTATTACATACTTTATATATATATATATATATGTGTGTGTGTGTGTATGTTTATATATATATATACACACAAAAAGAGAAATATATGCATGCTAGCTAGTTTAGGGAGCATATTTCATAAATGAGAATCGCTAGAAGCAATTTTTGGATGTGTAAATTTCATACATTCTCTTTGAAAATTAAGAATGTGGCTCACCATTAAAATCGTACTACTATATACAATGTTAGTGCTTGCATGCCTCGCATACTCATTTAGAAAAAAATGTGGGAGTTACCATTAAAAAATGACTTTTTATATGGGTCAAAACTTTTTTTAAAAGAAATTCGTGGTCTTGCACCTAAAAATTGTACAAATTATTTATTCATTAAAAAATAATTTTTTTCATTTGGATCCCAAATTTATCTACGTTTTTAATAAAAATGTGTGAGACTTGATGTCCCTATAATTGCATAAATTAAATCATTTCGTTTCTAACTTTCGTGTTTCTTTCTAACAGGACGATGATACGTATAACATCCCTAGCTAACACAAGATTTGCAGAGTGAACATAATCATCATCCCTTATCTAATAATGCATGCATGAAACAGGGAAGGCCCACAGAGCACTAAGCCCGTAAAAGTAGGGCAAAAAGTGAGAGATTCCATTCCTTTGGATGAGGGTTAGGTTTAGTTGTTTGCAATTTTCCATGAATTGACACACCACCAAATTCATGGATAAATCATGAGAGAGGCATGGTCTAGCACGAAATGAGCGTAGAATATTGGGTAATTATATCCTGCCAGCACATATTGACCAAATGGTATGTGGTTCGACAATCACTGACCAAGAAGGCCAACGATGAAGAAGCTACGATTAATGAAGTTTGAAAAACAAAATTGAATTAAATATCTTCGAGACATTGCTTTAAATAAAACAACAAAAAAGAACTTCAAAGTTTTACCACTTTTGCTTTCAAAACCGTACCTGACTCTTCAAAGGTTTTTTTCCCTCAAACTTACGTATAATTTATACATGTCTACCTAATTTACATTAATTAATATTATTTTTGTTGGAATTCTAAAGTAATTGACTTCAAACTAATTAGATCAAGAAAATTTAGAATTGTTTAAATCTCAACCATTATTTTTAATTTAATTAGTTGAGAGTTTATAGTGATATCAACCATAGATACATTATATATATTATGAAATGTAATAATATATAAATACTAAGACGAGAATTATTGGATTATAAGTAGAAGCAAAACAGTGCCAATTATAGGAAAAATTTCCAACCAAATAAAAGTTAAGCACTGTATGAGATAGATCAATATATACCCTAGGAACGGGTAGATGAGAGATTAATTCGAGATCACAAGTGAAGTTTATAAATATATGTTATAAATGTAAGTTTAAAAATTGATGTAACTAAAAGATACATAATATATATCTGCTTTATCATAAAAAGAATTTTACAATTTAATATGTCATATCAAGGAATTATATCAATTTCAAAGATTAATATTATAAGATTTTTTACAAACTAAGCATTTCTCGTAATTAAAATCAATCCACCCATATATGTGATAGAACAAATTACCAAGCAAAAGAAAAAAATTATTCTAAATACGTACCAACTAGTGTAATAATGATAAACTTAGAATGGGCGCTGCCGCTGGCTTTAGAACTGCAACCTGTACCATTTATCTTTCCATCGCCTTCGTATCCGTAGGGACAAGTACATGTGAAACTCCCTTTAGTGTTGGTGCATTTTGCTGTAGCATTGCAAGGTTTCCGAACTTGGCATTCATTAATATCTGAAACACAATATGAATTCATGCCCAGAATTAAATTTTTAAAAAAAGCTCTAACTAGAATTATTATTTCCGATGTTATTTTTTATACATTTCTTTATATTCTAATATTAAATCGCCTCACCAGTTCATTTTGTTTAACTAAACTATTCCTACTATTCATTAATATGTTACCAAAATAAATCCACTAGATTTTTTGACAATATATATATATATATATATATATATATATATATATATAATTTTATAAACGATTTTATCATATAGCTGTAGTAGTAGATTTTCTATTACTTGTTTATTTAATCTTACCACTGCTTAGATCTTCTATCATTTTATATTATATACCAACAAAGAATCATCATCATATATAAATATATATATATATATATATATATATATTAATACATGATTCGACGGTCAAGATCAAGGTTCACTCAAAGTTTTGTTCAAAATTGAGGACCTGGAAAAGCTTAAGGGAATCTTATTTCATATAATCAAGATGAAGAGCACGCATAAGTACTGAAATTCAAGCTGCAAAGTTTCTTTTTTTATCAATATTCTATATATATGAAACTTCTCGATCTCCTTAAAATTTATGAGATGCTTTTATCAGATATACAACTCGTACGTACGTACCTTGGCAACCATCATGGAGGTATGGGTTTCCATCATAGCCTTTATTGCACTTGCAATGGTATCCATCCCCGTTTTTGTGATCATAACATGCACTATTCCGTCCACAAACGTAATCCGGCTTGCTCCGAGCAATTTTACATGTTTCATTACCGATTGCCCAATCAAGAACCATTGGAAAGGTCTCATTAATGTCTCGCAGGCTTCGAAGATAATCAGAGGAGAATTTGAACTCGTCTTGTTTTACCACAAAAGCAACGCTGCATGGATTGAATTCAGAGACATTTGTGTGATTGTTATAGGTACGAGCAACCAAAGTGTAATTCTTCAATCCTGTTGGGATGTCTACATGGCAACACCCAATCCCAGAGCAAGATCCATCGATGACATTCATAGGACTTTGACATATAGACATGCAGCCTATGGAGAAGGGTTCGTTCTTTCGGTAAGCTTTGAGGAAGGCAAAAGTGTCACAGCCGATGGCCACGAACTCGTTTTTAGTGTTGGAAATTGTGAAAGCGGGAACACGGAGAGAGGGATTGTTGTTAAACGCAAGCACACCACTCGAGTTTTGGTAACATCGATGGGCTATAAACATCATGATTTCAAGCTCGCCATGTATAGATATGTTGGTGACAGGTACATTTCCGGTCAGTGGTTGGGATCGGCCAGACGAATTACTACAACTGATAAAATAATTTTTGTCAAGGTAGCAATCTTTAGTTGTACCGAATGGATAAGGAATCTGAACATCTCCACACTGGTGCTGGCAGTTTGGCTTGGCTAATTGACGTGCTAGTACTGCTGCAGCTGCCATTTTTGATAACATCACAACAACCCACGTCACTTGCAAGAGCATCCTATGGAAAGCCATTTCTCCCTTTGTTTCAATAAGTAAGAGGATAAGTTTTTTCCTCTCAGCTTATAAGACTTGTAGATGATAGACTTTTAAAAGAATGGAGTCTAGCTAGGGGTGGAACTAGAATTTCTAACTTTGGGGTGGGGACAAAATTAATTTATATAAAGTATATTCTAGAAAAAGAATCTCCAAAGACTAATCTTAGAGAGATTTTGGCAGGGAGGCTGAGAACCCCCAGCTCCAAGACACAATTATACTTAAATTCATTACCGGCTATGGTTCTTTTTCTTTTCTTTTCTTTTCTAAAAGGAGGACGACACCTCCATCCTTTATTAAAACAACATTCACTTATGATGGCGGAATACCCTTACAAACAATCTCTAACAAATCAAGAACCACCCAATCAAACCCAAAAGCCAAAAAATAAAAGACTAACACCTAAAATTAGGCAAACCAAGATAATCCAATCTAAGCAAACCTCTCACCCCTCTTGCTAAATCCACGGAACCCAAATATGCACAATTTCTCCCCTCCTCTCCCTACCTTACCAACAAATCTGCTACTTTATTTCCCTCCCTAAACTGGTGTGCAACTAAATATTGTAAACCAATGGTGGCCCTCTTGAGTTCTTCCCAGAAATCTCATAGGTACCATACGATACAATGGGAACCCCTTAGCCCTTGAACCACCCACATCGAATCACATTCAATTTCAATTCTTCTAAAACCAAGCTCCCTGCAAAGCAAAATCCCGTGAGTTAAAGCACGTAATTCAAATTCATTATTGGTCCCATAACCAAACTTCACCGAGAAAGCAGCCACAAATTTGCCTCTATCATTCCTCACCACCCCTCCCCCTCCACAGCTACCTGGGTTGTTTCTGCAAGAACGATCAACATTTAATTTAACCCACCCCTCACTTGGTCTCCTCCATGCAACTAACCGTGCTTTGGGCGTACGTCTATTCTGCACTGGGATTTCTAAAGCTTTAAGAATGGACCTGTCTAGCCACGACACAGTAGCCACTTTGGTTATCTGCCCAGAAATCTACAGCAGCCAAAATTTGATCAAGCACCATAAACTATCAACCGACTAACAGAGTCCTTCCATCCTGGCTGAACATCGCCAACTCCACAATTTCCACATGATTATACAAGGAAGCAAACCGATCAACACCCCCTTTTGAGAATTTTTCATCCACCATGTACTCGTCTACACACAATTTACGTGTAAAGCCAGAGCTGCCCTCCTCCAAATCTCCTGGGCAATTTCACCTGATCCAAGAACATGGTCTACATCTTCTACCTTACCCAACCTGCAGCAATTACAACGAGATGCTAAAGGAATGCCCACCGATTGTACCCATGAATCCACTGGAAGAAATTGAAACCTTGCTTTCCACATACAAACTGAGATTTTTTTTGGGCAAAAACTTACTCCAAATCCACTCCATTCCTACCACCTGAGGTCCCTTCACCCTGATAAGATCTGAAGCTGTAGTTGTCTTAAACTGTCCATCTAGACTTGGACGCCAAATTAAAATATCTTTGCCCTCTCGACGACCAAGTACTTCAGCCATAATTTCCCTCATCTGACTATTCCCAACCATACTCTCTAGCAGCCTCGAATCCCACGAATTGTCAAGCCAACAATCTTTAATCCTCAACTTAGGCGACGTAATCCAAGGAACAGTTTCCGCAAGCGGACCAATAGCCATCCATCTATCATACCAAAATGAGGCATTACCTTCCCGCACCTTTATCACCATATTTTCCATGACTTTTGGAATAACTTTCAAGATAGACTTCCACAATCTCAAATCTCCATTTTTTGGTTCGGACACCAGGATATGAGTACCTTACAAATACTTTGCTCTCAAGAACTTAGCCCACAGAGACTCAATAGCCAGAACGCTCCAAGCCAACTTGATATGCAAAGCTTTGTGAACTTCTGTGAAACTCCTAACTCCAATCCCCCCCACCATTACTGGTTTACATAATCTCTCCCATGCTAACCATTTTTTCTTAGGCTTATCTGGTCCCTTTCCCCAAAAGAATTTAGACATTATGGAATTCAACTTTGACAACACTATTTTAGGAACATTCAAAACTGCTAGCAAATGCGTTGCCATGGTTGATAATACATGCCATAGTAGGATAAGTCGACCACCTTGTGATAACAACCTCCACTTCCAGCCAGCAACCTTCTTCTGAAACTTAAGCACCAAGGGTTCTAACATACGACCCGTAATTCTGCCTGTAGCAATCAGTGCTCCCAAATACCAAGTAGGTAGATTATCCTCAACAAAGCCCATGGTTCTTAATAAGTTTAAACGTCGAACCGAGTTGATCTTCTTAGAAAAATACATCGTTGATTTTTCCCGATTTACCATCTGGCCAGACCAGGCATCATATACCTTCAAGATTTTACTAATCCCCTTCATTGATCTCCTCTCACCGTTAGAAAATATTAGTAAATCATCCGCATATAATAAATGCGAAATCAATGGAGCCCCCCGAGGATGTGCAAACCTTCCAATCCCTTCTTCCGTAAAACCTCTATGTAATAATCGGGAAAGGACCTCTTCGATTAAAATGAACAAATATGGCGATAAGGGATCCCCTTGACGAAGTCCCCTTGACGGCTGAAAAAAACCCTTATAAGTTCCGTTCATCATGATAGAAAACCATGGCGACTTTATACACATTTCCACCTACCCACAGAATTTTTCTGAAAAACCAAACGCTTCCAGAACTTTCAAAAGGAAATTCCAATCCACATTATCTCGTTCTCGTGCAACTGGTGCGCATATTTGTGTGGAGGTTGATCTGCCAGGAGAATTGGTTCGTCATTAGTCGTTTAATATTTATGCTAATGTTGACCAAACTTTTTGATCATGAGACACCAGAAGTTATTGTTTGGAGGTTTAAATTTGCTTGTGAATCCATCAAAGAAGAGTATAATTCCAGGAAACTACCCTACCAACTTCTCATTTATCATGGGCTCAATCGAAACCAGTTGGACATGATTGAGATGGATAAACCCCCCCCCCCCTTTTTTCTTTTTTAACGGAATCTCTGAAATTTATTAAAAAACCTCATGTATGGCGAAGGCAAACCATGGTTACAAAAACATTATACTAAATGCTATTTCAAAGAGACCCTATATAAGCCTAGTGTCTCAATAAGGGAAGGCCTAACTTATCCACTTTCAAAATTCCTTTCAGCTTATGCGGTAAGTCCATGTAACTCATCCAAGTTTTGGGAGATTGAATATCAAGTTGAGCCAAAAAATCAGCACTTGCATTACACTCCCTGAATATATGATTAAAAACAGCCTATCGACTTGAAAGAATCTCGAGGATCTCATCCCAAAAGTCCTCAAAGTACCAAATTCCACAGTGTTTTTCCTCCAACCAGTGAACCACTAGCATGGAATCCAATTCCACTTCAACTTTCATGAAACCCATTTCCTTTCAATAGGACCATAAATTTCGTAACATTGTTAGTACCGTGTCCTAAACCTGCCGAGAAAGCCAATTACAGATTCACTTTATTATCACGGCTAGGATTGCCCGTACAGCTTCCATCAACATTCAATTTGACCCATCCATTAGATGGCTTTAGCCATTTAACAATGCGCACCTTCTTTTGTTTGGGCTCTATAAAAGGAATAAATAACTCTTCCAACACCCGTACATCTCCCACCTGAATTTTTCTCCCAGCTCTTAGTTTCATTCCAACCCAAGAAATAGCAGCTTTAATTGAAATCCATAAGGCTTCGATTGATACAACTTTACCTTCCATCCGTGCTTTACAGCACCACATCCATTAGGCTTCCTTTTTGTGAAGAGCGAGACACCCAATGGAACCATAAACCAACTCTCTACTTCTAGTTCCTGTTTGGGACGAAAGGCATGCTCAGTAAAATAGATATACGATGCCATATCTCATTGGCTACCCTCCCAGTAGCCAAAACATGATCCTAGTCTTATGAATTACCCCCTTTGCAGCATACACATTTGGATACCAAAGTAACACCCAGTCTACGAATTCATTCATCAACACTCAGACAAGAGTTGAATGCCATCCACATATTTATTGAATATTTTTTTGGGAGAGCCGCATGCCAAATCCACTCCGACCAGATCATTTTTGGAGCTTTTACTCTTACACATTCCCAAGCAAATTTGGTCAAGAATTTACCATTTAGGTTTGGATTCCAAACAAGCAAATCAGCACCCTGTTTAGACCCACCCAAACATTCTAAGATAGCTTCCAGCTTACTCTCTCCCACCAAGTTCCTTAATAAGTTTACATCTCACCCATTCTCGATCCTGCAATCACATATTTTTAATAGAGGCCTATCATGGACAGGAATTTCATTTACCAGAGGGCCACTTTCAAGCCATTTATCTCGCCAAAAGGAGATATTCCCTTCCCTAATTCGCCATTTCGCATTACTCAAAACCTGTAGAACATAACACAAGATTCCTTCTAGAATAAAAAGCCTTTGTTTTTGGCCAAAAGGATGGCGGCACCTTCGGCACTTTATTAATAAATGGCCTTACTTATGGCGGAGGAAAACCTTTTACACCCAAAAATCAAAACAACAAACAACCTGAGCATGCGGCAATCCCGCTTTATCCAACCTGAGCATGCCTTTCAACTTACGTGGCAAAGCAATAAAATCCAAAAAAAAAGTGTTATTGCAACCTTCCTCACCCCTACGAGCGAGGAAATCTGCCACATTATTCCCTTCGTGAAATTGATGATTAATGTTGAAATGCACGTCTCTTAACAAAATCAATAGATCATCCCAATAACCCCAAAGATACCATGCCGTGCACTTTGTACAAAACCAAGTAACAATCAACTTGGAGTCACTCTCAATAATTATCTGATTAAAACCCAAATCTTTACACAAAGATATACCAGCTATTATCGCCCTTAATTCAGCCTCATTATTAGTACCATGACCAAAATAAGAAGAGAACGCACCTTTTGTATGCCTCCCACCTTGTGAGAGTAAATGTATTTCCAGCCAGCTACGTTCCTCCGAATCTTCTCAATAAGTGGTTCTAAGTCTCTAGATGTAAGACATCCTTCAACTAGAGGGACCTCCAAGTAGGTGATCGGGAACTTTCCTTCCACAAAACCTGTTGATCTCATGAGATTACGATGCCGCGCAGAATTAATGGTCTTTGAGAAAAAGAAAGTCAATTTTTCCTTATTGATTAATTGCCCATACCACTTTATGTAACATCCCGGATTTTAGTGTATTTTTAATAAAGGATTATTTTAATTATTTATTGAGTGATTCTCTTGTTTTAATATTTTAGAGGTTTTATTTTATTATTTTATAATATTTTAAAATTGTAAAAATTATTTTATTAGACTTTCCTATTTTTATTAATTATTGTTTTGGATTTAAAATGATCTTTAATTTAAATTGGTTTGTTTTTGAGTTTTAAATTTTTATTGTTTTATTTAAAGCATTTAACTGTGTTTGATTTAATTTATTTAGTTATCAGTCTTAAAATCCTCTTCTTTGGTTTATTTTGAAATCCCAAGTTGAAATAGCTGGATCTCTCTTTTTCCCTTCTCTTTTCCTTTTCTCTTTTCTTTTTCTCTTCTTTTTCTTTTTTCTTTCTCTTTTTTCTTTCCTTTCTCTCTCCCGCGTGCAACCCAGCCCCTTCTCTCTCTCTCCCCATGCGTTTTCATCCCTCCGCCCTAGCCATCGCTGCGCATCGTCGTGGTCGACACCGCCGGTGCCACCGGATTCCCTGTGCGCCGGCGACCTTGCCCTACCAATTTCAGGCTGAGCCTCGCCGCCGTTTGCCTCCACGGCGCGCTCGAACCCGCGGCGGTTTCCTCCTTGCTGCGCCGCCGTCCGGCCACCTCCGACCACCAGCTCTTAGCCACTTCACCACCGGCCTCTTGCCGTCCTAATCGACCCAACCCCGGCCCAGATCCGTCGCCGGAGCTACCCCAACGAACACCAAACCCGAATTGAGTTTTCCAGCCTTAAAGCCACCGTTTCGGCCGCCACCCACGGCCAACCGTTGCTTCCATTAGCTTCACCACCCTCAATAGGCCCTACTCTATCAATTTCAAGTCTTCGTTTGACCCCGTGTATTTTTGGGTTCACTGTGTATTTCAGCCATAGTGTTTTTACACTGTGGATTTGCTGTTTTGGTGATTCCCAGTGCTTCGGATCCTCCTAAAAATATTTTAAAGCACTGTAAGTATTTCTCCAAAGGACTTTTAAGATTTAAATATATTTTTACAATTAACTGCTATATATATATATATTGTATCCTGGTTGGTTCCGGACTGAGTCCGAGGAGTTCGGGGGTGGATGGTTTGAGACAGAGTATTTTTGTGGATTGTTTATGTTGTGCTATGTTTGGTATTCGTTTGGTTTTCATGGCATTGTGCACGCATGCGTAGGTGTGTAATTGGAAATTGTGTTTTAATGGAAAAGGCTTTTCGGGTGTGTGTGTATCACCCCCAAGCCGAGATGGGGTATTATCTCGGTGGAGCTCCTCTGGGCACTCGGAAGCGGAATATACTGAGTGTCGTCCCCTGGAACTGTTGCTCGGGACTTGGACGAGATGGTTGCGCTCTCGATCCGACTCCGTGATCCCTCGGGCTGGCGGGAATCAAAGGATGCTTGGCTATGTACGTGGTGGGCGCGAAACTGGGCATCACTCGTGTTGTGTCACTCTCACGGTTGCTACCTGTGGTGTGGCAAAGGGAGCCAGTGTATGTGGATGGTCCCTAGGGGAGGCCATGGTGCATACCGATAAAGTGGAATTAATGTAACTAAACCTGGATTTTAATTATGTGCCAAATGGTGATTTTTGGCGTGTGTGAAAACTTGTGATTTTTATGAGAAATAGCGTTTTCTTGAAATTTACATTTTTTGGACATCATGTGCATGCATCGTGTTGGTTGCATGTTTATATTTATGTCTTTGGGTGTTTTGGATTTTACTTACCTGCGGTACCATTTTCTGGTACCGTAGATTTTGATATTGTTAATGCAGGTTTTGAGGAGGCTGAGCCTATGGAGTTGGCTTCTCGGAGGAGTGATCTGGGATCACTCGTATTTGTATTTTCAACTCTTGTATTATTTTAAGAACTTTTGGCTATATTTTATTTGTATTTTTATTTGGTGTTGTTGTGAATAAGAAAATTGTATTATGTTGACCTGTGGATTTCAGTACTATTTTGTATTGTATTAAACTCTGGTACTTAGTTATTTGACTTAACCATTCCGCTGCGTATTATTTATTGTACACGTGTTGTTTGTTGCACATACTTGACACGTGTCGTTGGGATGCGTGACCGGATTGTCATCATCCTGACATCATGATTCCCAAGGCTTTTTGTTCGTGGGAGTCGGGGCGTCACAGGGGAAACCCCATGTACTTTTAAAAACCTTCAAGGTTTTTAAAAGTCTATTAACCGATCGCTTGCCACCATTCACAAAAACTAAAAGATCATCCACATACAGTAAATGTGTGACAAGAGGTGCACCCACAGGATGTGAAAAACAACCAATTCGACCCTCTTCAAAATTCTTGCGAAGTAATTTTGACAATACCTCCTCCATAATAATAAATAAATATGGAGAAAGCGGATCACCTTGTCTTAGACCCCGAGCCGGTTGAAAGAAACCCTTGAAAGTCTCATTCATCATAATGGAGAACTAAGGGGATTGATGTGATGCCCCGACTCCCATGTACAAAAATCTCGAGAATCGTGACGTCAGGATGATGACAACATGGATTACACATTCCAACGATAAGTGCTCAAGTGTGTGCAACGTGCAACCAGAGCACCAAAGAGTCGCAGCGGTTAAAATAAATCAGTCTACTAAGTACCAGAATTTTAAATACAAAAAATAACCAAAATAAATATACGTTAAAAAGTTATATAATTGTCCAAAAATACAGTAAAAAGTCAAATACATACACGAGAGAGAAATAATTTTCATAAACCAAATTGACAATAACCACATGTCACCTCCTCCAGGGAGCCGATCCCACAAGCTCCACAACCTCACCTGTACCAAAATCTACAGTACCATAAAGTGGTACCGCAGGTAAGTAATAATCCAAACAATCTTCAAGATCAAAATACATTAATGCAACCAACCATGCATGCATATGATGTACTATGCACCAGATCCAAAATATCATTTTTTCCCGGAAAATGAATATTTTCCAACACACGCCAAAATCCCATTTTGGCCCAAAAACATAATTCATCATTTTTCCAGAAAATGATTTACAAAAAATTATTTGTCGGACATTGTAGGCGGGACTCTACCACCATCCCTACCACGTGCACCGTAGGAGGGAATCGCAGGCAGGATAACACCACCATCCCTGCTTATCATCATCCCTACGCGTACACCGTAGGCGGGAATCGCAGGCGGGATTATACCACTATCCCTGCTTACCACCATCCCTACAGTTCCTTTCCACACAACACAAAAACTCATTAGAGCACTGTAGGTGGGAATCACAGGCGAGACTCTACCACCATCCCTGCTTACCACCATCCCTACCGCGTGCACCATAGGCGGGACTCGCAGGCGGGACAACACCACCATCCCTACGTGTACACCGTAGGCGGGAATCGCAGGCGGGATTATACCACCATCCTTATAGTCTCCTTTCCTTTTTCTCACATGAAAACTCAGTTTTCCTATAAGCACATGAACATGAATGCAATTACACGAAAATCCAGTTTTCAATTTATAAACATGAACATGCGTGCATATGCAATGAACCGGACATAACCTCAATATCCAACAACCAACCAAATCACAATAATAATTTTCAACAACCAACCAGATCACAATATAACCAATCACAGTAATATTAAATGAGTTAGCGCAAAAATATATTAAAATCTCAAAAAATATTTGAGAAAATACTTACAGCGCTATAATATAATTTTTGGAGGATCACAGGAGAGCGGGAAGCGCCAAAACAGCAACTCCACAGTGTAAAAACACTGTGGCTAAAATACACAATATACCTAAATTTACACGGGGTCAAACGAAAACTTAGAATTGATAGGGTAGGGTCTAGGGAGGTCGGTGAAGCTAATGGTGGTGGCCTTTGGCTGTGGGTGGCTGCCGAAACGGCGGTCTAAGGCCACAAAGTTCAAATCGGAGTGGGTGTTCGTGGGGGCGGCTCCGGCAACGGTGATGATGTGGTGAATAAGTGGTGGCCAATGGTGGCCAGACGGCGGCGGAACGACGAGAAGACTGCTGCGGGTTCGAACTAGCCGTGGAGACTAACGACGGCACGGCGCGGGTTGAGATTTGGTGGGCTGGGTCGCCGATCGGTGGGGAGCCGATTCAGCAGTACGGTGACAGCCACGGCGGTCGGCGGCGGCGGGCTGGGTGCAAATGCCGAACGGCGTGGAGAGGGAGAGAAAGAGAGAGAGTCGGGCTGGAGAGAGAAAATCGGGCGGGAGAGGAGAAAAACCAGAAGATAAAGAAAAGAAATGGAAAAAGAAATAGGAAAGGAAAAAAAATGAGGTCCAACCCTCACATCTCGAGGTCCCAAAAGTAATCCAACGAAAAATATTTTAAAACTGAAAACTAAATAAAATTAATCAAACACAGTGAAATGCTTAATTAAAACAATAATAATTTTAAAACCTAAAAACAATCCAATTTAAATTAAAGATCACTTTAAATGCAAAACAGTAAATAATAATAAGAAAGCACATTAAAAATAATTTTCACAACTTAAAATATTATAAAATAATATTTAAAAATTCCCAAAATTTTAAAACATGATAATCAATCTTTAAATTATTAAAATAATCCTTCAATAAAAATACACTGAAATACGGGGTGTTACAATTGAACACACTCCCTTACAAGATTACAAACCTGATGAGAAAAGCCAAAAGAGATTAACACATTCAACAAGAATTGCCAATTTACACGATCATTAGGCTTTGGCCATATCAATCTTCACCATAATGTTACCACCATTTGTTTTCTTATTTAGAAAGTGAACCAATTATGAGCCAAAGTGATGTTTTCAAAGAGGTTGTAGCCTGAAAGAAATCCTCCTTGTTCATGAGAAATCAACTGAAATAAATCAGGTATCATCCTTTGCACGAGAACCTTAGAAAAAATCTTATACGCAACTAAACAAAGGTTGATAGGATAGAACTTGTCAAAACTGTTGGGATCTGCTACCTTCGGAATCAACACCAGATAAGATGCCGTGTAAAATGTAGGTAAAGAAGAACCCACAAAGAACTCCTTGGCTGCCTCAACAACATCCTTTTTGATCAAATCCTAGAAATTTAAATAGAAACCGGAACCAAACCCATCCGGTCCAGGTGAGCTCTCTTCCGGTATTGATTTCAAAGCAGCCAAAATCTCAGTCCAGACGAGGCTATAGTAAGAGCCAGATGATTTTCCTCAGAGATAGAGCATTGTATAGGAGTTGCGAGATCCACTTGTTCAACAGTAGAATCATTAGAAAGATAGTTCTGAAAATAATTTAAAGCTTCTTGATGGACCTGTTCTGGCGAGTTCAAAATGACTCCATTCTCTAGCCTCATGTTCTGAATGACTTTATTTCTTCTCCGTAGGTTAACAACTGCATGGAAGAATTTTCCATTCTGGTCACCCTCTAAAAGCCAACTCTTTGTTGCCAATTGAGGGAGTCTGGATTCTTCACATTGTTCCTATGTATCCAGTTCAAGTTTAGTCACCAAGAAATCACATTCAACCTCATTATCATAGCCACCTTGTAACCGACTCTCTAAGACCTCCAATCTCTCTTCTAATTCTTTAATGGTCTGCCCCACATGCCCAAATACCTATTATTCCAAGCTAGTAACGCAAGCTTTGTTTTTTTCAACTTTTCCTCCAACCTTACAAGACCCACAGATGTAGTAGGTTCCTTCCATATATCTACCACACATCACAAAAAATCTGCATGAGATACCCACATATTTTGAAAGCGAAAAGGATGCGGGCTGTAGCTTACCACTGGTTTTTGGGAGTGAATGAGCATAGGACAATGATCCAATGTCTTACAATGATCCGATGTCTTCCATTGAAGATATTCAAAGAACGCTAAATGAAACCTATTTGCAAAATGGGTGTTAATCAGTGCTCTATCCAATCTTACCCATTTCCGAGTCTGCCCCTCATGGCCATTACACCACGACAATCGGTGTCCCACAACCTGAAGGTCCCATAAACCACACTGGTCAATACAATTATTAAAATCAACCATAGAAGCTAGCGGCCTTGGATGACCACCCACTCTTTCACTATCTTCTCGGATAATATTGAAATCCCCACCACAAGCCAAGGGGACCGATTGGCATCAACCACCTCTAAAGATTGCCAAAGCTCTCTACGTTCCACACTATTACACTTTGCATAAATAAAAGATATGAGCATCTTCTCTTCACCAAACCAAAACCACCCAGAAAGTAATTGATTAGTCATAAACAACACCTCCCACTCATAATCATCACTCTAGAAAATCCATATTTTACCATCTACTTTCGCATTAGTACAAAAATTTGGTAAACCCATCATACACGCCAAGTGATTCATTTTTTCAACCTCAGCAAAAAGTAACAAAATCCCGACAATAGACACACCATACTTTCTCACTAAACTTTTTAAACAATTTCAGGAACTGCCTAATTGATGACTTGCATAATTTACTATATTTTATCACTTATTTTTTGTTGAGTACTTCATTGTTGTCATTAAATTTTATTACAAATTTGAAGAAAAGAAGATCCAAATTTTAGAAGCCCATTATTTAGGGACTCACTCTTATTTAATGAAGAGGCATTTTGAAAAAATAAAAGCCAAGAGATCGAGAATTGGACACTAGACGTACTCTTGAGTGAGATTTGAAGATGAAGGTTTGACTTGGTAAAAGGAGTTCAACATGGGGCCTTTTGGTTTTGATTTGGAATGAAGACACATGAAGTGAGACGCAAGCAGCAGGATTTATTTTCTGGAACTCAAACGGATATACAAACAAAAGCAATTGTTTGACTTCGTTTGAGAAGATGGCATACGTGGGATTCAGACCTTAGCTGGGATGAACGGCTAGGCACAATTATTCTTTTTCTCTTGGTAAAATGCACGAACAGACACTTAGAGAAGAGTTTGATTTTCGGCTAGGCTTTGGATAACGCACTCACGAATTGCACACGGACGTAAGCTGGCATGCACGAAACGAACGAAATGAAGAATTGGAATTTCAAATTTGAAAACGGAAGCACCTACATAACACAGAGGAAAGAAAAATAGGAAGTGAACCTGGAAGCAGCGATTGGAAGGACGAGGAGCTGCAGGGATGGTGACGAGTATTTTTTAATTTCAGTTTTTATTTTCTTCTATTCTTTTCAGAAAAATTATGGTTAATTCGTTTATGTTGAATTTAATTTTTAGCATGAACTAAATTTCTTTATTCTAAGAAAACGATATTGTAATCTAGTTCCGAACTAAGCTTGCTTTTCTAAGCTAATTTGAAGTAATTCTTTTCTATGTTTGTCTGATTTATTCTGAGCTTATTGCTTCTAATAGCTGGCCATTAATTAGATGATTTTAATCTTGTGATTTGCTGTCGAAAGAGGGAATTATAGGATAGATCTTGGATATTTCGACATAAGTAAATATAGAGATCGAAAATTTTGTATGAGCCTATGTAGTATTAAAATCGTTGGTCTTATTGCTTTCTTGCTTTATTAAATTTGCATACACTTGTATAAATTGATGAACAAGAATAATTTTCAATTGACTATCAAAAGAGGCTTTTGGATGAGTTTGGAGATTTGCTAACAAATAGAGAGAATTAAATTCAATCAGTTAGATGAGTAAAGCATAGTGAGGGATTAGGTGAAATCGATTTCATAGAAGCTTTCTTGCCCATTAATTTCATCTATGAAAAACAGTTTTCTTTACTTTGAGTATTTTCTTTGCATTGATTTTATTTTAAATTGCAATTAAAAAAATCTTGGTGACTTTTCTAAATAAAATTGAGATTAGTATAATTTCGGTATTTGTCAAAATGAGATACCAATCTCTGAGGACGATACTCTTCTTATCACTTTACTATAAAACTACGATACTGTGCACTTGCAATTTTGCACCGATCAAGTTTTTGTAACCTTCGCAAATTCCACACCAAAATTTTATCAATCATAAATTTGAGTTAGAGGGTCTAGATAAAACCCGCTGTGATTGTCTCATTGCAGTTTTCTTTGCTTTAGTCATGCGGCTGGGCTGGCTACTCTCAGGATTAGAATTGTACATCTTTTGTCGAACCAATGCACCAGGAACACCATCACCCTCAGGATCTGAGAGTGAAGCTGTTTGTTCCTCCCCCACAATAACAACATTGTCAAATGGCATTTGGGTTTTGTATTCCAACTCAAGTATTTCAGAGACCAAATCTGTGTGACCCCCCTCGAGAAAACCTCTACTTGGACCCTCTCCCATTCCCAAAATCTCAACAGTAGGACTTCTGATGTCAACCTACACTGCATGATTCCTTCCCTTTCTTCCATGTGTAATAACTGAGTCATGTATTGTTGCGGGTTCATCAGAGTCCTCTTCAACATAGTATTCCTTCATGGTTGAGTCTATTTACCCAAGTACACTTTCCATGCACCTCAGTTCTGGCTGCTGTAACGTCGTCATGTCCTTGCCTTGCATCTCCATAGCCCCATCCGCAACCAAGGCCCTCTGCTTTTCCATCATGGGGTCTTTCTCCCCCTCCTGCGCAACCCCATCTGCAACTTCTACTGCAACCAAAGCCATCATTTGGTCTGTCATGTGTTCCTTCTCTCCCTTCTTCTCAACCCCACCCAAAACCCCATCCTCCTCTAAGGTGATTTGCTCCTTCTCTCCCTCAAACTCACTGGTTTCTTCTTTTTCACTAGTTTTTCCATTCCCTCCTCACTGGTTCTTGTTCTACACATGGTTACTTGTCCCCTTTCCTATCTTGCACTGCATCTGCCCCATACGGCAAACCACTTTCATATGCCCTTGTCTACAACACTTAGTGTAGTAAAAACCAATTTTTTTCATACTGTGCTTCCTGCCAAATTGTTCTGTTTGCCGATACAACAATCGGAAATCCTTTGATCAGTTCCTCCTTTAGATCCATTTCTACACACAAACGTGCCCCCATAGCCCTTGTTTTATTCAATGTTGCATTGTCTGTGCCCAAGTAACGGCCAAACCTCGTGGCTAGGATCTATAGGCAATTGACTCTATACATATGAAGAGACAAACCTAGTAGGAATATCCATTGGGCCACTAGAGATGATTCAACATGGAGATCAAACTCCTTTGTCCATCTGAATAAGCTGAACACACACCCATCAATCGCTCGACCCTCTCTTGCCCAAGCATGCACGAAATCATGTTCAGATTGCAATTGCATGAGCACATGAAATTCATCCATAAAGCTGATAAGCGGCGTCTCCAATAAACCCCATGACTTAATCACGTTCAACCGAATCTTATCAATCGATGGCCTATAACGTGAGAACTTTAACACCAGTGCAAAGCAAAAATCATCCATTGCTTTTGTCATCTCAAACTCCGTAACTTCGAAACCTGGTTCACCATTCACGTCTACCGGATACCGCATAGAAAGCTTGAAGGAGACTATAGGCTACCTCATCACTGCTTGTGCAAACGATTTCGTACCATGCTCTCCACCATCTGAACCCCTCGACAACGTAGAAGACACCGGTGGGGGTGAGGGCGTTGCCATTGGCTAACCCTAGTGTTGAAAGTGAAAAATATTTTCAAAAGGAAACTCCTAGAATCTCGAAGCTCCAAAATTTGGATACCAAAGGAACACCCAGCTAAAGGCTCAATTTTTCCAAAAGCAAAATTCTTTTTAAGCAACCGAGATAAAATTTCTTCCACCATAATAAATAAATATGGCGAAAGAGGATCACCTTGTTGCAGGCCACGACCACTATTAAAGAAGCCTTTAGCCATGTCATTCATCGTCACTAAGAGCCATGAAGAGGTAATACATCTCCTGATTATATCACAAAAAACCTCAACAAAACGAGAGGATCTCATCACATGTAATAAGAATTCACGATCAATGCTATCATATGCTTTTGCCATATCCAATTTTGATCATCACATGATCCACCTCTCACGGGTTAATAATATAGTGGATCATTTCTTGTGCCAGAGATATATTCTCATAGATACTCCGGCTAGGCAAAAAGGCACCTTGTTCCGGGGATACCAGCCGATAATGTTGATAGATAAACCCCTATAAATTACACACGTACAGTAATAGTCTTGCATGCATGCCTATTATCTTCCCTAGCTATCATGATATTTATATATATATATGTTTTTTTGGTCTATAATATTTAGAATGCAAGCAAGGCCCCTTACCAAATGGGTGGTCTAAAACATTCTTGCCAAACTGGCCTTTTTGAAAAAACTTTGTTGGATTTGGATATTGTAGAAACTTACTTCAATTCAACTTGGGCATTACCAAATAAAAGAAGAGAGATGAGAATTCGTATTCCCATCGGCACACCCAAAATAAAAATAAAAAATAAAAAATAAAAAGCAACAAATTAAGCTTATAAGCATAAAGGTTTTTCGAGAAAGAAAACATTCACATTCACAGTAGAAACATTAATTTTCCTAAAATATCAAATGCAACTACGACAAGTTTGATGTTAGCTAGCCATTTATCTGAAGCACGAATACTCCTAGAAAACGATACAATACGAATGAGTACACTAATATCGAATCAAGAAATTAAGCCAGCTACTAGCCAGATCCAAATATCTGGATAATGAGAAAAGAAAAGCCATCATCTCCAATGTCAACTTAAAAAACCACATATATAACATGCTCATGAATGAGCTGCTAGAATCTGTGAATCAATTAATGTCCGACCGTAACCCGATAAATAATGACAAAAGCTAAAGAGACTCGTCGCTTTAATAAGGCAAAAGTTGAATAAGGCATTTCTATTGTTATAATATAATATAATGATATTCATCATGTCAATATAATATATTTATAAATTATTTAAAATCAACATTTATGAGCTATTGGATGCAAATTTAGAACATTCAAACATTTGATTAGGATATTATTTTTAATAGACAGTATGATTAATATATATATATATATATATATATATATATATATATATATAACCGGAGAGGACATTTAGACCCCTAGGCTTTGAGCCCATCTCTAAGGTCAAGCCGATCTATAAGTCCAAGAAGAATTGTTGATGGCTTAAGGCTAAGAGCCCCCACAGACAAAGGACTCGTAATCATAATTACGGATATGATAATCCCGAAGAATTGGGGATTAGGCCCAGGGCTGGATATAAACATCCTGAGTGAGATAACTCCTACAAAACAGGAGACATCCTCTCCAGTTAAATAAGAGATAACAAAAGATAAGCACAAAGGACTGATGACTAGAGTTAATCGCCATCACGCCACCTCCATCTATAAATAACTCAGTAGAGGTAACAAACATCGACATCTCCATTTGTATATACTTATTCTCATAGGGCGGCCAGAGCTGTCTCTTCATTGCTGCAAGTGTCATCCGTGTGATTGGTAGTGTGAAACACGCCATCAATAATGATGCCATCTATGGGATCTCTTCAGACTTCAATGTGATTTTTGCATGCCAATTGTGATGCTATCACAAGTCGACTGAGATCCATAATCAAATATGACAGAGGCAGAAGTGAGGTTAGCATAAATGGAGGAAAGGTTGAAGCAAGTAATGATAGCTATTGAACAACTGTAGAAGGAGAATGAAGAACTAAAACAACAGAGGCGCAATCCTTCCGCCCAAAATGGGCAGCTTGAAGGAGATGGACACAGTACATGAGGGGTCAATAGTGAAGAGATAGAGAAGAAGAAAATGCATAACGAGCTGCGAAGTCTTGTTGATACATACGAGAAGATGGCAAAAAGGATGGGTGGTTCCTCTTTCGTGGAGCAGCTCCTCATGCGTGTAGATCTCCCTTACAGCAAGGAGGTTATGGCGGTCCCCTTACAGTCTAAATTCAAGGTACCATAGATTGATCTATACAATGGATCCAAAGATCCTATCGATCACCTTGAGAATTTTAAAGCACATATGACTCTCCACGGCTTCCCCGGAGAGGTAGCTTGTCACGCCTTCCCACTAAATCTAAAAAGAACAGCATAGGGGTGGTTTGGGAACCTTCACCCCGGATCAATTAGCAGTTTTGAGGAGTTAGCTAAACAATTTCTCACACAGTTTATGGCTAGCAGGAGGCGTTGCAAGCCGGCGGCCTATTTGTTAACTGTAAAACAGAAGGATTGGGAGAATATGAAGAACTACCTAACACGCTTCAATAAAGAGAGGCTCACCACTGATGACCAGAATGAAAAAATCACCTTAGCCGCACTATTGGCTGGAATATGGCCATCAAGCCTCTTTATGGCTGAGTTGGCCAGACGAACTCCATCCACATTAAGAGAGTTCATGGATTGAACAAATGACTTTGTCAATGCAAAAGATACTCTATAAGCTATGCAAGAACCATAAAAGCAGGAGACAAAAGCACAAAACATAAGCCAGAACAATTCTAAAGACAAACAAGAAAACAAACGGGCGAAGCCACCCTAATGACAGACAAGACCAATATACCAACCACCAAGGTCATGGGCACCGACTTGTGCATAACAACCACAATTTACAGGAAAATGGTAAAAAGTCGAGAAGGGAAGAATTCACGCCTGACAATGGCCAACGTAATTGCACATACCACCAAATCTACTCCCATTGGACAAAAGATTGCATCGCCCTAAATAGGCGGATTGAATAAATGACTGGAAGTGGAGAGTTGGAAGGGATGCTGGTTGACTACATGAAGCCACACAGCGAGGAAAATTGAGAAAGACGAGGCAGAAGCCCCAAGTGCCAAAAAAGGAGGAGCAGAGAAGAAATAATTCTCCGTGACCTAGGAGAGACCATGCACAGGCTCCTTGGGCAAAATTCGCACTATAGCAGGCGGACTTGCTGGGGCCGGTGCCACTACATCTGAGAAAAAGGCCCACACATGCAGAGCAAGATATCACAAGGTATATATGGCAGATAGGCCGCGTAAGTACCCTAGGGCAGAAATGACCCTGACCATCTCATTTGGGGACAAGGATTGCAAAGGGGTTATGTATCCCATGAAGACACCTTGGTTGTTACACTATTAACAGCCAACTACACGACTAGACGAGTCTTGGTCGACAATGGAAGCTCTGCTGAGATCCTCTTTTGGGACACATTTGTTCGAATAGGGATCCCAACCGACAAATTGCAACCATCTCCCTCCCTGCTGAAAGGCTTCTTAGGAGAAGCTGTTAAACCTTTCAACGCCATCACGCTTCCTATAACAGCAAGACAAAGGGCCCACACAGTCACCAGCTTGATTGACTTTTTTGTGGTCAAGGCTCTGTCGTCTTATAATGCCATATTGGGACGCCTGACCCTCAATAACTTAAAAGTGGTCACCTCCACATACCACCTTAAAATGAAATTCCCAACAGAAGCGGGAGTAGATGAAGTTTGAGATCAGCAGGTAATGGCTTGAGAGTGTTATGTCCAGGAGCTGAAGACAGGAGCACCGATGGTATGCTCAGTAGACGATTTGAAAGAACAGCTATAGCCACCGCCTCAGCTGGAAGAAGGGAAAGACATAGAAACCAAGAATGAAGGTATTCTGTTACAAGTCGAAGTCAACGAGCCCTTGCATGTAGTGAAGCTACATCCAGAACGCCCAACCGCCACCACAAGGGTTGGCTCCAAGCTCTCACCAGAGTATTAGAAGGCCTTGGAACAACTGTTGATTGAGCATAGAGATGTATTTGCTTGGAGCCAAGAAGAAATACTTGAGATCGATAATTCAATCATAGAGCACAACTTCTGCATTGATCTAGAAGCCAAGAAAGTACGACAAAAGAGGAAGTCGTTCAGCTCTAAGAAGTGCACGACCATAGTAGAGGAAATCGATAGACTCCTGGCAATTCATACTAGAGGCACACTACCTAGAATGGCTTTCCAACATAGTACTAGTCATAAAAGACAATGACAAATGGAGGTTGTGTGTAGACTTCACCGACCTTAATAAAGCTTGCCCCGAGGATAGTTTTCCACTACCTCAAATTAATGTCATCGTGAAAGGCATAGCCAGACACCAATTTTTGAGTTTTATGAATGCCTTCTCTGGGTACAATCAAATCAGGATGAACAAAGCGAATGAGGAGAAGTCGACACCCATAATTGATAGAGGACTCTACTACTATCGGGTAATGCCTTTTGGGCTGAAGAATGCTAGAGCAACATATCAAAGGCTAGTCAACTGGATGTTCAAGCACCAAATCGGGAAGACTATAGAGGTATACGTAGACAATTTATTGGTGAAAAGCCAAGGGACTAGCAGTTTTCACACCAACTCTGTTTAAAGGTTGAACACTTAACTCCCAAAGTTTTGGGTAACCGATTCTATCCCTTAACTTAGGAAAGCTCACTACCTCAAAGCCCAAGTTATTGGATTACCTTGGCCTCCTAGGAAAAAGTAATGGAAAATCGATTTTCTTTTTTTTTTTTAATAAAGAGAGGAAATCACATGTCCAAGAGTGATCCCCTGTCACGTTTATTAACCCTCACATATGGCGGGGAAAAACCTTGAAAAATTGCAATGGAAATACAAATCAACAAACCCAACCCAAAAAACAACACCAACAATAGAATAGCTAGACAAAACCCTGGAATAACAACCAAAAGACTCTGCATAAAACCTTCACCCACACTAATGGCTAGACCAGCCGAATAGATGGAAAACCAATTTTACCAAGTCGTAAAATTCCTTTGAGAAGAAGAGGCAACTCCTGAGCCGACCACCACTCCCCATTCATTCCTTCTGCCCCCATCATTGCTAGAAAATCTGCAGATTTATTCCCTTCACAGAATATATGATAAATATGAACATTAAGTCCCTGCAAGACCTCCATTACCTCCTCCCAAAAATCCTCAAGATACCATGTATTATATCTCTTTTCTTTTATCCAGTGAACAACCACCCAAGAATCAAGCTCGACATCTAGATCAACAAAGCCCTGCTCTTGAACAATCCGAATACCATGCAAAAGCCCCAACAGTTCTACAAAGTTATTAGTATTGTTTCCTAGACTAACAGAAAATACCATCTTCACATTACCATCCAAATCCCTCAGACACCCCCTGCTCCTACTAGACTTGGATTCCCACTCGAATCACCATCCACGTTCAACTTCATTCTTCTTGCAACCAGTCAAGACCAGCAAACCAGACAAGGACTCCTTTGCTTTGGGCCCTTTATGTGCACTTGAAGATCCTGTAAAATTTTTATATCCCTCATTGATTGTTGCTTAGTAGATTTTAGTTTATCTCCAATTCTCGCACTCCAGTACTTCAACTGCATCCAGACATGATTGATAGACTCACTTCTTTCTTTTACTCGAGCATGGCATCTCCTTAGCCAAAGAAGCCCATGATGACAATAGCTAAGAGCCCCAACAACTACCCCATCTGTGAACTTTTTGTAACTTTCATAAACCACATATCGATTAGTTACCCCAGGATGAGGCCGATAACCGACCAAGCCCCACCTGTCCCACTACTTGGTTCCATAATTCTTTTGCAAAGTTACTAGTCGCAAGAACATGGTTCAAGTCCTCATACCCACCCATCAAGCAACAATCGCATTTAGAGACAATCGGAATTCCAACTGAATGTAGGTTTGCATCAACACTCAGAAAATTCGTGAAGGCCTTCCACATGGTTACTAACATATTTTTTGGAAGACAAGAATGCCACATCCAGTTTGCCCACCTCATTGCCGGAGCTCGAACTCGAATACAACTCCATGCACTTTTGGTCGTGAACTGCCCAGTCGTGTTTTCAATCCATACTAAAACATCTTCCCCATCTATATGCTTACGTAAAACTCTTAACACCTCAGTTGCTTTCTCCTTCCCAATTAACTGAATCAACTTATCCACATCCCACTCATTTTCAACCCAACATTTGTTCACTTTCATATCTGGATACTCCACATTCTCATGCAGCGCACCAATGGGGCCATCCTCGAACCACCTATCCCACCAAAACGAGACATTTCCTTGCCATGGAAAGTTTCCACTTAGATCTGCTAGGAACCTCTGGTATGCACGAGTGAACTTTCTTCTAGAATCTCATTCCCTTCCCCTAAGGCTACAAGGAAATATGCCGATCATTGATATACTTAGCTTTGAAAAACTGAGCCTAAAGCAAGTCCTCAGTTAATAACTTCCATGCAAATTTCACAAACAAAGATTTTTGCACATCCTACAAATTACGGAAGCCCATACCCCCTTCAGCCGTCAGAAGACACAATTGTTCCAAAGACTTCCAATCTTTTATGGGTTTTCCATCCTTCACATCCCAAAAAAAATTACTTAAACTTCTGTTGATTTTACTCAACACCGATAAGGGCGCATGAATTGTAGAAAGCAAGTGAATAGGAAGACTCATAAGAGCCTGGCACAGAAGCAACACCCTCGATCCAAACGACAAGATTTTGTTTTTCCATCCCTCCATTCTATCTTTTATTCTACCGACTATATCCTCAAGATGCACAACTTTCAATCGACCAGGTAAAATGAGCACACCTAAATATTAAAATGGCAACTGGCATTCCACAGAACCAAGTAGCCTCAATAATCTCCGCCTTCTAGTAGACACAATATGTTTTGAAAAAGTAATAGAGGACTTAGAGGGGCTCACCTTTTGTCCTGACCACCGTTCATAAGTGTTAAGAGTCTTTGAAATCTCCCTAACAGAAGAGGTACTCCCATTTGCAATGATAACAATCTCATCCACATATAGTAAATGAGAAATAATTGGGGCTTGTCGAGGAAGAGAGAACGCACCAATCTTCTTCTTCAAGAATTGTTGTTTTATCGAACGAGACAAAACTTCTTCTATAATAATCAATTTTGAGAAAAACATTTATTCATCAATCCACAGAACCTCGTGAAAACCAAAGGAAGCAAGGACCTGCAGTAAGAAACTCCAAGCCACACTATCATATGCTTTCTCCATATCCAACTTAAGTATAATATTCCCTCCCTGAGTTGGTTTGTGCAGACTCTACACAAGCTCTTGAGTAAGACTGATATTCCTACTAGGAATAAAAGCCCCTTGTTCTAATGACACCAGACTTTGAAGAAGAGGTGAAAGATGACTAACCAAAATTTTAGAGCAAATTTTATAAAACACCGAGCACAAACTGATAAGTCAAAATTTATCAAAACCTGTAGGCGCAACCACCTTCGGGATCAACACCAACATGCCAACAAGATCCTTATTGACAATATGCCAACAAGCTTGATAGAAACCAAAACCAAATCAATCAGGACCCGAGCTACTATCCACTGGAATGTTGAACATTGCATCTTTTACATTTTGGATTGAAGGGAGCTGACCCAAAATATTATTATCCTCCTATAAAATAACCGGCTGAATTATCTCAAATAAATTCAGCTCTTCCTCCACCTGATTATACTCTAGAAACTTCTTAAAATATTCCACCGCCCCCTCATGCACTTCTTCCTGGGCTCTTAAGCCAGCTGCCATCTTGAAGTTTCATTTCATGCACCACCTTTTTAGAGAACCAACTCTACTTCGCTTGTTGTCTAATTCGTACCTCTTCCCGATGAGACCACACATCTATTTTGGCCTTGGTAACAAGATAGTCTTGTTCATCCTTATCATTAAACTCCTCTTGCAACTTGACCTCTAACCTGGCCAACCTCTCCTCTAGATAAACAATATGATTCTTAATATTACTGAACACTTCACGATTCCAAACCCAGAGTACAAACTTCAAACGTTTTAGTTTCCTGGCCAGCCGCACCATGCCATGATCCTCAATCTCATCCTCCCATGCCTCAGCAATACAACCCAAGAAAGACTCGTGCGTCACCCACATTTGTTGAAACTTGAATGCCGAAAACCCATAAGAACTACTAACCACATCTAGTTGAATCAGAATCGGGGCTTGATCTGAAGTACTACGAGTAAGATACTCCATGTATGCATTCAGAAATACAACCCTCGTGACCATTACACCAAGAGAATTGATTACCTTCATACCTCAACTCTGTTAGACCTCCAGACTAGTCAATAAACTCATTAAACTCCTCCACAACAGCAACCGGTCTTGGATGTCCTCCCCTCCTCTCGGAATCATATCGAATAACATTGAAATCACCAACAATAATCCAAGACATAGTATCAGGGATTAATACTGCTATATGATGAAAAAGTTTTTAAAATCTTATAACGACGTCATGAAATAATTGATCAGTGGCTTTATTTTGGTAGCAAAGACAATACAATGTAAGATCTTTTTTTAATTAATATATGGATGGCTGGAATAGTTTAGCTAAACAAAATGAACTGAAGAGGCGATTTAATATTAGAATATTATAAAGAAATGTATAGAAATTTACATAGGCGTAATTACAGATATATTGAAATAATATAGTACCAAGAGCCAGTTTCTTTCTTCTTCTTTTTTTTTTAAAAAAAAAAAAATTGTTCGTCATGAATTCATTATACGTACTGTGTTTCAGATATTAATGAGTGCCAAGTTCGGAAACCAGCGTGCAAAGCTACTGCGAAATGCACCAACATTGAAGGGTGTTTCACCTGTACTTGTCCCGACGGATACGAAGGCGATGGAAATATTAACGGAACTGGTTGCAATCCTAAAGCCAGAGGCAGCCATGCGAAGATCATTTATTATTGCACTAATTGATACGTATCAATTAATAACAGTAATATAATTTGTTTGTTTTAGCTTAATTGGTAATTTGTTCACTCACATGAGTTGATTGAATTAAATTACTAAGAGAAATGTTTGGTCTTTTCATAAATAAATCCTATAAACTAATTTGTCGGTATATTAGATCACATGTTTACATGCTAATTACTTTTGTAAGATATATTAATTATAAACGTAACATTTATCTTGAATTAATCTTTCATATACCAATTCCTAGGGTATCTATTCAATCTCATACAGTGCTTAACTTTTATTTGGTTGGAGATTTTTCATGTTGGCACTTGTTTTCTTTCTATTATCCAATACTTATCATCTAATTAATATTTATCATATTTCATGATATATAAAAGTGATTAATATATCTATGATTGATATCATGATAAAATCTCAATTGATTAGGCTCGGTTTGGATTGAGAATCTCAACTCATCTCATCTCATTATCACAACTTTATTAAATTTTCATACAAAATATAATAAATAATTCAATTTTTTTAAATCTCAAAATAATAATAATATTAAAATGTAATATTTCATTAATATTTTATTTAATTTCAACTTTCATCTCAACTCATCTAATCTTAACTCAGTATCCAAATGATCTAATCATGATTGAGATTTAAACAATTCTAAATTTTCTTGATCTAATTAGTTTGAAGTCAATGACTTTAAAATTCCAATAAAAATAATATTAAATGTAAATTAAATTAGGTAGACATGTGTGTATATATATATATATATATATCATTTACTCGCGATGCGATGAATATACAATATTAGGTAGAAATGCATACCTATGTAAATTTGAGGGGAGAAAAACTTTGAAAAAAGAGTCTCGAGTTTTGAAAGAAAAAGTGGTAAAACTTTAAAGTTTTTTTTTATTGTTTTATTAAAAGCAATGCCTTAAAGATATTTAATTCAAAATTATTTGGACCGTATGGATAAGAGGAGGGTTGAGATGAGTTGAAATAGTTTGTGAATAATAAAATAAAAGATTTTATGAATATTATTTTTTAATATTATTATTATTTTAAGATTTGAAAAATAGATTGTTTATTATTTTTTGTGTAGAAATTTAAAAAATTTTTTTTAAGATTTGAAAAAGTTAAATTATTTATTATATTTTAGTACGAAAATTTAAAAAGATTTTTTTAAGATTTAAAAAAAAATATTATTATATTTTGTATAAAAATTTAAAAAAATTATAATAATAAAAATGAGATAAATTGAGATGAATTGAAAAAATTTTTAAAAACAAACATCCTCTAAACATCAATCATAGCTTCTTCGTCGCTGGTCTTCTGGGTCGACAATCATTGTCCCACGTACCACTCTTGGGATATTATATGCCATTGGCCTGCTTGATCAACATGAGCTGGAAGGACCCGGCCTACTATTCTACGCTCATTTCGAGACATGATGGATGGTGTTTTTTTATTACTCTCATATGAACAGAGAGATCCGTGATTTTTCAAAAGGAATGGCTCATCTCCAACTTTTTGCACGACTTTTGCTGCTTAGTGCTCTGTGGGCCTTCCCTGTTTCATGCATGCATTATTAAAGCTAGGGCAAGATTATGTTCACCCTGATTTCAGCCTTTGTTATGAATATCTCTATTATTTTCAATTCAATATATATTTGTTTATTTGTGGTAGTGATAATCTCGTGCAAGTTATCTATATCATCGTCCTGTTAGGAAGAAGCACGACCTTTAGCTGTGGTATATATAAAAATAAATATATATATTTATCAAATGAAATAATTTATGCAATTTAATTTAAGGTGTGTAAATCACGTGCATTCATTTTTTAAAAAGTAGACAAAATATGATATTCCGGTGAAAAAATTCATTTTTTTAATGAAAAAATAATTTGTATAATCTTAGGAGAATATGCCTTATTGCCTTCCGCACTCTTTTTGAAAAAAGTCAACAAATCATGAACTCATATGAAAATAATATTTTTTTAACAGTGAGATCCATATTTTTTAAAGGGAGTACGTGAGATTTACACACTATAGAACTATATCTAATATTAATCTTTTAATGGTGAGCCTCAATTTTTTTAAAAATGTTACATAGGGCATTCACACCCTCATATTGCAACTAGCATTACTCATTTATATAATATGCTCTCTAAACTAGTTGGCATGCATAAATTTCTCTGTGTGGGTTTATATATATATATATATATATTCTATATATGATGCTTCTGTGATAGACACCAACTATGCTTTACCTGAATTCTTGAATGAGCTAGTCTTCATATAATACATATATATGTTACTTGCTTATTGATTCACAAATTTCTCAAACCGTTTGTGAAAACAAAAATAGCATGTTAACTAGAAAACTTCAATCACAATGCATGTTTGAACATGTGCAGCTATCAGCATTGGCCTTACAGTATTGTTTGAAGGAGGCTCTTCACTATATTGTGGACTAAAAAGAAGAAAACTCTTCAAGTTGAAAGAGAAATTCTTTCAACAAAATGGCGGCTTGTTTCTACAACAAAAACTCTCAAATGATAGAACTTCCATGCAAACAGTCAAAATCTTTAGAGCTGAAGAACTTGAAAAAGCTACAAACAATTATGATGAGAGTAGAGTCCTTGGCCAAGGAAGCTATGGCACTGTCTATAGATGAGTCTTACCAGATAATAAACTAGTCGCCATTAAGAAATCAAAATTTTGTGATCAGAGCCAAATTGAACAATTTATTAATGAGGTGATTGTGCTTACCCAAATTAACCATAGAAACATGGCTAAGCTATTAGGTTGTTGTCTAGAAACAGAAGTGCCATTTCTAGTTTATGAATTCATCACGAATGGGACTCTTTCAAAACACATTCATGATAAAGTCCTATCGTCCTCACTCTCATGGGAAAAGTGTTTGAAGATAGCAACAGATACTGCAGGAGCACTTGCATACATACATTTCTTGGCTTCCATACCAATTATACATAGGGATGTGAAACCTGCCAATATACTTTTAGATGATAATTATTCAGCAAAGGTTTCCGACTTTGGAACTTCAAGATTGGTCCCACTTGATAAAAAACAATTAACTACTTTGGTACAAGGAACTTTGGGGTACTTAGACCCAGAATACTTTCATAGTAGTCAACTTACAGAAAAAAGTGATGTCTACAGCTTTGGTGTTGTTGTGGCTGAGTTATTAACGGGTAAGAAAGCATTTTCTTTTGATGGACCTGAAATTGATAGAAATCTAGCTATGTGCTTTAGTTCTGCAGTAAAAGAGGATCGCTTACATCAAATTCTTGAGGTCCATCTTGTAAGTGATTGTAATATTTATGAGGTAGATGAAGTTGCCAATCTTGTAAAACGGTGCTTAAGTGTTAGAGGGGAAGATAGACCTACAATGAAGGAAGTGGCAATGGAGCTAGAGAGGTTGAGAAGTATGGAAAAGCATCAATTGGGAAAAGCAAATCTCTGTACAGAAGAGACTGACTATTGTGTTACAACACTTGCAATACATTGTTTCAACATTGGTGTTGACGACAGATGTTCTTCTACCAGTACAACTATTGGATACAAGGTCAGTATGAGAACCCAAGTCTTGAAACCATTGGATGATGGCAGATGGTCGTGAGTTAGTCCCGGTCAATATATTTTCATGTGTTATATCTCAATCTTCATGATGCCTTCCTTTTCTTCTCTGTCACTAGCTAGGAAATATTTCTATTAGATGTTCCTTAGAAATGTTTAAAATGATGTCGTGATGTTATCTTTCATTTTATTTTTTGTCAGATATTTGCATATATATATAACCATGCCCTTTATGTTATGTTATTTTATCACATATTATAACTAGCTAGTTTTCTTACCAACACAATATATAGCTTGTCGTTTCTTCTTTTTTCAGTACATTTTATTGTCCTGGCCAGTCTTGCCCCATAAATTATAATAGGTCGATTAATTTCCTCCTAATTAATTACCTAGCTACTTTCTTCTAACCTGGCATCCATGCACCATGTTGGTTAAGTTAAAAGAATATTGATACTAAAATATGAAATTCATTGCAAGCACCAGGTGTAGTCATGTTTACTAAATTAAGTATTTTTGCGGCAATATAAATTGCTGCAAAAAATCCTATCAAGTGTCGCAAATATTTTTTGGCTTCGATGAATAGGGGCCGCTAAGTGGACGCAAAGGTTGCGATAGATTTTTTAGTCGCAAATACAGAAGACTATTGCAAAGATAATAGTCGCCAAAAATGTGGATATATATGATTGCCACAAAACTAAAGATCGGTAGCAAAAACCAACCATTTTTGACAATGTGAGCTTGTCGCAAATAGCCGTGGAAGATGAAATGAATGATAGTTTTTGCGGCAGTGGATGTATTGTCGCAGATAAATGGCTTCTCGCCAATTACGACGAAGTCATTGGCGTCACAAATATGGAGGATGAGTGGATATGGCGGAAATTGCAATTGGTTATTTTTGCCAATATTTGACCGTCGCAAATGGTCCTAATTAAGTGTAGCAAAAGGTGCTCTAATACATGATTTTAGATTGTTTGACCCACTCATGAATTGCTCTTTAGCTGATCAAGCCATTCCTTAAATAGAAGGCTTTTTTAGCAAAAGTTTTCCAGCGAACTTACAGAACGTTTTTTTCTATAAACATGACTACACCTGAATTGGTTGACTCATGAACCCCAGGTAATGCTACTGAATTATTTCCCTCTGCCAACTTACCAATTGGGTATAGATCTATACAAAAATATGAGTGACATATACATAGATTCCTATCAAATGAGCAATACTATCATTTGTATATTAATGGCCCATATAGAGTAGCTTCCATATAGAAAACTCAGAGCTAGTTTCTTTCTTTACATTCAGACAATCTAACAATAAAAGAAACTAAAGACTAGAAACAACCACCACTTACTGTCCAGTTAAATCAAAGCATATATGCATGCAAGAAACTGGATATAAGCTTCTGTATCACCCATCTATACTATTCCAAATCACCCCTACTCGTTACAAATAAAACTTCTGTCACAAAATTTGGTAGAAAGGGTCTTGCATGTTGTATATTTGCAAAAGCCCAATCAAAGTCTACCCATCTGGTGCTACGTAATACATATAGATAGCTGCATATCTTATTGAACATTAAATGTCCAAATGCGAAAAGATGTCTAGATGAGAGTATATACATGCACGGCAAGATTATGTTCCAAAACATGATTAGAGTGAAAATGGTTACCTGTTAAATTGTCCTTGTTGCTCCACCGTTAAAGCAGCTGATAAATCGAATCCCATTCTATTGTCCAGCTCCATGTTTTGCAAAACCCATTATGTACACCAACTCCCTATCGATACCAGTCCATTTTACAACATCGCCATGTGAGAATGAGTACATCAAGCTAGATTGCCGGTAGCCCAGTTTACCCAGCACCATGTTTTGCAATCTTATAGTAACCTCCCAAAGCAAAAATCTTATAGTAATTAACCCAGCACCATTTTACCTAGCACTAGCTTTTGCAAAAATCTGACAGCAACCCACTCATCGATCTCTATACTATTGCTTCCAACATGACTCCCGGCATGAACTCTCAGGCCCCAAAAAACTATAGTCCTTTGCAAAATCAGACAGCTCCCCATGTCTCCCTGAGATTGCTGTTGTCACATTGTTATGCTTGGTAGGTGAGATAAGATGAAAATTTTATGAATAGTGTTAAGATAAAAGTTTAAAATATTAATTTTTAATAGTATTATTGTTTTGAGATTTGAAAAAGTTGAATTAAGATTTGAAAAAATTAAATTGTTTATTATATATTATGTAAAATTTTAAAAAAATTGTAATGATGAGATAAGATAGAGATAAAAAATCTCTATCTCATCTTAGTTGCCATCGAGTTCTCCTCACCGGAAGTGTTGAATGGCTGTAAGATTTTATTTTATCCACTCTCTGTTCTTACTCACACACACCCACGTCGATTGTTTCACTCACGAACCTCTTCACAGATCACTCCTCCAACCCGCTTCGTGCCATCACAGCGGCTCGCATCGTCTCAAGTGGATCCTCGGCACACCGGTAAGCCCAAGTTCCTCTCCCTCTCCATGTTCATTTTTCCACCTAAAATTTTGGTATGTGATTTTATGTGCATTTTTAATTGGATTTATTTTAATTTCTTTTCCCTTTGCCAATTGAATAGTCGTGCGACACCCCTTTTTGTCCGAATGCATTCTATTGCTATCAAACCCTCATATGGTAGTAGTGTAGAATGACGATAAGACTTACTCCTTCACTCTCTGTTTCTAATCACACGTCCACTTCGTTTTGTCACTCACGAATATTCTCACAATGATGCTGTTCATGGTTGTATGTTACTAGTTCATTAGCCTTTTCTTTTCAAACTCTCGTTGTCTTCGAGTTACTGCACTGAGTTTCCCTTACCGAACAGCGGTAACTCCATCTCCCTCACGCACCTTGTTTTCTCACACCGTTGCGTCCTTCATTTATGCTCACTTGCTCTAAAAATATTCAGCTTCATCGACTCGATTAGTATTGCCTCCGTGACTGGTAGAAAGTGGTATTGCACGATCTCGTTTTGAAGTGCGACAAGGTATTGCCTTGTTCAATTTTAGTCGCTGTGTTACATGACCCTGTGCTTGAATTTATTCTAATGTTACTACTTTATATCACATGACAACACTAACACCCCAAACAGTGTTGTTTCCGCTCTTTAATTTCAAGAGTCATGCGTACGGACTTGGGTAAGATATTAAGAATTTAGGCTCCTTGTAGACATTGTTACGTGGGTTATTTTTAAGCAATTGTGGTTGCTGGATATTTTTGTTAAATAATGAAGTTATGTGGGCTGTCCGGTTTACGTATTTATTTTGTTGGTTGTTTTGGGTTTGAGTATTAACCATTGGTTTGACGTTTGGTTTTTGTGAGTCTATAAGATACTATTGAAGTTGAGTGATAGATCGTTGAGCTGATTGTGGTTTAATGGATTAAAAGGGGCGGTTGGGTCAATGATCATGATTGTTTGGGCTGAGATATGTGGTTGGCCAGGTTTATTCTTTGACTGTTATTGAGCTGATCATGTTGGGCTGGTTGGAGATGACCATCATCTTGTATATCAAATTAATTCACATCCCTTCACATTCTATGCTGCATGTATATATATGTGTGTATATTTATTACGAATCCAATTGCTTGTGTAATATTTAGTTATCATCTTTACTTAGTTGTGTATTTTATTTAAAATTATATTATATACGAAGCTATTTTTTATATTTTTAACAAAAGTTATTTTATAAACCAAATTATATATGTATTATGTAATATAACATTAATGTTATATATCAATTTTCTAATTGTTATGTAGATTATATCTTGAAAGAGTGAATGTGCATTTATAGACTGAAACAGTAACCAAATTAACTTTAACTAATTAACTGTAATCCATATAAATAATGTATATTTTAGCGTAAAGTGATAGTATTCTTTTTAATTAAGGAATCATATCATTAACCTGATACACAATATATATGATTTTTATTATACTAGATAAATGATCACACATATTGTCATTTATTACTATTACTTGTTACTTTTAGTTGCATATTATAATTTTTTTATTGTGTAATATATACAATAACTTATATATTGTAACTATATACTTATATCATATCTTGTAATAAACTTACAAATATAATAGCTAGTAATAAACGCTAGCTATAATGTATTCATAATTTATAATATTTGAGAATAATATATTATACAACTAGAATTCTTGACTTATTATGCTATCTATATATTAAATGGTTTAATTTATTGCATTTATCTTATGTATTACTTTTTTAATTTATACCTATAAATTACTTTATATTATAAAAAATTAGAACTTAAACGACATTATTAGGTTGAATGTTTAGAAATTTTTTATATTAATCAAAAGATAAAAATCAGATTTTTCAAAAAATAAATTGAGCTCGAGTGGTACTTCAGCTCGTTTGTTAATTTTTAGCGAGTTCGAGCCGAGTTTCAACAACATTAATGATTAGTTAGCCGAGTTTGAATAAGGATGTTCAAGTTCTAATCGAATGCGAACGAGCAAATATGCTAATTGAGCTCGAACACCCTTGTACGAATTCGGGTTGACTCAATTAGTTTGCAGTCCAAGGCATGCTATAGGGGCTGGGTACAGTAGTTTGCGCTACATCTAGTAGTGTCGAAACAGTCGTTGGGGTTTCCACACCAAAAGCCGACAACTGAAAAGAGAGAATACTCGACACGGCCCACTTAATGAAGCCGCGTATAGGGGCTGGGTACAGGTGAGATCGGTCGTCCAATAAGAGAGAAATGGAGTTAGATCTTCATCATGAGATTGGGGAGTGGTATCTTCACGTCGGTATGTAAAGCACATGATGATTTTCTATATACAAGTTAAATAGTAAAATTTGATTGGTGAGATTTAGATTTTAAAATTTTTTTTACAAATCAAATTCCGTCAACTAAACACTTTAATTACTTGATGTGCTCTGCTATATAGCGGCTTATAAATAATAATATATATATATATATTATATTCGTCGAGAACCACTTAATATATATATATATATATCGTAGGTGCCCTCCTTGAAAAAAGTCACAATTCATGATAATGTAAATTAAAACAATGGATTAATCTTGGTTCCCTCCTAATGAATAAACTGCGGGATTAATCTTGGCGTTTTAACTTACCGGCCTGTTCAATATCAGTTTAAGTTCCAGCATTATTCGGTATTAATTTGGAATGAACAAACGGATGATCACTGATCGGGATTAATCTTGGTTATTTTCATTCAATTAATTAATTTAATTGGTTGCGACTAGCTAGGACATAAACTTTTATAGTAAGTCAAGGTCATGATCATATGGGGTCGTCATTGTTGAACAGATACTTTCATAATTAATACCGCCAGTCCATATATAATGTAATATAAGATCGTGGCTGAATATGACCGCAACATATTGGAGACTAGATCAAAGCTGCCGGATGTATTAATTATATCATGCGCTCTGATCGATCGGTACGTATTGCATGCATGGATGTCATGTGCATGTGTGTAATATTTTATTCAGAATCCGATTGCTTGTGTACGTACGTAATATCATATTTCAAATATTACGATTTACGGATGATTGAATCCGGCCATATCACACCAGGAGATCATGGAAATTCGCCAGTTTGCAGGTAATGTAACAAATCATCATGCATGTGAGTCTGTGACAGAACAATCCTTTTAGACGTTGAGTGAACGTAGCGGGCAATATTCAATAATTAGGTAGGTGTTCTTAATTAGGCCATGATCAATGATAAATATATGGTAATACATTGGGCCCAGTTGTATGCTTAAAGTCCTCACTTCAATATTGCATGGACAATACATACATGATATAAATAATATATGTAACAAAGTAAAATCCATAAAAGAAAGGGTAATATACAAAATATCTATATAAGTAATATTGATAACAAAAAAAGAATGAAAGATAACATCATTTAAAAGATTTCTTTAAGGTATATCTATTGATAATGGAGCCTTATTACAAAAAAGAAGATGAAGGTGTGCGGCAAGAAAATTGAGACGTCAAACACGAAAAAATAGGAGAGATACACGTATATGTACCTAAAAGTAATAAATTTGATCAATTGGTGAAGATCATGATGCATGTATTGGCCATGGACTAGCTAGCTCATCATCTGCCGTCATGATCTAATGGTTTCTCGACTTGGCTCCTCATACTTTCAAGCCCAACTGTTGTGATGGTAGAGGAAGAACCATTGTAGACATCAATGTTGAAGGAGTGTGTAGGTGGCCCAAGCAAGTTTTCAGTCTCCTCTGTATAAAGATCAGCCTTTACCCATGGATGTTTTCCCATAATTCTCAATCCATCTAGCTCCATTGCCACTTCCTTCATAGTTGGCCTATCCTCCCCTCTTACATTTAAGCACCATTTTGCAATATTAGCAACTTCATCTATTGCATTAATATTGACATCATTGATAATTTGATCATCAAGAATTTGATGCAAACGATCCTCTTTCACAGTAGAGTTAAAGTACATTGCCAAACTTCTATCTTTTTCAGGCCTATCAAAAGAAAGCGCTTTCTTACCTGTCATAACTCTGCCACAACAACACCAAAACTGTAGACATCACTTTTTTCTGTAAGCTGGTTACTATAAAAGTATTCTGGGTCTAAATATCCAAAAGTTCCCTTCACCAATGTAGATAATTCTGTTTGATCAAGAGGGACCAAAATTGAAGTTCCAAAGTCAGCCACTTTTGCTGAATAGTTATCATCTAAAAGTATATTTGCAGGTTTCACATCCCTGTGTATAATTGGCACGGAAGTTGAAGAATGCAAGTATGCGAGCGCCCCTGTAGTTTCTGATGCTATCTTCAAACGTTTTTCCCATGAGAGTGAGGATGATAGGTTCTTATCATGAATATGACTAGAAAGAGTACCATTTGTGATGAATTCATAGACTAGTAACGGGACCTCTGTTTCTAGGCAACAACCTAACATCCTAACCACATTTCTATGGTTAATTTGGGTAAGCACAATAACTTCATTTATGAATTGCTCAATTTGAGTCCTATCACAAATTTTTGATTTCTTAATGGCAACAATTTTGTTGTCCGGTAAGACTCCTCTATAAACAGTTCCAAAGCTACCTTGGCCAAGAATTCTACTTTCATCGTAATTATTGGTAGCATTTTGAAGTTCTTCCGCATTAAAGATTTTGGCAGTCTCCATTGAAGCTCTATAATTCGAGAGTTTTTGTTTGTAACAACAATCCACCATTTTGTTGGAAGAACTTCTCTTTTAGCTTGATGAGTTTTCTTCTTTCTAGTCCACAATATATTGAAGAACCTCCCACAAACAGTCCTACGAGGCCAATGCTGATAGCTGCGGATATTCAAACATGTTATCTTTGTTTGCACCAACAATTCAACAAAGGTACTGCAAAATATCCAGTAGGCAATTAAGTAGCTCATTCAAGACTTTGAGTTAAAGCATAGTATGTGATTATCACAACATAAAATCGAAATGATTACTGTGAGAATTTCATTTCTTAAAACCTTTTAAGGGATTTTTAATATCCATCTTTTATTTCTTAATAGAAAGTAAATTTTTATTAGTTATAAATGCCCGAAAAAATATATATACTACTGAAAGAAGACTAGTTGAAATTAAAATCATTAGCCTTATTAAAAAATTGGCCAAGTAGTCTTTTAGTTTTGGGATTCTATAGACTCATAATTTATATATATAAACTGGGGAATATTATAAATTTTATTGCGTTCAATTGTCTATGACAATATCATATTGCAAACAAGAAAGAAAAAAAGCTATAAAAAAAAGGAATAAAAACTGGGATTGATTTTTCTTTTTTTTTTTTGTCTAAATTATATAATTATATAAAGCAGATTTTATAATATTTATTGTGTTTTTAATACTGTTTGAGAGATTTAAACATGAATTAGTACGAATGAAGATTATCCTTTAATTTATCATTAGTTTTCAGATTGTGCTAGCTCTTGCCTTCAATATCAAATCTCAACAGTAAAAAAGTTCGAAGATATAAGATAAAAATAGTCAATGGAGTTTTATTGGTGCTTCACTGATCAATTATCGATAGTAATTAGTTGAATATTAATTGCTGTTATTCATATCATTGTCAACTAGTTTAAAGATAAACATACCTATAATAGCACACAAAATGATCAGAATAGAATAAGAAAATATGAAAAACGTTGCTCTAGATCTTGTTATTTTCAGTATCTAGACACATTAATGTCCAGCCGGCAACGTTGACCAAGGAGGCCGGCCAGTTGCGGCCGCTGACACAACCATTGACCAAGTAGCTAGGGATCCTAATCCCTAATAATATTAGGTATTATATATATGTAATTATTGGTTTAAAAAAAAATTATAATGCAATTGTATATAATTATAATATATTATATATATACTTACCGAGAGGAATAATGATATTAATGCTAGATTTGTTGGCCCGTGCTATAGGTCTGCAACCTATTCCACTTGTGATCTTCCCATCACCTTCGTATCCATCCAAGCAAATACAGGTAAAATTCCCATCAGTGTTCCTGCATGTTGACGTAGTGGTATTGCAGTGGTTCGGGACTGCTTCGCACTCATTTATATCTGAATTATCGGAGCAATAATACAAACGGTTTAACTATTTCGAACCGGCCATTAAATACATTAATATTTTATAAGGAAATTGATTATACTATATATATATATATATGTATATGTGGCATATACAATCAAAACCAAGAACGTCATATGAATAAATTCAAAATTCAGGCATAGATTGATTTTGGAGTTTCATTTCATTTGCATGTTCATTAATTTGTTAAAATATTATTGGAGAAGCTTTGAAACTCGTACCTTTGCAACCATCCTCGAGGTATGGATTTCCTTCATAACCTTCATTAATGCACTTGCAAAGATATCCATCACCGTTTGGGGGATTATAACATTGGCTGTTCCTTCCACATACGTAACCCGGCTGGTTTTTGGCAATTTCACATGTTGTATCACCGATTGCCCAATCAAGAACCATTGGATAGGTCGTATTCCGTCGCAGGCTTTCAAGATAATCGGGGGAGAACTTGAACCCATCTTGTTTAGCCACAAAAGCATAGCTGCATGGACTGAATCCAATGACATCCTTGTGATTGTTATAGCTACGTGCATCTAAAGTAAAGTTCTTCAATCCTTCCGGAATGTCAACTTGGCAACACCCAATTCCAGAGCAAGATCCGTCTAAGACATTTCTACGACTTGTACAGGTAGAGGTGCAGCCAATGGAGAAGGGTTCATTGTTTTGGAAAGCATTGAGGAAGGCGTAAGTGTCACAGCCGACGGCCACGAACTTATTTTTGGTGTTGGAAATTGTGAAATCTCGGACACGTAGAGAGGGTTCGTTGTCATACTCAAGCACACCACTCGAGTTATCAAAACACTCGAAGGATATAAAATTCATGATATCAAGCTGACCGTCGATAGAAATGTTGGTGACAACTACATTTCCAAATAGTGGTTGGGCGGGGCTGGAAGACGGATCGGTACACTTGATCAAAAATCCTTTATTTAGGTAGCAATCTTTAGTTGTACCAAATGGATAAGGAATTTCGACATCTCCGCACGATCTGTGCAGTTAGGCTTGGCTAATGGAGCTGCTACAGCTGCAGCTGCCAGTTCTGACAATATGAGAACAACACATGTAATTTGCAAGAACATCCTTCGGAAACCGATAGACATTGCTCCCTGTGTTTCCTTGAAGAGGATATTACAAGTTCTTATGTTAAATTCAAAGTAAGACTTCTGAAAGATTCTGGACTTTTAATTTAAAGGATGGAGGCATATATATAGATCAGGAGGAAGACCCACTCCGCGCATCATGAAATATTATTGGACTTTTATTGCATTAAACCGCTGTTGAAGTGGGGCCTGCACGAGGTAGCTGTGATCATGTGGACTCGAGTGAAAAAACTATAACACGACTACATATATTTACGTCAAGTCTTTCAGTTTTTATATTAAAATAACTAAACTTTAATGCAAAAACTAACTAAATTGTAATATCGTGGCCATACATGCATCATGACAACTAACTAAATTTTCTTAGATTAATACGAATTATTTATCAGTATTCTTGGAAACTAGTCCATTTGGATAATAAAAGTCTTTTATCTCATCTCATCTCATCTCATTTTATTATTATATTTTTTTCTAAATTTTCAAATAAAATATAATAAACAATTCTATTTTTTCAAACTTTAAAACAATAATAAAATTAAAAAATAATATTCTAATAATATTTTATTCAACTTTCAACTTTTATAATCTAAAATCATCTCATCTCATCTCATTATCCAAACTTGACCCAGGCATATAAGCTAGACAGCTTTGGTAATTGTCTAAGACCCCATGCATGCAGTGCTCGATCCCAAAATTAATTAAAGATCACCCTGAATATATAAAGAAGGCTATAGCTAGCTCTTGTAAATGATGATGTTTTTCCTCATAATTAATCACATTTTTTGTAAACCAAAATGTTAGTGTATACTTCGTACCATTGATGATTTTTAATCCGCTACTATGCTTTGACCACCCATGATCATAATCACATACGGTGTCAGCTGGTCATATTCTTATAAACCTTGTGTTTTAATTTATTTTTATTTGAAAAAAAAAATATAAATGATATTTACAGTTCAAGAATGTGTAAATTTTGTGCACTCCTTTGAAAAAAACTAGATAAATTTAAGATTGGCATTAAAATTCTTTTTTTAATAGTGGATCACAATTAATTTCTCTGATCATATGGAATGTGCAAAGCTTGAACACCTTAAGATTATATCTAGCATTATTCTTGAAGAAAATCATTTATTACGAGCCTTAGTGATATGTTCGTAATTAACCTTTCATCTCAGTTTATTTTTATTTTAATATATGTAGTCATTTATAGCCTTTTTTTTATTAAAAATATTAAATACTATTATTAATAGAAAATCTAAATATGAAAAGTTTGATGATAGAAAAATGGCCCAAATTAAGTCGTTAGATCTCAAAATAAACTATTTACAAATTTGTAATTGATAATAGATAATATTATGCAGTAATTGTACCAAGTTTAATTAATCGAAGAATTAAGTAAATTATAAGAGCAGTGCTACACTAGCACGAGATGTGTTCCGATAAGAGCAAATATGCTTTTTTTCATTCATTTTTTTTATACATTTAAACATTTTTTTAAAAAATGAATAAATTCACTATTATTATAAAAATTTTTTTTTAATTACTAAGTTTAAAAAAAAATGTCAGTATCCAATCAAGACCCAACTGTCGGTAAGAGTAGCATTTTTGAAATTATAATCCTAGGTAAACGGAGCACAAAATCAACGTACGTACTGAGCCACTGAATTAGAGATTTATTTCCTATCTGCTGATCATCATTATCTCCTTCAACAGAATTTTTTGTGGATTTAGAATGGATCGACATACTAACATTTTAAATTAGCTTCCCACGGTTCAAGATGTTTTATAGGTATGTTTCTTTTAGTTTTTGTAGATAATTTCATCATGTTTCTTGCTATTAATTGTTGGTAGCCGAGGTTTTGTTTTTTGTGCTCTTTCTAATGTGATTTTTTTTTTTTGTGTGTGTGTGTGAATATTAATGACAAAAATAGAGAACTTTTTTAAGAAAAAAATCACATTATTTATAAATTCTGCAACTTTGCCATTACTCAAATATTATCCCCGAGAGAAGGTATCAATATTAGAATACTAATTTTGTCGTTGGTGACAGGCAACAACGTACACAAGTTGGAGATCGACTAGGTCAAAGTCGCCACGAAAATTGATATGGTTGGATATACATGCTCCATGGGTAGGTGGCTCATGTTGTTTTATTTTAATTCAGATCCGTCCATATTAATTGCATCATGCGCACACATACGTATAACATATATATATACTTATATATATATATAGCTCATGTTGTATTTTATTTTCAGTTCCGTCCGTATTAATGCATGCACACACGTGTGTGTATATATTATATATTATATATCGATGATTGAGAGAATTACTCTAGGCACCACCAAATGGATTAACAAAAGTAATCTTATAAATTGATGTGGTATTGTGTGGTTCATCAGATAATTATAAAGTTAGTTTTATTATAAAATAGATTTAACGGATCATTATAAAATCATATTAATTGTGTGATTTCTTTTTTATAATCGATTTTTGGTGTAATTGCACGCTTATTTACTAAAACAATATTGGTTTTTGGTATTAAGAATCAGAAAATTTAATAAAATTATGATCTTGATCCAACATATTATATAAACATTGGTTTTTTTTTCTCTTCTATATGTTAACATTGGTTTTAGAGCTGTAAATGAACAAGTCTACTCGATAGTTCATTCGGTACTCGCTCGGTTAAACACAAATCGAACTCGACTCGTGAAAAAAAAAGCTCATTCGTGAAAGCAGATACCCGCTCAATTTGTAAATGACACATAACCGACAAAACTCGACTCGACCACGGTTAAGGCTCGTTAAGGCTCGCTCGTTTATGCTCGAGTCAACTCGATTAAATTCATTCATATACTTGATAAATATATACATACATCTATGTATATATACATATATATGTATTAGCTAATAATATAAGCATACCACTTTTATAATTAAATATATAATATGTAATCTAATTACTTATATCTATATAGTGAATATACTTTATAGGTATATTTTATAATTTGTATAATAATTAGTTGATAAAATTTAATAACTTCATATACTAGTATGTGAAAACATATATGAAATAGATATATGCTATCACATTAAGTGTATGTATTAATAATATATGTAGGCCTAATTTATTGTTATTTGGATAAATATCAACTAGTAGATATTTTAATTATTTATAAATTTTTTAAGATTTTATAATTCAATAGAGGTATACTTATTATTTGTATAAATTCAATATTAGATCTTTTATTTTATTTATTTGATTAATTATTAAATCTTATTGAAAAAAAAAAAAATTCGAACTCGAGCTCAAGCTTGGCTCGACTCGAGCTCGTTTATGGGACGAGCTCGAGCTCGAGTTTGAATTAAGAGTTTATCTTATCGAGTCGAGTTCGAACTAAAGATAAATAAAAAATCTCGAGTTCGAGTATTTTGAGTCGAGTCGAGTCGAGTCGAGCTCGGCAAGTCAAAGCTTAGCTTAGCTCGATTACAGTCCTAATTAGTTTACTACATGAAGTTGACATACGTCCACTTCTATTATAGTGTGTACGACCGGCTGTGCAGCCATCGCGTACAGTACACATACACAAACATCTACGTACCTATATGGTTGACGACTTCATCGATCGATCTTGCTAAATCTAAAAAAACAACTTAAAAATTTGAGATAATTTTATAATCTCAACATGCAATAGTACTAATCATGACGAAGAGGATTCAAGTTGTATTTTTTAGTCTCTTGCAAGACTTCTGATATATATTAGATGCATGTGGGAGCGGAAGAGTTCTGGCGTTATTAATATAAATATATAGGTTATAAACAATTTGAACATAGTAAATAATTTTTTCTAGAAGACCCACTCGGCTCACTGTACATATATGACTTTGGATTTTTTATATATCACACACAACTTGGCTGGAAAAGCTAGCGTGGGCCTGCAGTACCAGCTGTGATGGAAAAGAAGTCAGGTACTATATGACAACAATTATATTTAAATTCATTTCAATATGTTATATCAATCTTTTCGACAGTAGTACTGCCAGCCATTGGATTAATTCCCCGTTGATCCGTAAATATATAATTCAACTAATAACTAATAAGTATTCATATGCACATCAACTCTTTCGGTTATTAAATGTCTGAAAAAGTACGGACAAAGAAATAGAGGGGGTTTTTTTTTTTTTGTTAAACTGTCATCGTTAATTTATTAGAAAAATTTATATTTATGATCGAATACGTGCAAGGATATCCTCATATCAACCATTACTTTAAAAACTAATTAATGCATTTAAAACTCTACAAATACACTTTTCTTTTATGACTGGTCTGATATTCACTACTGCTGATACTCTCTATAGACAAACATCCAAGAGACAACGCTCTGTCTAAACAAAGACTTAACCCTATCCTTCATAGAAAGAGAAAACTCAACATCTACAAATAAAGGTCCAAGAGATGAACTCTTTTTTTTTACTAAACAATAAGAAAAACAATAAGATAGATGCGGAAAGGACGGATTACAGATTGGATCAACTTCGGTAGACTCCGAAATTTGTTACGGCATGTGAAGGCAATATGCTTGTCTCTTTTCAATCACAAAAGTCAGATTTGAAAGATCTGATGGTGACAATCCTAGTGATCTGCTGCATGTGGTGAGAAAAACTACCATAAGGCATGGCCATGAGAACCACGTACAGTTGTGAGCGGCGCGTGAGGACCACGCATGGTGATTTTCACAAAACTGCCACTATTCTCTGAAAGATTTGCGGCCAGGAAGTCTTCTTATACTATGCATGTCTCTTGAGAGTTGCTGAAAAATTATAGATCTATTTTTTCAACTTTGAAGGAAACAAAATAAACTAAGAAAAGAGAACTATCTTGATAGAAAAGTGGGTAGATGGAAAAAAAAAAAAGGGAAGGAGAGGGAGAAGGAGGCTCCTCCAGCAAAAATCAGATCTAGAGGCTTTTTATGAAAGAAAGAGAGAGAGAAGTGAAATTTACGGGGGACAAGGATTAAGCCTCATTTGGACATAGAGATGAGACAAAGAATTTTCAAAATTCTTAAAAGTTTTCATAATTTCATTCTCAAACCGTATCGGACTAAAAATCCATAGGGACCAGACCAGACTAGTAGTTATCGCTCCGGTCTGGTCCAGCGGTCTGGCCTAATTATTTTATTATTCTTTTTATCTTTTTTTTTTCAAATAAATTAATAAAAAAAATTATTTAAATTACTAAATTAAAATTAAATGAATTATTAATGTGGATTATGTAACTAACTCGTTAAAAAAATATTTTACTATAATTATATTTATGATGTTGATAGTTCCTACTTACTAACTTAGAATTTACTCTTTAATATGTATAATTATTAATAACGTCATACATTTTATATATGGTTAATGAATATTAAATAATTTTATTGTACATAGATTATTCAAACTTGCTTGCAACTTAGGTATTTAAAAAATAAATACGCAATTATTTTAGTTAAATGTAAATAGTAGAGTATGCATGAATGTATGATGTATTCACTATTTACATATAATAGCATAAATTATCACATGATTTATGTTTTTTTTTATAAATTGATAGCATATATTATTTTATATTTTATATGGTCAATGATGAAAAATTAGATAAAAATTACATCATTAACTTATATAATGACCATATAATTAAATTATTAAAAATATTTTAAAAATATATATAGGGTTCAATTTGATTCGGTCCAATCTAATAAAAAATTTGTAGACCCTGGGACCAAACCGAATGTCATCGATCCACATATTTTGGGATTGAGACTGACTTGTCCAGAATTCAGTAGCTGGTCGGTTTTTGCCAGTCCAGACCGAATTATTTACACCCCTATTCTCAAACATTAATACACTTTTCAATTTTCAATTTTCAACATTTTCATCTAAGCATTGCCTAATAATTATCAAAACACAAAAGCAATAAAAAATTTACTAATTTTAAAACAAAACAAAAAAAATCAATACAACTTTTGCTAACTTAAAAAAAAAAATTATATTCAAACAAGTTTTAAATTTATAATATTTTATTCAATTATTTCTCTCTCATTTCTCTAAACCCAATAAAATATCTTAACTTAAATTATTTCACTACTATTCACAGAATTATGAGATACTCAAAATGACCAAACGAAAAGATTACTCAGTCCCATCATACTGAAAAATACAAAAAATTCACTTTGTATCCATTGATATCAATATAGAAATTCAGCAAGGTCTTTTCTTTTCTTTTTTAAGAAATAATTACGTTCTAGTATATGCAACTTCATATAACTCAAATAATGTATCCTCGATTTTTAATAAAATTGATAGTTTCGTTCCTCTTATTGAAATTAGAACTATATATATGATCCCGATATAAGGTATACTAAATATTACTAGAATACCAATTTACTTGGTGACCTTAACACATATTGGAGACCAGGTCATAGTCATTGACACACATGATATAAATATATATATATATATATATATATATTAATATATACACACATGCAATTAATATTGCTACGTACTGGACGGATCTGAAATATTAAAGTAACAACAAAATGAACCACTCTTATACCGATCGAACATGTATATACACACACACCAATAAGTAATTTGGTTGGTCACACCAATTATTAGCTAGTCAAAGTCACCATGAATGTGGTCGTGGTTGAACAGATCATACTTTTATACCGCATGAAGTCCATAATAATAATATATTAAGATTTTCTTAGAAAACTAATTTATTTTGTTACTGCAACAGCACATGATCTTGGAGACTAGGACGGAGTCACCATTCAACGAGCAATGTTACAATAATTACCGGCCTTGATTATAACACATTTTTAATAATTTAATATTATCAATTATTACAACTCAATACTTGAGGCGCCGGCCTAAGACAGCTAATTAATAAGGTTGTATAAGGGCAAGGGCGTATTTGAGGCTGCGTTAAGGGTGTTAAAGGTGTTTAAATAGTTTTAAAAGTTAAATAATAATAAAATTAGATTATTTAGATTTTAAATATTAAAATAATTTTTAATCACAAATAAGTTAAAAATGAATGTTTGAGAAAAAGTATTTAGATTTTTTTCCTTAAATGTGTATTTTCAGATAATGTAAAATGTAGTTTCAATTTTAAAATATACTATCAATAGGCAAAAATATCCATATAAATTTCAAATAATTGCAGTTTTGCCCTTTGATCTTATCACATGCACGATCCTACAACTTTCAAATGACCTTTTATGTCCTTTTTACCTCAAAAAATATTTTTTATTGTTACTAAACAAATATATAACATGTTTGAAAGTGTTTTAGACATATGGCCATTACAAAACAGTAAATAATTTTTTAATAGTACTATAGCTTATTACTTAGGCTTGGTTTGGATAGTGAAAGTATCTGAGAATGTTTGTGAATAGTAATAAAAAGTACGTAAAAAGTAATAATAGAATATTGAATAGTAGTAAAAAGTAAGTAAAAAGTAATGAATAGTAGTAAAAGTAAGTGAAAAATAATAATAAAATAGAGAATAGTAGTGAGAGTATCTCAGAGTACCTCAGAGTACTTCGTTGTCCAAACACAGCCTTAAGCTCTACAATTATAAGTCTTAAGCTAAAAATTATATTACCCCCTTGAATCCCAAACATGCACGAAGACCCATGACTCCCAAAAGAGCCTCATAACCATAGAAGTCTAGAAAAATGTCCAAAGACAAAAAGAAAAATCAAAGTCGAATTGATGCACATTTTCCTCAAAATAAACTATGAGTTGTGCTATTTGAAGTTCCTTACACCACACAAATCCAGCAAAGAAAAATCTGCTATATTTTTGTCAAAACATATTTCAATAAATCGGAAGAGGGGATTGTTGAGGCTTACGGGGTTTAAAGAAGGGAAGTTTCCTGTTACTTATTTGGGGGCTCCTCTAGTAGTTGGAAGGTTGACGGCTAGAGTGGTTGAGCCTTTTGTTGAAAAAATACAGAAGAAAATAGCAGGATGGAAAGGCAAGCTTCTGTCGCACGCAGGAAGAATAATTTTATTGAGACATGTTTTATCAAGCATGTTGATTCATTTAATGTCTGTGATTAATATTCCTTTAGTAACCATGTCTCACATTAATTCTCTGTTGGCAAACTTTTTCTGGGGGAGTCGGATGGTAAGCGAAAGCTTCATTGGAAAGCTTGGGGGAAAATATGTAAGCCTCTTTCAGAAGGAGGAATGGGTTTGAGAGAGCTTAAAGATGTACAGAAATCACTACAGATGAAATTTGCTTACAAGATGTTAACGGGTAATAGTTTGTGGACTGAGTTCTTTTGGGCAAAATATTTTCGTAATATACATATATCTGTATCTATTGAGAGGCCTACTGATTCAAGATTTTGGAAATCGATTAAGTTATGCCTTCCGGAAGTATTGGACAACGTTAAAGTAATGGTGAGAGGTGGAAACGCATCATTCTGGTTTGATAAATGGCTTGCTACGGGGAATTTATCTGTGAGGGCTAATTCAGTGGTAAATTCTAAATTATGTATTAAGGATTGTTGGATTAATAACTCCTGGAACACCGATCTGTTATTAGAGCTATTTGGTGAGGAAATAACTGCCGAGATCATATTAAACGTCCAGGCTGGAAAAAATGGAAAGGACGTGCTTATACGGAAGCCTGCGCTAGATGGTAATTTCTCTATAAGATCGGCATGGGAGGTGGTAAGAAGTAGAGGGCCGATTACGTTGCATCATGAATGGTTTTGGCATAGTGTGATGCCAAAACGTATCTCTGTTTGTTTATGGAAAGTGTGGAATAAATGTCTACCCGTGGATGATAAAGTGCAGAGCAAAGGTATTTATTTGGCTTCAGCTTGTGATTGTTGTGCACGTAGAGCCGCTGAAACAGCCGACCACGTCTTATCTTTAGGAGAGATGGCCTCGGGTGTTTGGTATCGTGCAAGTGTTGTGATGGGAATCCCATTTATGAAGCATTGGACGTGGAAAACCAGAATTATGATCTGGTTTTATTATGCAAAGAAATCTTCCATTAAAGGTATAGTAATTGGCTTAATCCCTGCCTCATTATATGGTGTTTATGGAAAATAAGGTGTAAGGCTAGAATGGAAGGATTGCAGGAAAATGAGGAGAAAATATGGAGAGATGTTCGGTATTGGATTAATTTTTTGGCTGGGAATCTCGGCTCTATCCGAAAGTTATCAAAACAAGATATTAAAATCTTAGAAGAATTTCATGTGGAACGTCCAAGTATGAGACAGAGAGTTGCAAAAATAATCACTTGGACTAGACCTCCTGCGGGTTGGGTGAAATTAAATTGCGATGGGAGCTACCGTGGAAATCCGGGTAATTCAGGTGGTGGGGGCATTGTCCGTGACAACAATGGGGTGGTAATGGCGCCATTTTCAGCTTATTTTGGAAACGGAACGAATAATGGGGCAGAACTAAAGGCTATGTTAGCGGGTATTCGTCTTTGCAAACAATTCAGATTTTTTAATGTCATTATTGAGACCGACTCTCGTATTGTGGTAGATTGGTTCTGGAAAGGGGGATGTACATTATGGTACCTTTGAGACTATTGGGAAGAGTTAAAGGGGGAGCTTGAGGGGTTTAACTTTGTTGTGATCCATCAATATAGGGAAGGCGATAGTGCGGCTGATTTTTTGGCTAGAGAAGGTGAGTTGGGTAAGAATATCATTTATGAAGGGCATCTTGGTTTACCACGACATCTAAAAGGTATTACACGGGTTGAAAAACTGGGTATCTCTTATTTTCGAGTATGAGTGTCCTTTGGTTTACTGGTTGGTTTCCTTGTTTTGTTCTTTGATTATTTTGTTTTGGTTGGGTTTGTAATTTTTCATGCTTGGGTTTTTTTGGTTGGATTGGTGGGATAATTTGTAATCTCCCAGACATCTGACTGGTAATCTACAAGGCATGCAGTTGTAACCAAGGTATTCATCCGCCATAAGTGAGGGTTGATTAATAAATTTGGAACGGGGCTACTAATGGACATGTGGCTACCGGCTCCTTAATTAAAAAAAAAAAGTAATAGTATTTTAAAAATAAAATAATTTTTTTGATATTTTATGTTGTAATTACTGTATAGCTATTGTAAGCCATTGCCGAGGTCGAGGTGTTACTAGAGGTGTCTGTATAGAGAAAGTGTGGAAAAAGGAGAAAATTAAAGTTAATATTCTTGATGATCACACTGGCTGCTCTAGAGATCCGACAGCTTGGCTTGCTTTCTATATTAGTACCCTTACCCGCACATATGCACCTATGGCTATATCCTCCTGTGCTAAGGTTCCCTAAGATGTAAAAGACTACATAAAAAACCGTTGTCTGTAATAAGTTAGAAAATAATTTTATTAAATTGTTACTTAATTTATGATTAGTTTGTATTTGGACTAATCGTTCATTATTATTTCAAGAATGAGTTTAAACTTAATTTTAGCCGGCAAGAGGATAGACTAATGGTTGATGAGCTGATGAACAATGCAATCCAAAGGTACAAAGGTAGATGCCATGCACACTATCAAAACTTTAATAGTGCAACATAGGCTCGTCAAAATTTATTCCAAGACATGTCACCAAATGAATGAGAGAAGTTTTATAATATGTTTGAAGATCCCGCATATCAAGTAATTTCGCTGCTCTCTTTCTTTATGCTATATGTTAGATGCAGTAAACAAATATAGTAATAATGTTGCTTATTTTCTTGTAGCAACAGACTCTCAACAAAGCAAATGGAGCAAATTTAACGATATACCATCATACGGGTTTTAGATCTTTTCATCAACTATAAAAAAATGGTAATGTTATACTAGTTCCCGTAAAATATTAACATATCAACATTTGTAATTGAAGTTATAATATAGATTTTCCTTTTGCAGGAATAAGATAATCCTACTGAATAAAATCTAACCCAATTGTATGCTAAACCGCATACAAATAGAGATGGTATTTGGACTAGCTAGTCTCGAAGTAGATGCAAATTGTGTAAGCTTAATATTTTATTTGTATTGTCTAATAATATTTTTGTTATTTATACTATCTCTAATGATTTCTCTTTTCTTTTCTTCTTTTGTAGGAGAAGATGGTGTCAATTCAGGAAAATGTTGCTATTGCATCTGATGAATCCTTAGTGAACGTTGCTCAAATCTTTTCTCAAGTTCTTCGACCTTGTTCTTGATACTGGCGGAGTTTAGTACGTTGCGTGAAACTTTCCTCAACATTATCCTCTTCTCAAGTTAGATCTAATAACAACTCTCGAGAATTAGAGGAAGCAAGACTCGAGATTGAACAGTTAAGGTCCAAGCAACGAGAGTTTGAGGCTCAATTAAATTGAGCAACGGATATGGAGGCACGATTAGAACAAAAGATGCAAAAGAAGTTGTATATTCAACCCAAAAAATATTCTTAACTTATGTCTTTTGACTTATTTTAACTTGATGCAACATTTGAACAATTGTGATGTTTTATTTATAATATTTTAAAGTAGTTTTCTTATTTTGAATTTATAGCGTACTATATCTTGATTACCATTCGAACGCAACATATTCAATTCGAACAGTAAATTACGAATTATTATCCTTTGACCACATTTTCGCCGCCATCCGAATGATCAATCAAAAACCATTTGAATGAATTGAGAATCATCACTCAGGTTTGAATAGATTAATAATTGGTTTGAACACTCTGCATTTTTTATCATTTAACCACTTAATATTATGTCCAAACCCATTTTATCATTTGAATGTACCACGAACCGTTCAAACAAAGATTATTGGACTAAACGTTCGAACATATTTTTTTAATTTGAACATTTGTCAAGGATGTTTGATCAGATTTTTTTTCTTCGAACATTAATCAACGTGTTCGAACACAAATAAATGGTTCAAACACTAGCTTCATTTGAACGGGATCAAATAAATTAAATTAAATTTCCATAATGTCCGAGCTGCAAGCCAACCATTCGAACAATATTTTGGGATGAAAATGTTTCGTCCCGAAATTTTCTTTTTGTTTGAATGAGTTCAAACAGGTTGGCCAAATTTCATCTCTAAAAATCCATTCTCTTGTAGTGCACGAGGATATAGATAGGTTTTATAAAGCCTTGGTTTGGGATAATTTTTATTGCATACAGTACTCTTCCGTCAAAGTTAGAGTACTGTTTTAATAAATAAATTAGATTATTTATAGAAATGATCTGCTGCTTTCTATTACTCAAATATTATGTCCCCAACGTCGAAGGTATCAATATTAGAATACTAATTTAGACTGTGACTGCAACACAAGTTGGAGATCGATCGACTAGGTCAAAGTCGCCATGAAATATGGTGAATATGCTTGCTCGATCGGTAGGTGCATGCATGGCTCATATTGTTGCATGTAATTTTAATTTCAGATCTGTTCATATTAGGCACGCACGCGCATACACATATATATTGTATATATATGGGCATCCAATTCCTTGTGTAACATGAATATTCAGTTATCGATGATTGAATGGGTGTAAATTCATGCTTATTTACTAAAGTAATGTTTTAAGATTTGAAAATATAATACCAGAGTTTATTTATTATGATGTGTAATTACATACATGTGTATATTGCTTATTTAGTGATGCCGGATAAAATAAAAATTATTCTGAAAGCTAATTTCAACAGATAATTCACAGAAAAAGATGACAAGAGAATCGCCCAAGAACTTAGAGAAAATGACTCTGATATTCAATAGAAAATAATCAATCTCTAGAATGACCAAAATTTTCCCACAAGCCAGGCTAAAATAGCTGTAAATCGAAAATATCAGAATTTTACCAAAAATAGCAAAACTCCAAAAATCACATCAAAAATAAATATGCAACTAGAAGTAATTTGCCAAAAATCTAGCTCAAATCGGGTTCAAAATCACTTCCTAAACGATAAATGAAATTGTAACACATCGTATTTTAGTGTATTTTTATTAAAGGATTATTTTAATTAATTGAAATATTGATTCTCTTGTTTTAAAATTATGAGGGTTTTATTATATTATTTTATAATATTTTAAGTTGTGAAAATTATTTTTAATGTGCTTTCTTAATATTAATTATTGTTTCAGGTTTAAATTGATCTTTAATTTAAATTAGTGTTGATGGGTTTTAAAATTATTATTATTATTGTTGATGGATTTTATTATTGTTTTAATTAAGCATTTCACTGAATTTGAATTATTTTATTTAGTTTATTGTTTTAAAATCATTTTCGTTGGATCATTTTGTGGATCCCAACTATGAAGATTGGATCACATCTCTTTCCCTCCATTTTTTCTTTTCCTCTTTTTCTTTTCATTCTTTTTCTTTTTCTTCCTTAGTCCTCCCCTGTCTCTCCCCTAGCCCCTGCGACCCCTCTCTCTCCTTTCTCTCCTTCAGCCGAACCACCCTCTCCCAGTCGGCACCGCCGCTCTCCACCGTCACCGGCACCGCCCAACCCAAAAGCTTCCCCAACTGCCGGCGACCCCACTCCCGTGTTCTCATCCCCTCCCTCGCCGGTAATAGCTCGCACGCACCTCCTAAAGTCGCGGCGTTCCTTGCATCGCTGTGCTGCCGTCCGGCTACCTCCGGCCACCATCTCTTCACCACTTCTTCCTCGGCCCTCTAGCAACCCAAAGGACTTAACCCCAGCTCTAATCCGTCACTGGTGAAGCTGCATTGTCCACATCTTCGATTTGTGCATTTCATACCTTAAACCGCCCCTTTCGCCGCCACCCACGGCCAAAAGCCACCACCATTAGCTTCACCAACCTCCTTGGGGCCTACCCTATCAATTTCGAGTCTTGGTTTGACCCCGTTCAAAAGTGAATTTTTGAGACCCACGGCCATAATGTATTTTACACTATGGAGTTGCTGTTTTGGCACTTCTAGTTTTTCATTGATCCTCCGAAAATTATTATATAGAGCTGTAAGTATTTTTCCAAACATCTTTTGAGATTTTAATATATTTTTGCGCTAACTCATTTATTATTACTGTGATTGGTTGGTTGTACCAGACTGAATCCGTGGAGTTATAGAGGTCGGATGGATTGGAGGTTGAAGTTGTTGTGTGTTTGGTTATTGGAATTGGTTGGTTATTGGATACTTTTGTTGGTTTGGTACATTGCATAATGCACGTATGTTCATGTTTGTAAATGAAAACTGAGTTTTCGAGTAATTGCATTCATGTTCATGTGTTTATTGAAATCTGAGTTTTCATGTGAGAAAAAGGAAAAGAGACTGTAAGGATGATGGTAAGCAGGAATGGTAGTATAGTCCCGCCTGCGATTCCCGCCTATGGTGTACGCATAGGGATGGTGGTAAGCAGGGATGGTGGTGTTGTCCCACCTGTGATTCCCGTCTACAGTGCTCCAATGGGTTTTTGTTGTGTGGAAAGGAATTGTAGGGATGGTGGTAAGCAGGGAGGGTGATATAGTCCCGCTTGTGATTCCTACCTACGGTGCATGAGGTAGGGATGGTGGTAAGTAGGGATGGTGGTGTTGTCCCGCTTATGATTCCTGCCTACGGTGCATTCGGTAGGGATGGTGGTAAGCAGGAATGGTGGTAGAGTCCCGCCTGTGATTCTCACCTATAGTGTCCAATAAATGTTTTTGTGTAAATCATTTTCTGGAAAATGACGGATTATATTTTTGGGATAAAATGAGATTTTGGCGTGTGTTTGGAAAATAATCATTTTGGGAAAAAATGATGTTTTGAGGTTATTGCATATTTTTGCCAAACGACATGTCGTTTAGGCAACATGTGTTCTGTTCTTCTCTGGAAAACAACATGTCATTTTACAAAAACGACATGTCGTTTAGGACTTGTAAAAATTAAAAAAAAATAATATATAATATATAATCAAAGAAACAAAAAAAAATAAAATTAGACAAATAAAATAAAATAAATAAATAATTATAAATAAAATAAAACTAGACTAAATATTAAAAATGTGTTGTGCATGGAGAAAATATTACAAAATTAAATCGCAAGTTATAAAATTAAGCATAAGCTATGCTTTTAATCAATTTAAATCACAACTTAGATTTATGCCTCTTAATCAATTTTTCTATCTAAAACCAATGATAAAATAATAAAACAATTAAAAATATATTGGTTTTAATTGTATAAAATATGCAATAATGCAGCTCAATCACATATGTGTGATTCTGATGCCCGTAGCTAAAATTATGGCCAAAATACCGAAACGTGTTCAAAACTATCCCAAATCAAGGAAACATCACTGTTTCTAGCCATATTGGCGCTGATATGCCAACTCAAGGTATTTCACCACCATAAATGTGCAATCTAACAACTCAGCATCATTTGACTCATATCCTTTTGAATCAATCATCCTAGGTTGGGGAGGCGTAACTTGTAGGCGTGATCATTGATCTTCTGTAGAATCTCACAGGGTCCAATCTTCCACTCTTTGAGCCTATTATACTTTCCAATAGCAAAATGATCACGAGTTAATACTGCCTAAACAAAATCACCAACATCAAAAAGCACTTGTCTACGATGACTGTCGACTCAAGGCTTGTACTTAGTATTACTCTCGTGGATGGCCAGCTTCACCTACTCATGGATGTCCCGGAGATGTTCTTCCATCTCCTTTGCCTTGTGACTCAGACGACCAATACATGGAATAGGTGCCAAATCAAGCACACCCAATGGATTCTGGTTGTAGACAATCTCAAAGGGGCTTAGCTGCGTCATTCTGATCTTGGACTTGTTATAGGAGAATTCTGCCTGAGGTAAAGCTAGATCCCATTGCTTTGGTTTATTCCCTGCTAAACTCCTCAAAAGGTTACCTTAGCTTCAATTCATTACCCCGGTCTGACCATCTGTCTAGGGTGTTAGGCACTATTAAAATTCAACTTCATCCCCAATTTCCCCCATAAACTTCTCCAGAAATGGCTAATGAACTTGGTATCACAATTAGAAGTGATTGATTGTGGTACACCATGTAAATAGCCAATCTCTTTGAAATACAGGTGAGCAATCCGTGTGATGCCCCGACTTCCACATATGGAAACCTCGAGAATCGTGACGTCGGGATGATGACAACACGGGTCATGCATTCCAACGATAAATGCTCAAGTGTGTGCAACATATAAAAAGTACACAACATAAATGTAGCGGATAAATTAAATGAGTCAACTAAGTACTAGAATTTTTTAAATACAAAACTACCAACATAAAAGCATTAGTGAAAATTATACAGTTATCCGTGCAATAAAGTAAAATGTCAAATACATAGATAAAACGGAAACAATTCACATAATCCAAAACCGTGACCACATGCCACTCCTTCCATGGAGCCTATCCCACAGGCTTTTTGTTCTCATCTGCACCAAAATCTACGGTACGTAAGTAATAATCCAAACAACCTATGAGATAGAAATGCATTAATGCGACCAACTATCATGCATGCATATGATGAAATATGCCTTAACCTCAAAACATAATTTTTTCTCGGTTCCAATACCAAATTTATTGGGAGCCTCTCCACTTTCCATAGCAAGGTTCCAATTATCAAGGGATTCTGTAGAGGCGGGACCTAACTTTCTTCTTTCATCTCCTTGGATTACACCTTTATGTCCTCCTGTGAATTGGACTTGCCTTGTTTGACACTACCACTGGTCGCATCATCTGAGCTTCATCGCTGATGAGATGTTGTATGGTCCGATGAACCACCATACTTTTTCAGATCAGTACCAGAGAAAGGGGAGGATGCAGCACGTAGCCATTGACCATACTAATCTTGGTTCTATGGGACTAGGTTCTGGTTTAGGCATTTACCATTCTCGTGCTTCAGAATACCACACTTGAAACAAAAGTTTGGAAGCCTTTCATATTTGAAGTTGATCCAGCACCAGTTTCCACCAATATTGAGAAAACGACTACGAACAATAGGTTTTGTAATATTGATTTCCACCATGATTCTAAAAAATTCTTCCCATCTGAAACCTTCATTATCTTCTTCCACAGTGATTACTCTCCCAAGTGCTAATCCAATTCTTTCACCCAACTCTTTAGTCATTCTAGCGAAAAGGAGACTATGTAATTGGATCCAAAATGACTCCATTGTAAATTGAGAACCAGTAGCAGTAGGAGATAGACCCCTTTCAAAATTCTGGATGTAGATCAAATGTCAATCAAAAGACCAAGGCCAAAAATATTATTTATTTGGATCAAGAATAAAATGTTTGGTTTTAACACTTAGTGTATTTCCCTTCCATTTACTTTCTACTCTTTATTTTCTATTACTCTTTTTTTATTTCCCTTAAGTTTATCTATAACACCCCATATTTTAGTGTATTTTAATTAAAGGATTATTTTAATAAATTTAAATATTGGTCTTCCTGTTTTAAAATTTTGGGAGTTTTGATATATTATTTTATTATATTTTTAAGCTATGAAAATTATTTTTGTTGTGTTTTCTTAATATTATTTACTATCTTGCATTTAAATTGATATTTAATTTAAATTAGTTATTTATGTGTTTTAAAATTATTGTTGGTTTATTTAAACTTTTCACTGCGTTTGAATTATTTTATTTAGCTTCCTGTTTTGAAATAATTTTTGTTAGATCATTTTTGTGGACCCCAGCTATGAGGATTGGACCTCATGTCTTTTCCCCCATCTTTTCTTTTTCTCTTTCTTCCTCCTTATTTCTCCTTCCCGCGCAATCCCTCTCTCTCTCTCGTCTCTCTCTCTCTCTCCCCGTGTGTGTTTCGGCCATTTCTCCCAGTCACCACCGCACGCCGCTGTGGTCGTCACTGCCCGGCCCAGTCGACTCCCTACCGGCCGGCGACCCTACCTCTTCAATCTCAGACCACCTTGCGCCACCGTTAGCCCGCACATAGCCCCTAAAGCCGCAGCATTCCATTCGCTCTAGCGCCGCCGTCCTGCCACCTCCGGCCACCATTTTTTCACCACTTCTTCCTCGACCTGTCACCGGTGAAGTCGCATTGTCAACATCTCCGTTTTGTGCATTTCAAATCTTAAATCGCCTTTTTCGCCGCCACCCACGGCCAAAAGCCACCACCACTAGTTTCACCGATCTCCCTAGACCCTACCCTATCAATTTCAAGTCTTGGTTTGACCCCGTTCAAAAGTGGGTTTTTGAGACCCACGGCCATAGTGTATTTTACACTGTGGAGTTGCTGTTTTGGTACTTCTAGTTCATCAGTGATCCTTCAAAAATTATTATATCGTGCTATAAGTATTTTCCCAAACATCTTTTGAGATTTGAATATATTTTTGCACTAACTCATTTCACTGTGTTTTGGTTGGTTGTTCCAGACTGAGTCTGAGGAGTATGAGGGTCGGATGGATTGGAGGTTGGAGTTGCTGTGTGTTTGGTTATTGGAATTGGTTGGTTATTGAATATTGTTGTCGGTCTGATACATTGCATATTGCACGCATGTTCATGTTTGTAAATTGAAAATTAGATTTTCGTGTAATTGCATTCATGTTCATATGTTTATTGAAAACTGAATTTTCATATAAGAAAAAGGAAAAGAGACTGTAGGGATAGTGGTAAGTAGGGATAGTGGTATTGTCCCGCCTGCGATTCCCGCCTATAGTGTACGCGTAGGGATGGTGGTGTTGTCCCACTTGTGATTCCCGCCTACGATGCACGCGATAGGGATGGTGGTAAGTGGTGGTAGAGTCCCGCCTGTGATTCCTGCTTACAGTGCTCTAATGGGTTTTTGTTGTGTGGAAAGGAATTATAGGGATGGTGATAAGCAGGGATAGTGGTATAGTCCCGCTTGTGATTCCTGCCTACGGTGCACGCGATAGGGATGGTGGTTAGCTGGGATGGTGGTGTTATCCCGCCTGTGATTCCCACTTATGATGCATTCGGTAGGGATGGTGGTAAGCAGAGATGGTGGTAGAGTCCCGCCTATGATTCCCACCTACAGTATCCAATAAATATTTTTGTATGAATCATTTTCTGGAAAAATGATGGATTATGTTTTTGGGCCAAAATGAGATTTTGGCGTGTGTTGGAAAATATTAATTTTTTGGAAAAAATGATATTTTGGATTTGGTGCATATTTCATCATATGCATACATGATTGGTCGCATTATTGTATTTTTATTTTGGGGATTGTTTGGATTATTACTTACTTGCGGTATCATTTTATGGTACCGTAGATTTTGTTGCAGATAAGGACGATGAGCCTTAGGGATTGGCTCCGTGGAGAAAGTAGCATGTGGTTGCTACTGTTTTGGATTATGGAATTTATTTTTCACTTGTGTATGTACTTGGTTTTTGCTGTATTTCACGGATAACTGTATAATTTTCAGTAATATTTTTATTTTGTATATAAAAATTTTGGTACTTAGTTGGCTTATTTATTTATCCGCTGTGTTTATATTGTGCACTTATCGTTGGGATGCATGACCTGTGTTGTCATCATCCCGACATCACGATTCTTGCGCTGCCGTATGTGGGAGTCGGGGCGTCACATTATCTACATTGTTGGATTTCAGTTAGGGACCCCAAGATGTAGGGCTAAGATAATTGTCCAAAACTCTAACTCTTCTTCTCTTCTATTTCTTTCTTTCCTACCCCTAGCCCGTCACCCCTACACCATCTCTCTACCTTCTCTCGCACCGACCCCACCAGTAGCAGCCACAGAGCCGCGGTGAACAACACTATTGCAAGGTTCACACAAGGCCAACCACCCTCCATGTAGACATCTTCGTACACCGCCCAAGATCTCTCTCTCTTTCTCTCTCTCTCTCTCTCTCTCTCTCTCTCATTCTTTATTTTCTCATCCCACGACCTCAAACCCTGCTTTTATTGCACCATTGTCAGCCACCTCCACCAACGTGCCTCACCTGAACCACCCGCATCTTATCCCTTCTCGGTTCTATCTCTCCCTCTTCCCATCTCTCTCTCCCCCGTTTCTCTGTTTCTCCCCTCCCTACCATCATGCTCCATCGCAAGCTCAGAAGCCAACGTTTCTCCCCTCGACAAGACCTCTCTAGACTTTTCCCTAGTGATTTCACTCGTCCCTCATGCCGACAACCAAGCCCCCCATGCCCAGCCCGAAACCTCTCTCTCTCTCTCTCTCTCTCAACTATGCAAGGCAAGCCCAACCTTGAACACATCAGAGCCACCATAAGCCACTCCAAATCCTCACTCCTCTTCAGCCCCTCAACACGACAACAGACCCTCTTGTTCCTGATTTCTCCCCCTCTGTTTATCTCATTCTTGGCCACCATCCACAACCACCAATCACTAGCCAACAAACACCATCCTACGTCGGAAAACACCCAGCCTCGCTGTCACATCAGTTGTGTAGCTCAACCCCTAAATTTTGGTATAACTCTATTTCCTTATCTCTCCTAGATTACTGTGTTTATGTCATTGTGTTTGAATATATAGATAAATTTAATGTATGTATCGAATGTTTTAGTTGTGGTAGACTTAGAAGAAGTAAGATGTGGTTTGTGATGTTGCTATATGTTGTGCGAAGTAATGAGATTAAATGTGTAGTTGTGTTGTGGTTGTATGTCCTGTGAAGTAATGGGGATCATTATGCAATCCGTGTTGTGACCATATCCTATGTGAAGTGATGGGATTAAATGTGTAGTGTGTGATGTGATTGCGTTAGTTCATTGTATGTTGAGTTAATTGATATATGGATTGAGTATGAGAAGTAGGTGTATGGATTTTAATATAATTTTCAGACTGTGTTGAGGGTGATCTTTCTGGCATTTATGTTGATGTGAAGTAAGGGGATGTGTTGGATGTTCTATATGGAGTTTAATTGGACTTTGTATTGACTATGTGTGTGTAGTTGCATGATATGATGTTGGATTTCAGGGACTAAGGAAGTTCGTAGTTGAGTGAGCAAAGTTTTATAAATTGGTAGGTTATGTTCAAGAAATAGATAGTGTAATACTCCGTATTTTAGTATATTTTTATTAAAAGATTATTTTAATGAATTTAAATATTGGTTCTCTTGTCTTTAATTTAAATTAGTTTGTTTATGGATTTTAAAATTATTGTTGGTTTATTTAAGTTTTTTACTGCGTTTGAATTATTTTATTTAATTTATTATTTTAAAATAATTTTTGCTGGATCATTTCCGTGACCCAAGTTTTGAGGATTGGACCTCATTTCTTTTCCTTCATTTTTTCTTTTCATTTTTCTTTTCTTTTTCTTTTCTCTTTTTCTTCTTCCTTTCCTTCTTTCTTCCCCGGTTCTCTTTCTCTCTCGCGCGACATTCCTCTTCTCTTCACCGTCTGAAAGTTTGTCCGCCTCTTGCGCCACCGTGCGCTGCCCCCTTCCGACACCGCCCAGCTGGCCTTCCCCAGCAGTCGGCGACCCCACCCCTGTGATCTTAGACCCTCCTTCGCTGGAAATAGCCCGCATGCACGACTTGATGCCACACAGCCTTGAGTGCTCTAGCACCGCCGTCTGGCCACCATTTTTTCACCACTTCTTCCACTACCTCCTAGCTACCTAAAGGACCCAACCCCAATTTCGATCTGTCACTGGTGAAGCCCCATTATTCACATCTTCAATTTGGACATTTTTTGCCTTAAACCACCCCTTTCGCAGCCACCCACGGCCAAAGGCCACTACCATTAGCTTCACCGACCTCCATAGGCCCTACCCGATCAATTTCAAGTCTTGGTTTGACCCGTTCAAAAGTGAGTTTTTGAGACCCATGGCCACAGTGCTTTTTACACTGTGGAGTTGCTGTTTTGGCGCTTCTGGTTCATCATTGATCGTTCGAAAATTATTATATAGCGCTGTAAGTATTTTTTCAAACATCTTTTGAGATTTAAATATATTTTTGCACTAACTCATTTATTATTACTGTGATTGTTTGGTTGTGCCGAACTGAGTCCGAGGAGTTATAGGGGTCGGATGAATTGAAGGTTGGAGTTGTTGTGTGTTTGGTTATTAGAATTGGTTGGTTATTGGATATTGTTGTTGGTCTAGTATATTGCATATTGCACGCATGTTCATGTTTGTAAATTGAAAACTGGGTTTTCGTGTAATTGCATTAATGTTCATGTGTTCATTGAAAAATTGGATTTTTGTGAGAAAAAAGGAAAAGAGACTGTAGGGATGGTGGTATAGTCTCGCCTGCGATTCCCGGCTATGGTGTACGTGTAGGGATGGTGGTGTTGTCCCGCCTGTGATTCCCGCCTACTGTGCACGCAATAGGAATAGTGGTAGAGTCCTGCCTGTGATTCCCGCCTACAGTGCTCTAATGGATTTTTGTTGTGTGGAAAGGAACTGTAGGGATGGTGGTAAGCAGGGATGGTGATATAGTCCCGTATGTAATTCTCGCCTACGGTGCACGCGGTAGGGATGGTGGTAAGCAAGGATGGTGGTGTTGTCCTGCCTGTGATTCCCTCCTACGGTGCACGCAGTCAAGATGGTGGTAGAGTCCCGCCTGTGATTCCAGCCTACCGTGTCCGATAAATATTTTTATATAAATCATTTTCTGGGAAAGAAAATGGGAAAATGACGGATTATTATTTTTGGATCAAAATGAGATTTTGGTGTGTGTTGGAAAAATATGCAAAAAATGATATTTTTTTGGATCTGGTACATATTTCATCATGTGCATGCATGTTGGTTGGTAGCATTAATGTATTTTTATCTTGGAGATTGTTTGGATTATTACTTAGTTGCGGTACCATTTTATGGTACTATAGATTTTGGTGCAAATGAGGATGTGGAGCTTGTGGGATTGGTTTCTTGGAGAAGGTGACATGTGGTTACTGTTGATTTGGGTTATGGAATTTATTTCCTGCTCGTGTATGTATTTGGCTTTTTGCTGTATTTTCGGATAATTGTATAACTTTTTCAGTAATACTTTTATATTGATAGTCTTGTATATAAAACTTTTGGTACTTAGTTGACTACTTATTTTATCCGTTGCGTATTTTTTGTGCACTGTTTGCATGTTGCACACACTTGAGCACATGTCATTGGGATGCGTGACCCATGTTGTCATCATCCTGACGTCACGATTCTTGAAATTTTTTGTACGTGGGAGTCGGGGCGTCACAGATAGTATGGGCAACAAGTATGTTTTATAAATTTAAGTTGTGTATGTGAAAGATTGGAGTGGGGTGATGTGAATTAGTACTAATTATTGAAGTGATATATGGTTGTGGTTTTGTGGAGTCCAGATAAGTATTAATACTCTTCTAGAGTTTTGTAAAGATATGAAAATGAAAATAAAATGTTTTATTTATGAAACGAAAATAAAATTCTTTTATGAGAAAGATGTTCTTTTATGGAATGAAAGAAAATGCAATGTTTTCTTAGAAAGGAATGATGATTTATGAATCTATGCTAATGTATTAATGTTTAAGTATACGTATGTAAGAGTCTTCTTTGGCAGCCCTTTTTTATGCACCCAGAGAATAAGTGTATACATGTGTGGATGTTATATGTAGTATTTATTGTATTTATGTTATGTGAAATGAAATGATGAGGTTTTATGTTATGAAATGATGTTTTATGAAATGAAATGCACTGATGAATGAAAAGAAGGAAAATGAAATGACTGAAAGGAAATGAAATGACTGAAAGGAAATGAATGTTTTAATGTATGAAGCTACATGACGGCCATGATTGAATGAATGATGGTACCAATGCACTAGGCATATTACAATGCCGGGTAAGTAGTAGTAGTAGTGCACCCAATGCTGCCCCCTAATTGAGAGGAATTCCCAACCTGTGGCTATGGATAGAATCCGAGTCCAAAAGATTGCTAACTCCAACACATAAGGCGTAATGATGTGTATTGATCAGAGGAAAAGTGATAGAAGTAATTGGATGTATGAAACAATTTAGTTTTCTCAAGAAGGAATGTACAAGGTGGTAAATATTTTAGGGAATGAAATTCTTTTTATAGAAAAAATCCACCTTGTAATGTTTTAAAATAAAATAAATGCTTTATATAAAATATGTAGATGAATGATAGATGCATGAATGAAAACCTATGTTAGTATACTTTTATAGTATGAAGTAATGATTACTGAGTATTCAACTCATTTTGTTTTTATGTGTGCCCCACCTCGAAATGAAATGAGGACGAAGCATCAAGATGGATATGACTCAGAAAAATATGACAAAAGCCTAGGTATTTTATTTCATATATGAAATCATTTTTGTAAAAGAACTTTGTATTTTAATTAAACAAATTCCGCTGCAAAACACTCTTTTAGATTTATAAATACAAGTTTTCAATTTTAGCTATAGAATCTTTTATATCTTGGGAATTAAGGATCAAATGAAAAGTTTTAAAAAGTTCAATAATTCATGTCTCATTTTTTAAAAATATTTATTAAAGTCCTACCATAAGGACGGGCGTTACAAAAGTAAATTCTATTATGATATATTTTCATAATTAATATTAGTAATTAGTTAGTTAGTTTTGTGAAGGTTGTATCATCATTTGAGTTATATTTATATAGAAGTTTGATTGATAGATCTTGTATTTGTAATAAAAACATATATATATATATATATATATATATATATATATATTATGATCACATAAATAATTTAGTGTCGAGCCACTCGGACTAACTTTTTTTACCAAATATATATGTATCTCAAGTAATTAGAAAGATATATGATAGAATAACTAATCCTTTTAGTTGAGTGAACGCAAGTAGCCATTCAACAATTGGGTACGTGTTCTTAATTAGACCATGGTCAATGGATGATATAACTTTGCAATGGACCCACTACTTGTATTAAGGTCTTGTTAGGATATTGAGATGAGATCATCTCAACACTACTTGTATTAAGGTCTTGTTAGGATATTGAGATGAGATCAACTGAGATGAGATGAAAAATCTGTGAATAGTAGTGAAATAGTTTGAATTAAAATATTTTATGGGGTTCTTGAAGAACAAAAAGAAAAGGTTGAATAAAAAATTATAAAAGTTAAAATTTTGTTAGAATATAATTTTTTAATATAACTTTTGTTTTAGGTTTGAAAAAGTTAAATTGTTTTTTGTGTTTTGTTTGAAAAATTGAAAAAGTTGAATGATTAGGTAATAATTAGATGAGAAAGTTAAAAATTTGAAATGAAAAAGTATTTGTATTTTAGTGGTATTTGGATGTTGAGATGAGATGAAATGGATTAAGAAAATCTCAACATCCAAATGCTAAGTCATTACTTCGGTGGAGTAAAAGCTATCAAGTTTCATTTTTTTTTCATAAGTTTAGCTATAACTTAACGTCGATATGATATAGGATATTGGATCTTCTATTTCATATTTTCAAGGGTTACGTTCGAGACAACAAAAGAAAGCATTATTATATATATATATATATATAAATATTTATATATAACAAAGCAAGATAGTTGAGATAAAAGCTTTATATATATACAATATCTAACCAAAATTAACCATTATAACAGAATGAAAGACAATTTGATTTAAAGCATTTCTCCTAAGGTATCACTACAAGAAAACAGGACTTTTCCAGTACTCAAAATCGTCGCAAATACCCCATATAATCGCCGCATTCATCTACTAGTAATGAAGCCTTCTTATGGAAAATAATTGATTTCATCAGTTGTAGCATATACATACATACGCATATATATATATATATACACACACTGATTGTTGACTAAACTCATCATCTATTGTCACCCAATGGTTAATTCACAACTAATTGGTTCCTCATAGTGTCAAATCCAAAAGTTGTGCTTGAACTAAAAGAATAGTCTATGTCGACACCAATGCTTAAAGAGTGTATAGGTGCATTGAGCAAGTATTCATTCTCTTCTATACAGAGATCAGCCTTTGCCCACAGATGTTTTTCCATAATTCTCAATCCCTCTAGCTCCATTGCGACTTCCTTCATAGTTGGCCTATCCTCCCCTCTTACACTTAAGCACCGTTTTGTAAGATTAGCAACTTCTTTTATTGCATTAATGTTATCGCCACTAACAATTTGATAATCAAGAATTTGATGTAGACGATCATCATCTACTGCAGAGTTAAAGTACATTGCCAAACTTCTATCCATTTCAGGCCTATCAAATGAAACTGCTTTCATACCTGTCAATAACTCGGCCACAACAACACCAAAGCTGTAGACATCACTTTTTTCTGTAAGTCGGTTACTATAAAAGTATTCTGGGTCTAAATATCCAAAAGTTCCCTTCACCAATGTAGCTACTTCTGTTTGATCCAGAGGGACCAATATTGAAGTTCCAAAGTCAGCTACTTTCGCAGAATAGTTATCATCTAAAAGTATATTTGCAGGTTTCACATCCCTGTGTATAATTGGCACAGAAGTTGAGGAATGCAAGTATGCAAGTGCCCCTGCTGTTTCTGTAGCTATCTTCAAACGCTTTTCCCATGAGAATGAGGATGATGTGCTTTTATCATGAATGTGGTTAGAAAGAGTACCATTTGTGATGAATTCATAAACTAGTAATGGCACTTCTGTTTCTAGACAACAACCTAACATCTTAACCACATTTCTATGGTTAATTTGTGTAAGCACAATTACCTCATTTATGAATTGCTCAATTTGACTTTGGTCACAAACTTTTGATTTCTTGATAGCAACAACTTTGTTCTCTGGTAGGACTCCCTGATAAACAGTTCCATAGCCTCCTTGGCCAAGGATTCTACTCTCATCGTAATTGTTGGTAGCTTTTTCCAATTCCTCCGCACTAAAGATTTTGACAACCTCCATAGAAGCTCTATAATTCAAGAGTTTTTGTTGTAACAATAAGCCTCCATTTTGTTGAAAAAATTTCTCTTTTAGCTTGATGAGTTTTCTTCTTTTGAGTCCACAATATATTGAAGAACCACCCATGAACAATACCAAAAGGCCAATGCTGATACCTGCACATATTCAAACATGTTATCTTTTTTTCCACCAATGGTTCAACAAATTAGTGAATCAAATAGGTAACTAGCTAGCTCACGTTAGAGCATGCTAGTGACTATCACAGTTGCTAGAATAGATTCTATGTAGATCCTGCATGATACATATATGGAAGAATTCCACCAACACAAAATATGGCACACCAAAAAGAATGTACCGTTCAAGCATTGTATGCAATACGTACTGGATTAATCATATCAAGCAAGCCTCTATCCTATCAAGCATCAAAAGGCCAAAAGTCTTCTAGGACTTTGAAATTAAAGAGCAAAATGATGGTGGGTTTTTTGTAGTACTTGATGGTACATAATTATATTCTATGTCTAGTCTGACATAATATATATATATATATAAAATAATTATATATACAATCATAAAATACGTAAATATTACATAATTATTTTTAATATAAAATTTATTATTAAAAAATTAATTTTTTTATAAATTTTATATTTATTTATTTTTTTAAACGAATTTCCAGCACTTATGCACTATATACACTGCAAACATAATTTCTCATGTACTGGAAGTGCCATTTAAGATCGTTTGACAATTGTCTTGCCTACTGATCTGACATTGCGTGTCCCGTCAACATTCATTTCAAAATTACGCTGATCCGTTAACACATGCAAAATTTGTGCCCCTAGCTTGGCTCGTTGGTATATATTCATGAGGTGGTTGGATCCAACCACCCATACGTAAGTGAATAGATTAATGACCAATTAAGTACAGAAAATATTGGTTGAAACGTAATTACAAATATATTAATTATTATTAAATATACTTACTAAGTGGAATTATTATGATATGAATGCTAGATCGGCCGGTCGAGGCTTTAGGCCTGCATCCTGTTCCGTTTATGATCTTCCCATCGCCCTCGTATCCGTCAAGGCAAGTACATGTGAAATTTCCCTCAATGTTGTTGCATGTTGCTGTAGTAACGCACGGTTTCGAAATTGAATCACACTCGTTAATATCTGAAACACAGCAAGAATACAAAAGATCGATGCTTAGCAAACCAAATGTATATGATCAGTAGATGATTCGAAACATTGGAACCCATATAAAAAATAATAATCTAGGATGATCAAACACCACAATTTATACGGGAAGAAAGCATAATCCCATGAGCATGCATATATATTTCCATAAACTCCAAATTCAGACAAAGTTTATTTGAGGTAATTCTTTCTATATGGATGTTCTTTCCTTAAAATTTTGGAGAAGCTTCTTTTAGATGTGCAAAACTCGTACCTTGGCAACCATATTCAACGAGATATGGATTTCCTTCATAACCTTTATTGCACCTGCATCGGTACCCATCCCCGTTTTCGGGATGATAACAATGGCTATTCATTCCACATACGTTCTTGGAATTTTCACATGTTTCTTTACCATTAATCGCCCAATCAAGAACCATTGGGGTCCTCCTGTTTGGCATGCTTCTAAGATAAACAGAGGAGAAATTGAAGCTGTCTTGTTTAGCCACAAAAGCAAAGCTGCATGGATTGAATTTGGATACTCTTGTGTGATTGTTATAGCTACGTGCATCCAAAGTAAAGTTCTTCAATCCTTTTGGGATATCAACTTGGCAACACCCAATCCCAGAGCATGACTCATTGATGACATTCTTGGGACTTCGACATATAGACATGCAGCCTATGGAGAAGCGTTCATTGTTCCGGTAAGCATTGAGGTAGGCGTAAGTGTCGCAGCCGACGGCCACAAACTTGTTTTTGGTGTTGGAAATTGTGAAAGCAGGGACACGGAGAGAGGGATTGTTGTTATACCCAAGCACACCACTCGAGTTTTCGTAACACTGACGGGATATATACATCAAGATGTCAAGCTCGCCGTCGATGGAAATGTTTGTGACAACCAGATTTTTACCGACCACTGGTTGGGGACGGCCGGACGAATCGTTACTACAATTAATGCGAAAATATTTATTTAGGTAGCAATCTTCAGTAATACCAAATGGATATGGAATCTTAACATCTCCACACCGATCCTGGCAGTGAGGCCTCTTGGCTATTGGAAATGCTACTACTGCAGCTGCCATTCCCGACACTAACACAAAAACACACATCACTAGCAAGAACATCCTGCTCAAACCCATTGCTCCCTGATCTGTTTCCCAGGAGAGGATTCAAGCTGTACTCTTTTGTTTTTTTTTTCTTCCTTTGGCCTGTTGCAAAACTTTGATAGATCATCTGTATGCTGATATTTTTATGGGATGGAGGCATATGGAAGGAAGAGAAGACCATTATAGTTATGAAAAAAAAAATTAAAATATCAATATCATTTTATATTAATAGATGATTTGGAAGGGACGTGTGGAATAGGTAGACAAAATTATTTCAAGGAAGACCCGGCGTTCCATGACTTTGGACCTTCATTCATGCATACAACTTGGCTTCCAAATCAAGCCAAAAAAGCTGCAAGTCAGGTCAAGAAAAAAAAGTTATGTTATTGTTGGCATCTCTTTTAGGTCGTAATTGTTAGGTTTATTAGCATTTAATATAACAAAATTATATATAATTAATTCATGGCTGCTGTCGTACATTGACCCAGTTGATTGTGTAAATAATTTGACTATAGTACATGTTCATATTAATTAACACCATACTACCGGGAAGAAAAAATAAGAGATTCTAGTTTTGGTACATATTTCAGCCCCATCATATATACTTAAAAATGAGAAAAATACACTTTGTATCCTTGAATTAATATCCAATTAGAAATTCAAGTTGTGTACGTATCGTGTAATGTGGACTACTACTAAGATGACGAAAAATGGCTGCATAACGTAAAAAGAATTTTAACTCTTAATAATCGTTGGGTGTTAATAGAGAATACATAGTATAGCCTTTTAATAATTCAAGTTGCAATGTTGTTTCAACTTTAAGGCCTAGTCTGGTTTTCATAGTGAGATAACATAATCTGTAATTAGTAGTGAAATAGTTTATGAATAGTAATAAAATATTTTGAGTTGAGATGTTTTATGAGATTTTGAGAAAGGAGAGAGAAAATGTTGACTAAAAATATTATAAAGTTAAAATGTTGTTAGAATATAATTTTTTAATATAATTTTTATTTTAAGATTTAAAAAATTTGAATTGTTTGAAAGTTTGAAAAAGCTGTAATGATTAAGTAATGATTAGATGAAAAAATTGAAGATTTGAAATTAAAATATATTTGTCTTTCTAGTGTTCGGATATTGAGATAAGATAGGATGAGATGAGATGAGATTGGAGGCTCTTGCTATCCTAATTAGGCCTAATAGTTTTTATTGATTACACTGCTAATTGCCACTATATTTCTCCTTGAAATTAAATATGATAAAATATTCAATTCCCATGCATTTGTTTTTGCAAAAGCATACTAAGGGGTTGTTTGGAAAATATTTCATCTCATCCCATCTCATTCCTAAATATTATTCATCATTTTCATATAATTATTACATAATCATTACAACTTTCTTAAACTTCCAAACTAAACACAAAAAACAATTCAACTTTTTCAAAACCTAAAACAAATATAATATTAAAATATTATATTCTAACAATATTTCTTAACTTTATAATACTTTTATTCAAATTTCTCTCTCTCCTTTTTCAAAATGTAATAAATCATTATAATTTAAATTATTTCATCACTATTCACAAATCATTCTACTACTATTCACAAATTTCTCATCTTATTTCATTTTCCAAGCATCCCCTAACTTCCATTAATTTGCATAAGAGTATACAAGATCTTGAATACAATTTGGAACACCTTCCATGAAAACAAGTTCAAAATCTAAACAAAGTGCAACTTTTGCTGGTTGGTGTGCCACATGATTTACACCCATTTTTACATATCGAAATTCTCATCCCTACAAGTTGGAGAGCAAAGTCTGAGTATCTTGTAGATCAAGATACCCACAGTTACTATAAACACCATCTGATCTCTATCTGAACTCTACTAAATTCTTTGCATCACCTTAAAAAATAACTGTATCAATACCCAGCTCCAAACACAAAGAAACAACCATGACATCTCCATAAGTTTTAGCAATTTGTGGTTTAGGATTGCCAGCCTTTGGTATTTGCTTAGAAGCTAAAGCATCTCCATTTTCATTTCTTAAGATAATACCAATTTCCATTTTCTGGCTGTGACTAGCCAAAGTTATGTCCTAATTTGCCTTTAAAGTTAGACTTTGGTAGACGCCAAGACTGTGCAGATACTTCATGTTGTAGTTAATTAATCACTAAAGACTATTTGATAGTTTGATACTCCTCTAGAGAATTGTGAGCCATAAGAGATAGTTGAGAAGGATGTTGGAAAATGTTATCATAAATAAGTTGTTCTATCTGAGCCATAACTCTAACAATGATCATCATTCTCTCAAACTCTGTAGTCTCAAAACACCACTCTAGGTACATCACAATTTCCATGAATTTGAGGCCTAGTAGTCTACATTTTTTAAGCTTCTTACTACAAATACTCCAAACATCATTTGTAGGACACTCCCACAAAACATGTTCTACATGTTCCTCCACTAATTCACAAATAGGACAGAGTGCATCCCTTACTACATTCTTCATCTTAAGGTTTTGTCTAGTTGGTACGACATTGTAGCAAGCTTTCCACATAAAATTGTCAACCACTGGTAGTGTATTTGATTTCCAAATACTCATCCAACATTTTTTTTTTCATTACAGCTTTAGGAAGAACCATGTGAGTTTTTACTATATAACTCTAGTCGAAGATGGTAAGCACCTTTTACAAAAAACCTATCGTCATTTGTACATCTCCATACCATCCTATCTTCACTAGCTAGAGGACTAAGGCATATATTAGAGATCATGTCAAGTTCCTTTGCACAAAACAATTCCTGCAATAAATTCTTATCCCATTCAATTGAGCCTGAAATAATCAGTTTTGTAAACCTTGGCATTCTCAACCAGAATTGATTTTGGTGATTGAATAGAGTAACTAACAGGTCTTAGAATCCATTTGTCTTTCCAGATCAGATACTTTTACCATTTCCTACTCTTCACCACAATCCTCCCATAAACAACTCTCAGGCTGAACAAATACTCTTCCAAACATAAGAAGCATGTGTAGGTACTGCTGCCTCAAAAAGTGAAGAATGAGGAAAGTATTTGGCTTTGAGTGTCTCAGCAAACAGTGATGATGGAGTTTATAGCAATCTCCAAAATTTTTTTGCTAACATAGCAGTATTAAAACATTATAGATCTTTGAAACCCAAGCCTCCTTTCTTTATTGCTTTGTCCATTTTCTTCTAGCTCAACTAATGAATTTTATGATTATTTTCCTTATGGCTGCAAAAAAACCTCTACATCATCTAATTTATTTGAGAGCAAAGAGCTTCAGGCAAATGAAATATACCTGTACAATATGTTGGAATGGCTTGGATGACAACTTTGAGAAAAATTTCTTTTCTAGCCTAAGACTGAAGTTTAGGTTTCTAGCTATTGATCCTCCCCCAAATTCTATCAGAATATTATCTCTAATTACTCTATCTATATTACTGTTGAAATGGAGAAAAGTCTTAGCCCGATTCAGTTGCTGACCATATGACCTTTCATAACATTGTAAAATGTCTTGTCTACTCCACTCCAATGAGTTTGCTTTGATGAAAAGTAAACTTAAACTATCATTAGCAAAGAATAAATGGGAAACCAGAATGACACCTTTTGAAATTAATACACCAGTAAGAGTACCATTCAACATTGCATGTGAAATGAGTCGACTTAATACTTCAGCACAAAAAATGAATAAATAGGGAGAAAGATGATTTCCCAATCTGATCCCTCTTGAAGGAAGAAAAACATTTTATGTCTCACCATTGATTAAATGTACCCATCTCAGCCCAAACCCCAATTTTTCCAAGACAAGCTTTAAAAAAAATCTCATTCAACCCTATCACAAGCTTTGCTCATATCAAGCTTCACAGCCATTTAACCTTCTCTTCCCTTTAAATGACTTCATGGTATGAAATGTCTCATGGGTAGCCAAGACATTATCAGTAATGAGGTGACTAGGGACAAAAGCACTTTGATTTGTTGATATAATATGAGGCAGAATAAGCTTAAGTCAATTGGCCAAGACATTAGAAATTATTTTATAGATTACCTTACATAGACTTATGGGATGATAATTTTTTAACTTGATAGTCTCTTTGACTTCAATCTTATTGATATGGTTAACTCATTTCCTCTGATTGGCACAAGTATGGTACTATTTTGTGTTTCGATCACCATATCTTGGCCAGCCCACTTTTTCCCTTTGCCTCCATCTGATGTCATCCTTCCCAAGCAAAATATTCATTGAAACCGTAGTTCTTTTACTTTAGCAACAGATTCATGTGATCTATCAAACTACAATGCCTCTATCTTTGCCTCAAATAGATGAAGTTCTCTCCTTTCATCAGCATATTGACGTCTACTCCATACTTTCAAAGCTAATCTACACTTATTTATAGAGCATTTGAGGGCTGCCAAACTATCAGATTGATGTTCCTCACAGCTTCAGCTATTCATAATAACTACTTTACTACTTTCATCCAGATTTCAACATTCCCCACATCTCCATATCTTCCTTCTAAAGTGAGAATCATCCCTTTGGAATTGAACACAACTCAAGATTGGATTTGATCTGAAATCGAATTTGGAATAACCTTAGCAAAAGCCCTTCCAGAAGTAGTGAGCCATTCTTGATTGGTAGGAGTTTTGTCTAATCTCTCCATTGTGAAAGTTTCATCCGATCTATTACATCAAGTAAATTCTGGTCCATGATAGCCCATATAACATAACCCACAATCCATCATAGTAGACTAAAAATCCTCCATTTTTCTAACGAATCTACAGCCACCACCTTTTTTTCTCAGAGCAACTCAATATTTCATTAAAATCACCCATTATAATCCAAGGAGAAGAAATCCCTTTGCTAAAAAATTTGAATAAGTCCCAACTCTCCTTCCTTTTGTGTGTGATTGGATGCCCATAAAACCATGTGAATAACCAATAGGAGGAACTCCTCTTCAGTATGACTTGAACATGAATGTATCTCAAAGAAGAATTAAGGAGACTAACATCTAATTCATTGTGCCAAAATAAAGCTAATCCACCACTAGTGCCCACACTATCAACAATTATCGAATCATCATAACCCAACTTCAGCTTCAAATTCTGTACACAAGTCCTCACTAATTTAGTCTCCATTAAAAAAAAAAATTATGGCTTATATTTCTTTACCAACTAGTAAAGACTACGAATTGCTCGAGGGTTGCTGTAATGCCCGTCCTTGAGGTGGGTCTTTTTAAGAAATATTTTGAAAAATACGACGGGAATTACCGTTCGATTTAAAAATTTTTACTGTCCTTTCCAGGGTGTAAGACTCTACATTATAAAATAAAATATGCTTTTATAATAAAAGAGGTTTGCGAGTTAAAAGAGTGAAAAATATAAATCTTTAAAATAAAAAGGACCTTTCGTACATTTAAAACCCTCATGCCTAGACTTCCGTGCTCTTCTCTTTTGGCCGTGTCCCTCCTGAGCGTACTGCTCATTCAGTTCCTGTGGGGGGAGGGGCACACATAAAAACTAAAATGAGTCAAATACTCAGTAAGCATTACTTCATACGGTTAAAATATAACAACATAGGTTTTCAGTCATGTATTCATCATTCCATACATACTATACGTACATGCATACATGTTTTCGTTCGTAAACATTAGTAGACGGGGGTTTTCATCTTTAAACATGCTTTTCTTTTCGTAAAACATTCCTCCGTCACTGCCTTCATTTCTTAAAGAATGCCATGCATACATACATTCTTTTCGTTTCACTTTCATAGGCCAGTGCACACTATTACGCCTCGCGTGCTAGGGTTAGCAGCTCTATGGCCAATGGATTTGCCCGTGGCCACAGGTTGGAATCCCATTCTGTCAGGGATGCAGCACTGGGTGCACTACAAGATACTACTACCCGGTATTTCAATCTGCCCATTCATTCATTTGGGTACCTCATTCATTCATTCATGTGGCTGTTACGTAGCTTCATACATTCATACATGCTCATGTTTTTCTTTCATATCTTTCTTTACGTTCATTCGTTCATGGCAGCTCTAGAGAGCTGTAGCTTTCATTCATTTCATGTGCATGAGCATGCCTTTCATATCTTTTCATTTCATTTCATGCTTTCACGAGAAAACGTCTTTTCGTGAGAAAACATCCTTTTCATGAGAAAATGTCGTTTGGGGCGAGAGCCCGAAAAACATCTTTTCGTGCATTATCTTTTCTTTGAAAATACATACAATAGATACTACGTATAGTCATCCATTCACATGCGTATAATTAATACTTTTGGATGCGTGAACAGGGACTACCAAAGGGGGGCCGTACATACTTATACTTTAAAGACGTTACTTTTCGTTCTTCTTTTTCGTAAAATGTCCGCCCTTGAAACAAGGGAAAACATTTCTTTTCTTTGTTTTCATAAAGAGAAAGCTTTTCGTTTTCTTTTTCTTATCTTTAGAAAACTCTAGAAGAGTATGAACGTAATACTTATCTGGACTCCATGCTACTTTCATACCATACAGTCCATTCATGCGTGTGTCAGATGGCAACCTACATGCATACATAACCTTAATGTTATTCTCTATCTAGTGCATAAGCAACTGACTAGGAATAGAGCTATGCTTTACTTAGAACACTCTCCTTCTATCCCGTGCTCTTTCATGTCCTTTTAGGATAAAACCCCTTGGAGACCCATTACGGTCTCTACTTCCTTCAACCTTGACATTCTACTTCGACTGCTTACTCATTAGGGTGAACTCATGATTCACCTTAGGATTAAGACACTACGACCTTTGTCCCATTCTTTTTATTAACCACATTCTGAAGCATGACTTAGATCTACTAAGTCACGCATCCCATTCTTAAGCAGTACATTCATCACAACCTTTATGTAATTTAGTTCACTCTACTTCTCATGACCATCTATACACATCACACGGCTCTAAGCCACTCCGAGGCTTAAGTACCGTGTCACCATGCTTAGGACAGATTACCCATTATATACGGTAAATCCGTTTGGCACATGTGTCTAACCAGATAACACACGTACCTTACTCCTTTATCATCTAAGACCAACATACCTTACGTTGGTCATCGGGTCGTATGGACAAGCGCCATATTTCGATACCAACCTTCTCTTACCCGGCTAGTACGACTCTTCGTGCTAGCCGTACCTCATGACAGTTTATCCCAACACTTGACACGATGAGACTTCATTCATAACTACACTTTACGTCACGCCATATAGCTTAAGACTGTTCCCAAGCTATACCGTGACCTTGTCACATCACCTTACATACATCCTAGGTCATCACAGCACAACTCCATGATTGACCACGTCACTTCATGATGTTGCCCAATCATGCTTCCGCTGCACTGCTCTGATACTTCTTAATCACTTTGCACTTATTCCCGGCCATAAGCCAATCACATGGCGACACCCGTCGCCTTGGACTACAGTCATACTTCATAGCAATTTCGGGACACTGTTCCACAGTTTTCAACACCATACACCAAGTTCTTCCCCTATCAACTATGCAACCATCCTCATCTTTGCGACACGCCATACGGTGTATCGCTGCACCTCATGGCGTACACTCCATGCATACTCTCTTCACAACACTACGCCACATCACCATTACGGCATACACACCATGTGGTGCATCGTCTCACTGCATGAAGTACACTCCACGTGTACTCCATTCACAACGCTACGCCACACCACCACTATGGTATACATGCCATATGGTGCATCGTCTCACCACATGGAGTACACTCCACGTGTACTCCATTCACGGCACTACACCACATCACCATTATAGCACACACGCCATATGGTGTATCGTTCCACCGCATGGAGTATACTCCGCGTATACTCCATTCACAACACTGCACCACATCACCGCTATGACACATATGGCATACTGATTGAGCTGCATTATTGCATAATTTATATAGTTAAAATCAATGTATTTTTAATTATTTTATCATATTATCATTGATTTTAGATAGAAAAATGATCAAGAGGCAATAAATCCAAGTTGTGATTTAAATTGATTAAAAGCATAGTTTATGCTTATTTTTATAACTTGTGATTTAATTTGATTTTATTGTCTCACATGCACAACACATTGTTAATATTTTAGTTTAGTTTTTGTTTAATTTTTATTTAATTAATTAATTTATTTTATTTTATTTTTTCTGCACAGGTCCTAAACGACATGTCGTTTAGGCCAAACGACATGTCGTTTAGCATAGATTTGATTCTGCCATCCAAGCCCAAACGACCCGTCGTACGCGTTAAGTTGCATGTCGTCGCGACCTTCATCTTCAACCTCCAGTCGTGCGGTTTCCAACTCCAAACAGCTGCTGCCAACGCCACCGTCAACCACCTACAGCCGCCAGCAACATCAGAAGACGCTGGAGATCACTTCTCCACAGAAACACCGAGCACCGACAGCATCACCATTTTCAACTTCCAGCATACGTTCGGACCACCTCAGCCCAGTCGTGCCCAATCTCCTCCACTGCACGGCGTCTCCTCCATGTGAAGTACATCGTGAGTCATCGTCCGAAGGTCCCATGCACAGCCCGGCAGCACCTCCACGTAAAAACTGAAAGCATGCATACTCTGTTTTTTGAAGAGAAAATAGAGGAAGTTGATGCCACAAGCCACGTCATTCCTCCTCCATCTCTCAGGTTAAAGTGGTCTCTACTCACACGGTCGGGCTCCACTAGAATTCAGCTGCAAAGAAAAGAAAAAAAGAAAGAAAGAAAATGCAGTGTAGTTTCGGGTGGAACTTGGTGCAGTCTCGGCTGGAAGCAAGAATAAGAAAATAAAATAAAAGAGTTGGTAAGCATGTGATGCCGATAAGAGATAGAACAAAAGAAAGAAAAAGAAACCGAAAGAAAATAAAAAGAAGATGAAAGCAGAACCATTCGGTGCATGCATGTGTTTCGGTGCAAGCTGGAAATAGAAAGAGAATGAAGTTCGGTGTAGTGCATGTCACTCGGTGCAGCAAAGAAAAATAAGAAGAATAAGAAAATGAGGTGCAGTCGGTTTCAGCTTAAGCAAAAGAAAACAGAAAGCAGTAAACATGCATGTGCAGTTTTGTGAGACTGGAAAGCAAGAAGAAAATAAAGAAAATAATAATATGCAGTCGGTGCAGCTTGGTGCAGCTCAGTGGAAGAAAAAGAAATGAAATAAAACTCAAGCAGTGCATTCGGTGGGCTGGAAAGCAAGAAAGAAGAAGAAGTAAAAAAATAAACAAGTCGATTTCGGCAGTGGGAAACAAGCCAGCGGATCAGTTCAGTGGGCGACGAAAGTTTTTATTCTTTGTGACTTTTGAAGCCTATAAAAAGGCTTCAAATGAACGAAGAGGATATCAGATTTTAGATTAGAGAGCATCATAGTTTTAGAGTTTTTAGTTGTAGTTTCTTTGTAATTAGGAGTAGAGTAGAAATAATATTTTAAGTGTGATTTTATATTTTTTGTTTTATTATTTTTACTATTATTTCAGTTTGGAGTTATTATTTCAGTTTAGAGTTATAAAATACATTTTCGTACTGAGGTTAGAGGTGAAGTCTAATGATTTAAATATTATTTTGGTTTATATTGTGAGTTTGATCAATTGAATGGTGTTATTATTAGAAACTTTGATTATCTATATATTTTTCTTGATCTATTGTGACAGTGGATGCTTGAAGAATCCCTGTGGTAATCAATTGGACTTGTGAATGTTTTCTACCATAAATTGTTCAAACTTAATCTTTAGTGATCGGAAGAATTTTTGGTGTTATTATTAGAAACTTTGATTATCTATATACTTTTCTTGATCTATTGTGATTTCCGAATACAGTGGATGCTTGAAGAATCCCTGTGGTAATCAATTGGACTTTTAAATGTTTATTTCATCAATTATTCAAACTTTAGTAATCGGAAGAATTTTTGGTGTTAGAAACTTTGATTATCTATATATTTTTCTTGATCTATTATGACAGTGGATGCTTGAAGAATCTATGTGATAATCAATTGGATTTTTAAATGTTTACATCATTAATTATTCGTGATTAGTTTTCTTGGGTGTAATTGTTAAATCCTCCAGTTAGACAGAATCATTATTCCAGTCTAACTGAGCTAAATTGATTGGGAATGATATTCTAAATTATTAGACGGATCCTCGAAACCTTAGTCATTTTTGTATTAATTTATTTTATTAAGTTCAATTATATTTTATTCCTTTAAAAATCTTCATTTCAAAAATCTATTTTCTTCTTTTTATTGCGCGTTCTTTTTAATAATCTATTTTTATTTTATTCACTTTATCACATTAGTCAATCCCTGTGGATTCGATCCTGTAAGATACTACAACACCTGTATACTTGCAGGTAAAACTGATCTGGATTTTTACTCATTATTTTGAGTGAAAGTTTAGACTCAACACATACGGTGCATCGTCTCACCATATGGAGTACACTCCACGTGTACTCTATTCACGGCGCTACGCCACATCACCATTATGGCACACACGCCATAGGGTGTACCGTCTCACCCCATGGAGTACACTCCACGTATACTCCATTTACGACACTTCGCCACATCACCATTATGGCACACACGCCATATGGTGTACCGTTCCACCACATGGAGTACACTCCACGTGTACTCCATTCACGATACTACGCCACATCACCATTATGGCATACACGCCATATGGTGTATTATTACACCACATGGAGTACACTCCACGTGTACTCCATCCACAACACTACGCTATATCACCACTATGGCATACACGCCATATGTTGTATTATCTCACCACATGGAGTACACCCCACATGCACTCCATTCACAACACTACGCTATATCACTACTATGGCATACACGCCACATGGTGTATTATCTCACCACATGGAGTACACCCCACGTGTACTCGACTCACAACGCTACGCCACATCACCACTATGGCATACATGACATATGGTGCATCGTTCCACCACATGGAGTACACTTCATGTGTACTCCATTCACAACACTACGCTATATCACCACTATGGCATACACGCCATATGGTGTATCGTCTCACCACATGGAGTACATTCTACTTGTATTCCATCCACAACACTACACTATGTCACCACTATGAAAGATGACCTCTACCATTTTCAACATCAAAAAAGTCCACCTAATGCCTTAACTTATCACCTTCAAACTTTGCTTCACTTTACTTCTGTTAATACTACTGCTACTACAAAATTTGATGAATTTACTTTATGGCATTATCGGCTAGGACATAGCTCCATGACTGAACATGTTTTGCATGAAGGTTACAACATTTGTGATAGACCTAAATCTCACGAAAAATTCCCTTGTGATATTTGTCCACTTGCAAAACAACATAAATTGTCTTTTCCAAACACTGTGAGCAAAGCCACAAGGGCTTTTGACCTTATTTTAGTAGACATCTGGGGTCCTAACCATACTCAAGCTCATGATGCAACCAAATATTTTCTTACTATTGTAGATAAATTTACAAGGTGCACATAGATTTATATGTTGAAAGCCAAATTAGAAGCAAGGATTGCTCTCCAAAACTTTTGCTCTCTTATTGAAAATCGATTAGAAACTAAAATCAAAAGTGTCCGCTTCAATAATGGGGGTGAATTTCATATGCCAATATTTTATCAAACAAAAGGAATCCATCATCAACTTACTTATGTTGCCACCCCACAGCAAAATGCCTTAGCCAAACGTAAACATCAACATATTTTAAATGTGGCAAAGGCTTTAAAGTTTCAATCTGGCTTACTCATGAAGTATTGGAATGAATTTTTTATAAGAGCAAGATATCTAATAAATCAAACACCCACTCCCAACCTTGATTATAAATCTCCCATTGAGATATTATGTCAAGTCAAGCCTACATATTCTCATTTACGAGTTTTTGGCAGCTTGTGTTTTGCTTCTACACTTAGTCATGCTGGGACTAAGTTTGAACCTAAGGGCCGAAAATGTGTGTTTTTAGGCTACCCATATGGTATAAAAGGATACAAGCTGCTTGACTTAACCACCAACCAGATTTTCATTTCACATGATGTGGTATTTCATGAGGACAATTTTCCTTTAAAACAACCACATCATACCAATACAAATTTTGTACATTTTCAAACACAACCTGTGAGCCATACTAAGAATCCAGACATTATTACATCTATTGAAAGTTTTGATTCCTTTATACCATCCACCGAAACCTTCACTCCTCTCGATCTTGAAGAGCCAAATAATGTCCTTGATAATATCCCTTCATCTTCTGTTTTTTCTCCTCCTTAAACCACCCTATGCAAGTCTAATAGAACTCGAAGAGCACCTGCATACCTGCAGGATTTCCATTGCCAACAGGTTGCTACACTTGACCTTTCCCAGTCAAGATCCGAGACTCAAGGCTTTATCTGATTCACTCTCTTATAATTCTCTTTCACATACTTTCAAGGTTTTTACTACTTCTATCTCCTTACATATTGAACCCACTTCTTACACCCAAGCCATTCAAGAACCCATTACTTGAACCCAGTTCCATCATAATGGGATCGTTTTCACTGGTCTTTTGAATAATCGAGACTCAGAAAATGGTCTGGAATGTCACTATTATGAATTATCAGTGGGCCAGACTAACATCACACTTTTGCAAAGTCTGATATGATTCAGTATATATATATATATATATATATATATATATATATTTATATATATAGTTAGATGAGTTATTCCATTTTTAGGTCGGTATGTATAACATATTATCCATATTAATTAAATGGTAATATTTGATTCGTAATATTCAAATTTTAAACTTTATCTTTCAATTCAAATTATGTTATGTAAGCATGACTTTACTATATTTGATGTATATATCAACTTGATAATAGAATTTTTCATAAGGAGACTGTTAGGGCCACCAAAAAGTGGTACCAAGATTTTCTATCGAGAAGTGTAAAATGTATTTTTTTTTCTAAGCATATTTTAAATCTCTTTAAAGAATTAAAAGAAAATACAAACTTATTAAAAAATACTTCCTAACATTAAGTTAAAAAAAAAAAAAGCCCCCCCACAATCGATAACCTGTCTCATGGCTTTTCTATGTGGGAGAAGCATTTTCCTTTTCATAATTAGACATTAGTTTAAGATCGAGTACATACATACATACATACGTACATACATACATATATATATATATATATATATATTATATGTATGTATATTGAGATTTAATAGTAATTAATTAATTAATATCTTGATTCTTGAAGTAATTGATGAATAATGTAAAAGGAGTAATTGATCACTTTGAGTGCAATCACACCCTAATATTCTTACCTCTCTTCCATCTTGATTTCTAAATTGACTAATTTTCCTGTTTGTTTTCTATTTCGTTAAAATATCTTTAAAATTAATAAATTTCTAAATTGACTAGTTTTCTTGTTTGTTTTCTATTAATTATATATAATGACTTCATATAGAAATTTCAACAAACTCATTTTCGTGTAGTTGACCATTCAAAACAACGTTTTTTCTCCATGTGAATGCTCGGTAAGGACGACTCCCATACTTCCATAGAATCTGCTTCTAAGAGCATGCATTAGTTACTTGTAAAGAGAGGAAAATTAACTGCGAGTCATGCCCCATTTGCTTCAAACACTACAGCCGGTCCATTATATAAGCTTTTCATGCGTATTTATGTTGTTCTGCTAAGGTTAAAAGGTTTATCCAATCCAAAGTTTGAAAATTCAGAATTGGGTAAGGACTGATTTAATTAATTGGTTGATTTATAAAAATTTTGAATCGGTTATTTAATCTTGAAAAAAATATATTAAAAATCATATATTATGCAATTCAAGTTGTTTCGTCAACAAATGAAGAATAGTAAGAAAATCAAATATGAAATGAAAAATTTTTGTGAACAATTTGGCCTTCCTCCTATTACTTCTTCTAGACAGAAGTACAAATACTCTGATAAATGTTGTAAACCTCACGAGATGAAAATAAGTAGTAACTATGATGATTTTTATAAAAAACCATATATTTTTTACAAGAAAAAATCTTTTGGTAAGAAAAAAGAGTTTTCACAATCCTTCAAAAGGAAAATGCTTTAATTGTGGCAAGTATGGACATTTCGCTAATAAATGTACAAAAAATTCCAATAAGTTCAAAAATAAACTTAATCAATTAAACATTAGTGATAACGATCAAAAAGATCTGTTTCACTCTTAGAAACAAAATCCTTTGCACATCCGATATTAATGAATTCAGTTCAAGTGATTCTGAGTATCATTTAGAAATTGGCAATTATATTAAAGATTTTTCTAAGAAAATTATTCCCTAATATGTTTCTCCAAAATTCCGAATATGACTTTTTCAGTCATATTTTTAACAAGCACAGAAGGAATTTTAAAATAAATATTATTTTGACATATATATATATATATTAATCAAGAACCACTTAATATCATATAGAATGAATATGTAGTAGATTAAGGTGCGCCATATTCAGTACCCTCCAAATTAACATCTTCTCACTTCTTTTAACCTTTCTTCTCTCACTCGTAGTATATATCGTAGGTTCCCTCCTTGAAAAAATTCACCAGTGATAATGTAAAAACAATTTGTTGGTATATATATCCTAATAAATAAACTTCTGGATTAATCTTGGCGTTTTAATTTACTTGTTCAATATTAGTTAAGTTCCAGCATTCGGTATTAATTTGGAATGAATATCAAACGTATGATCATTAATAATTGAATTAACACTGGAAATTCTATGACGTTATTTTCATTTAATTAATTGCATTATTGGAATATTTTCCACTTTGCATAACTAAAACAATTAATTTGGTTGCGACTAGGACATAAGCTTGGATAGTAAGTCAAGGTCATGAGCATATGGGGTCATTGTTGAACTGATACTTTCATACCGCGAGTCCATATAATATAATGTAATATAAGATTGTGGCAGAACATGACCGCAACATGCATAATGGAGACTAGATCAAAGCTGCCGGATGTATTATATCATGCTGATCGATCGGTACGTTATTAGAGATAATAAGCTTAGTTGGCAAAAGTTACATTTTTGTCATTTAGTTATGTTAATTTAGTTAGCTTATAACTATTTTGGACATGTATATAAACCAGATTCTCATCTATTTAATTATATAAAAGCTAAGTTTTAATTGCTAACTTGGCATTCAGTCCGTAATATTCGGACAATCTGCAAAGCAAACTTAGACCACAATCCAGCAAACAATTAAATTCAACCAGTGAAGCGGTGGTTTTCCAAACAAGTCAAGCGGTGGTTTTCCAAACCGTGCAACGGTTTGTCCATGTGTCCAAAAGCAGAGTTATCATGTTCCATTCATGGAACCGACGCTTCGAATGCAAAGTCAAGAGGTAAGTTGCAATGGTAAGTTGTCACATATATTTGGAGATAACTCAGCCAAATCCCGTGGATGAAGACTGAAGAGAAATAAAATAGACGGAAGCAGAACAAAGAGAGACAGTCGTGTGGGAAACACTCTAAGCCATCTTGGATCGACATAGAAGGATCGACATCCATCTCGGATTGGATGGACAATCTATGCCATCAGAACCAATTTTATCTTTTCCGTTAGATCTCTCACCTTTCCTTCAAGAATACATGTTCATCGGGTTCTCAGCCTCCGCAGGGAAGTCAACAAAAAATCATAGCATTTTTTCTTGGAAATTCTCATCTACGACTCAAGCTTTCCTGCGGAAGCCTTCTGAAAGAATTTTCCATAGAAATGTGGCTCGCCAAGTCTCCAAATATATCGAAAGTGGTTACAGAGCCCCGCCGAGCAGCTTCATGATCTTTGTTGCTGTTCTTGGACTTCGTACTTTGGCTTTGATCTCTTTCTATTGCAACAGTATGCATAGGGAGCGCACTGAGTCATTGATTCTTCTGGTTGACAAGAAGTAGAAGCCCACGTCACCGAAAAAGCCTCGCCGGTACACGGTTGTTGAAGTTTTTAAACCCACGCGGCGTTTTGCCAAATCAGAAGCCTTGGGAAGTGATTTTAGAGGTGTTCTGTGTAGAGGAACACTCCCTAATGGGCGTCATGTGGCGATGAAGTGGTTCTCGAGTCAATACCTGAAACCATCGCGCTTGGCTACGGGGCGAGTTTTACAGAGAATTGATGAATTCTCCCAGATTAACAAGGAAAAGTTAAGAGAAAGAACAACAATGGAGGCTTACGGACAGACCTGCAAATGGAGAGAAAAACAGATGAAAAATAAATGCTAAAGAGGAAGAGATCTGCATGGTTTTACAGCAAAAGAGAAACCGAAAATTAAAGAGATGGAAATGGAACCATTACCAACCGAAAATGGAGGAATGAGTGGCAGCATTCGCTGACTTGCAAAGGGGAAGAACCGAAAATAAGATGGAGAGGAAGAAGGAACGCAGCAGACGGCAGCCCAATAAAAAATAGAGGAAAGAATCGACACAAAATGAAGAAGGAGAAGAAGAGAAGCAGCAGCTGCACGGATTGAAGAAGTGGATGAAAACTGAAACGGAAAGGAGGTGGATAAGCAACGGCGCGCAGGACAAAGAAGGAGAAGAAAAGAAGAGTTGAAGAAGCCCTAAGGGCTGGACCAAACGACGCCATTTGGGGGGATTTAGTGGGCTGGGTTGAAGGCTCACGGGTTGGGCTGAGCTAAAAAAAATAAATATTAAACACACTCAGGCCTGGGTTTCACTCTATTCGTGGATGGTGTTGCGAGAAATACAAGACGATGATTGATTCATTGTGTTTAACTACTTTCCAATTGGAAGCCGAGTCGAAATAGGAAAAGATTATTTTGTGGGAAGATTTTTTGTTACTACAAGTCTTCTCATTAATGGGTTAGGTACAATTTCCTACTCTGTTATATCATATTTTCATTAGTAAAGAAGAATAAGAAACCGTAAATGACAAATATCCTTTAAAGATATTACAGTTTCACTATCATTTTTTAGCCTTTTGAAAATTATCCAGTTTATTACATTTTTTGGCAAAATAAAATAAGTAAAAATAATTATTCATTGGCACTAGACATAATTTTTAAATATATTATTTGACACTCTTCCATTTTGTTTAAATAAACTATATATTGAAGAAAAAATTAACTTTAATGTGCCTGAATCTCTGACAGCGGCGGTGCAACATAAGTCGATGCAAAAAAAATGTGCCGATCGGCAATTAGGCACTCTCCATATATATTTTATATAGGAATTCTCTATTTACATTTTATATAGGCATTCTCCATGAAATATTTATTGGTAAAATTAACTCTTTTATATAGGCATTTTCTATTTTATATGTATTTCATTTACATTTTTTTAATAATTATAGTAGTGATTATATATAATCAACTATTTAGATTTATAAAATTTAATATAAATAAAGGTTCGCGCATTGCGCGGGTTATAGGCTCGTTGTAATAATGCACTGTTCATTCTCATTGTGAAATAATTATAGTTTACGAGCAAGTGGAACATTTTTCTCCAAATACTCTTCCTATCTTAGGATTTCTACATGGTATCAGGAGAAAACATTTCTTTCGCTTGCCTTCGCACTCTGATTTCTTCTTGATTTTCTAGTATGTCAAGTTCTTCTTTTTCGTCAAGTGCTGTTGATAGTCAATTTACGATTACTCTGGCAGATGTTTCCAGTACTACAATCGTCTCTCCAAAGCTTAACGGCAAGAATTATTATTCTTGGAGTCGTGCTATGCTTATAGCGATTGGCTCTCGGAACAAGATCGGATTCATTGACGGCAGTCTTCAACCTCCAAAAATAGACAACCCCAACTACAATGCTTGGTTTCATTGCAATCTCATGGTTTCTTCTTGGATTTGTGCCTCAGTGACTCTAGAAATTGCACAGGTAATTTTGTACATCGAAACTGCTAAGAAAATATGGAATTTGTTGAAACATAGATTTCAACAGAGTAACGAAGCTCGAATTTTCGAAATTCAAAAAGCTCTTAACAACATCACTCAAGATCAATCATCTGTGAGTGATTACTTTACTCGTCTTGAATCTTTGTGGAACGAATCACATCAATTTTCGCCTATTCCTATCTGTACATGTGGAAAGTGTGCTGCCTGTACTTGTAAAGTTCTTGATTCCATCACTGCTCGTGTTAGAGAAAAATCTTACAATGACTTTTCTCATGGGACTGAATGAGAATTATCTTAGTACTAGAGGTAATATTCTCCTTATGAAGCCATTCTCTTCATTGGATGAAATTTATTCCTTAATCATTCAAGAAGAGCGACAACGTGGATTCTCTCGCACTTCTTCTCTGAATCAAGATAATATTGCAATGTCAGCTTCTCAAATTTACACTTCTTCTGAACCTATTGTTGCTGCTGCACCAAAGAAGAATTTTAATTCTACTGGTCAGAGAGAACCTCCTCATTGCACTCATTGTAATCGCAAAGGACACATTCGAGACAAGTTTTTTGAACTTCATGGTTATCCCCCAGGCTGGTTGTCAAAGAAAAAGAATCCTAGTGATTCTAAATATGGTTCTCACCAATACTCTACTAATCAAGTGTCTATTCCCTAGAGGCAAATACAGTTTCCAATTCTGGTCAAGTTTTTTCTCAAGAGCAACTTCAACAGCTTCTCAATGCTCTCTAACTTCAAATTAAATCTAATTCACCTCTAGGCATCTCTCCACAACCTACCAGTCATGTTAACATGGTAGGTATTTCCTCTCATTTTTGTTCTATTAGTTTTGCTGCAATGAATTGTCTCAGTTCCCTTTCTTCACAAAATTGGATTGTTGATAGTGGAGCTACAGACCATATGGTCTGTTCTCTGTCTCTTTTTACTTCACCTCCTACACCTGTTAATGCCATTGTTAGCCTACCAAATGGTCACTCTGCATCTGTGTCTCATATAGGCTCAGTTATGATTTCGACAAGGTTAACTTTACATAACGTTCTATATGTTCCTTCATTCACTTTCAATTTGATTTCTATGAATAAACTTACCTCAACTTCAAATCCTGCCATGATATTTTTGTCTGGCAAATGCTTAATTCAGGACCTGCTTGCCTGGAAAAAAATTGGAGTGGTTGATCAAAAGGATGGATTATATTTGCTGAACTCTAGTTCTTTTTCATGTTTTGTTTCTCAACCTTTACCTTCTTTGTCTTTCAATTATGTTTCCTCTTCAGTTTCTGAAAATAAACTTGCATTGTGGCATAGTAGATTAGGACATATGTCTTTGTCCCGAATGCATTTGTTACATGGTGTAATTCCTTATGTAAATTTTCACCATAATAATGATCAATGCCAAATCTGTCCATTAGCTAAACAGCGTAGACCTTCTTTTCCTATTAGCTTAATTAAATCCACTATTCCTTTCGAGCTTATCCATTGTGATCTTTGGGGACCATTTGCTATTCCTACTAATAATGGTCATCATTATTTTTTAACAATAGTTGATGACTTCACTCGTTGTACTTGGATCTATTTGTTAAAATTCAAGTCTCAAACTGGAAGCACAATTGAGTCCTTCTTGACTATGGTTGAAACACAATTTGCATCCAAAGTCAAGACTTTTCGTTCTGATAATGGAACAGAATTCAATTTGTCCACTCTCTTGTCTTCCAAAGGTATTATACATCAACATAGCTGCCCATACACTCCACAACAGAATGGGGTTCCTGAAAGGAAACACCAGCACTTATTAAATGTTGCTAGGGCCCTCAAATTTCAATCCAACATTCCTCTATCCTATTGGGGTGATTGTATCATGACAGCTACATACTTAATCAATAGATCTCATTCTCCTTTGTTAAACAATAAGTCTCCTTATGAGCTTTTGTTTTCAAATAAACTTTCTTATTCTCATTTGAAGGTATTCGGCTGTTTATGTTTTGCTACTAATGTCTCTCCTCATAAAGCCAAATTTGATCCTCGAGCTAAGAGATGTGTATTTCTTGGTTATCCATATGGTACCAAGGGCTACAAACTCTTAGATCTTGATACTAAATCCATTCTTATTTCTTGTGATGTTACTTTTCATGAGAATTCATTTCCCTTCCAAAATCAAACTCATTCTTGTGATCCTCAATCTGATATTGTCCTTCCTGTCTGTGTTAATGACATTAATTCCTCTCTAGTAGTTGATATTCCTTCTTCTAATGACATTAGTCCAGACCATCATGATCTGGTTGATGTTATTCCTAGGAGATCTTCTCGGATCAGACAACCACCATCTTATTTGCAGGAGTATCATTGCAAAATGGTTCCTACTTTTGATCAATCTTCACTCCCTTTGAGTTCCACACAGCAGGCTTCTAATAAAGCTTTTGATATTTCAAGGTATCTTTCCTATACTCGATTTTCTCCTGCTCATAAAGCTTTTAGCCTTTCTATTTTAATTCATCCTGAACCCAAAACCTATAAACAAGTTGCCAAAGATCCTAAATGGCAAGAAGCTATGAATGCTGAAATCTCAGCTCTTGAAAATAACAAAACCTGGATAGTTACTGACTTGCCTATTGGTAAGAAAGCAATTGGTTGCAAGTAGGTATATAGGGTGAAATATAAGGTTGATGGTAGTGTTGAAAGATATAAAGCACGCCTTGTGGAGAAAGGTTTCACACAAAATGAAGGAATTGATTATGCTGAAACATTCTCTCCTATTGCCAAAATGACAACAGTTCGATGTTTTTTGGCCTTGGCTGCAAGTCAAAACTAGTTTTTCTTGATGTGAATAATGCTTTTTTGCACGGGGATTTAGTCGAGGAAGTCTATATGGTGATACCACCAGGTTTTGCAAAAGAGGGGGAGCACAAAGTATGTCAATTAATGAAATCTTTATATGGATTGAAGCAAGTCAGCCGCCAATGGTTTTCAAAATTGACTACTACTCTATTGTCTTTGGGTTATGAACAATCTAAAGCTGATTATAGCTTGTTCACAAAGGTACAAGGTTATTCTTTTATAGCACTTTTGATTTACGTTGATGATGTCATAATTGCTTCAAATGACATGTCATGTGTTACTCAAGTGAAGTCTTATCTTCATGATAAATTCAAGATCAAAGACTTGGGTCAGCTTAAGTATTTCTTGGGTTTAGAAATAGCTCGAAGTACTGCTGGAATTTCTATTTCTCAACGTAAATATGCTCTTGAAGTTTTGGAAGACAGTGGTTATCTTGGTTGCAAACCTACTCTATTTCCTATGGATTCCAAACTTAAATTGACAAAATCAAATGTTAATCTTTTAGAAGATCCATCTCAGTATCGGAGGCTCATTGGTCGATTATTGTATCTTACAATAACCCGGCCAGACTTGTCATATTCAGTTCATTCCCTAGCACAATTCATGGACAAGCCTTGCAAATAACATTTAGATGCTGCCTACCGAGTTCTTCGTTATGTTAAAGGGACTCCTGCTCAAGGGTTATATTTTCCTGCTTCATCTTCTACACAAATTAGAGGTCTTTCTGACTCTGATTGGGCTGCATGTGTTGATAGCAGGAGATCTATTACTGGTTTTTGTCTTTTTCTTGGTTACTCATTGGTTTCTTGGAGCTCTAAGAAACAAACTACAGTGTCCAGAAGCTCAGCTAAAGCAAAGTATCGTTCCTTAGCATCAACTAGCTATGAAGTAATTTGGATATTACAAATTCTTCATGACTTACACATTCCTCATCTCTCACCTACAACTTTATATTGTGATAGTAAATCTGCTTTATCCTTAGTAGCCAATCCAATTCATCATGCTCGCACAAAGCATGTTGAAATTAATTGCCACTTCATACGGGAACAATAAGCAAAAGGTGTTATCAAAACTTTCTATGTCATTTCAGCTCATCAATTGGCCGACATCTTCACCAAGGCTCTCGGCAAAGTTTAGTTTCATTTTCTCTTATCCAAGATGGGCATTCATAATCTTCATGCTCCATCTTGAGGGGGAGTATTAGAGATAATAAGCTTAGTTGGCAAAAGTTACATTTTTGTCCTTCAGTTATGTTAATTTAGTTAGCTTATAACTATTTTGGACATGTATATAAACCAGATTCTCATTGTAATAATGCACTATTCATTCTCATTGTGAAATAATAGTTTACGAGCAAGAGGAACATTTTTTCCCAAATACTCTTCCTATCTTAGAGTTTCTACAGTACGTAGATGGCTCATGACCATGTAATATTATTTATTTCAATTTCCCATCCCTTCGTATTGCATGCATGGATGTCATGTGCATGTGTGTAATATTTTATTCAGAATCCGATTGCTTGTGTATGTACGTAATATCATATTTCAAATATTTCAAACCAGGAGAAGAAAATTCACCAGTTTGCAGGTAATGTTCCAAATAATCATGCATGTGACAGACAATCCTTTTAGACGTTGAGTGAACGTAGCGTGCAATATTCAATAATTAGGTAGGTGTTCCTAATTAGGCCATGATCAATTATATATATATATATATATATAAATATATACACATTGGCCAGCCCAGTTGTATGCTTAAAGTCCTCACTTCAATATTGCATGGAGTAATGGGTACCAAGTATCGTACTGATCTCTTTTTTTCTTTTTACAAGCTTAACTATAAATAGCTTACTGCATCCAGGATGGATCTTCTATTTCAAATCTTCAAGTATTATATATGCTTGAAAACGATTCAAACCTCAAAAGCAAGTTTGTAACTAGGGAGGAAACCTGCCTAATCCATCCATGGGGCAAGATCAGGGACAATAAAAGGGATGGAAAAACAACAATGGGAACCTGTTGGCTAATTGGTAAGAAAACTTGCCAATTAAATTGGTATGTGTATATATATACACACAACTTAAAATATATACATAAATATAATATATATAATATATGTAACAAAGTAACATCCATAAAAGAAAGGGTAATATACAAAATATCTATATAAGTAATATTGATAACAAGAAAAGAATGAAAGATAACATCATTTAAAATATTTCTTTAAGGTATATCTATTGATAATGGAGCCTTATTACAAAAAAGAAAATGAAGGTGTGCGGCAAGAAAATTTAGACATCAAACACGAAAAAATAGGAGAGATACACATATGTACGTACAAGTAATAAATTTGATCAATTGGTGAAGATCGTGATGTATGTATTGGCCATGGACTAGCTAGCTCATCATCTGCCGTCATGATCTAATGGTTTCACAACTTGGTTCCTCATACTTTCAAGCCCAACTGTTGTGATGGTAGAGGAAGAACCATTGTTGACATCAATGTTGAACGAGTGTGTAGGTGGCCCAAGCAAGTTTTCAGTCTCCTCTGTATGAAGTCAGCCTTTACCCAAGGATGTTTTCCCATAATTCTCAATCCTTCTAGCTCCATTGCCACTTCCTTCATAGTTGGCCTATCCTCCACTCTTACACTTAAGCACCATTTTGCAGTATTAGCAACTTCATCTATTGCATTAATATTGACATCATTGACAATTTGAACGTCAAGAATTTGATGCAAGCAATCCTCTTTTATAGCAGAGTTAAAGTACATTGCCAAACTTCTATCCTTTTCAGGCCTATCAAAAGAAAGTGCTTTCTTACCTGTCCATAACTCTGCCACAACAATACCAAAACTGTAGACATCACTTTTTTCTATAAGCTAGTTACTATAAAAGTATTCTAGGTCTAAATATCCAAAAGTTCCATTCACCAATGTAGATAATTCTATTTAATCAAGAGGGACCAAAATTGAAGTTCCAAAGTCAGCCACTTTTGCTGAATAGTTATCATCTAAAAGGATATTTGCAGGTTTCACATTCCTGTGTATAATTGGCACGGAAGTTGAAGAATGCTAGTATGCGAGCGCCCCTGCAGTTTTTGATGCTATCTTCAAACATTTTTCCCATGAGAGTAAGGATGATAGGTTTTTTTCGTGAATATGACTAGAAACTAATATATTTTTAATTATTTTATTATTTTATCATTGGTTTTATATGAAAAAATTGTGATTTAAATCCAAGTTGATTAAAAGGCATAAAGCTAAGTTATGATTTAAATTGATTAAAAGCATAATTTATGCTTGATTTTAATACTTGTAATTTAATTTGATAATATTCTCTCTATGCACAACACAATTTTAATATTTTATTTTCCATCTTTTGTCTAATTTTATTTTTATTTTTTTATTTATTTTATTTTCTTTGTCTAGTTTTATTTTTGTTTCTCTGATTATTTATTATTTATTTTGCTTGTGTAAATTTTATTTTATTTTATTTATTTATTTACTTATTTTGTTTTACAGGTTGTCCTAAACGACATGACGTTTTTCTTGCAGGAAAAAGGACTTGTCGTTTTTCTCTGGAATTGAATGTCATCCTTTGCTAGACGACGTGTCATTTTGTCCACAGAAACGACACGTTGTTTTCGTCATCTTCAACCTCACACAGTGCACTCCTCGACGGTAGCACCTCCATTTCCTGCGCATCACCACAGCCAACTCCTTTATTTTTCTACCCTAAAATAGAGCATTTTAGTCATTTAATTCAGATTAGTTGCAGTAATCACAAACAGCAAGCAAGAAAACGCTGCACGAAAGAAGCAACGGAACCAGCACCACTGTCTTGTTCCATTCCTCGCCGGTTGTTTCCATGCACACAACCACCACTCCATGCCGCAAGGAAGAAGAAAGATAAGGAGAAACACAAGAGGACGATGAGGTATATGAAGACCCGCACCATGGCCATCAACCACACTGCCTCCACAAACTGAAGCTCCACCTGCTGCAGTCCTCTGCGTCACTCCACGCACACTACATAACAACCAGCACGGCCTCCTCCTGCTACCGTGAGCCCTTTTGTCCACCACTCTCACTGCCCAGCTAGCAGTGCCGTGCACAGTAGTGCCACGAGAAGCAGAACGACGCTGCCATAAGGACAGCTTCCATCTCAGCCGTAACATCCACCTCTCCGCTCCATCTCTCTCTCAGAGTTCTCCATTTCGTTGCAGCGTGTGAGCGACTAAAGAAGCAAAAATAAAAGAAGAAGAAGAAGAATGCAGGAGATGGACGTAAGTTGCAAAAACCGTCATACACGGATGAAAAGAAAAGAAAAGCTTCAGATGGAGATGGCCAACTCACAAAGCGAGAGCTTCGAACAGCAATAAAGAAGTTCGTTGGAGCTGTTTTCGTGGGGACTGACCACTCACATGGCATGTCACACTGAGGCAAACAAAGAAGAAGGAAGAAGCCACAAGGGGACAAAAGCCACAGAGAATAACGAGAACAAAAAGGTGGGCGGAAGAAATAAAAAAAAATGAAGATGCTTTTCATTTGTTAAAAAAAAAACTCACGGACGAAAGGAGTAATATGAGTGGGAGACATAAGCAGCTGGCATCACGGACGAAACAAGCTAAGCACATACGAATGTAAAGGCTTTGAAGCCTATATAAGAGATTTTTAGCGGACTGGAAAAACTCATAGATTTTAGGAGTAGGAGTAGAGTAGAGTAGAGAGACCTTTGTTTATTTTTCAGTTTTTTTTTTTAATAAAGCTCGGGTGAAGATAGGGAGTTTGGTAACACATTTGAGAGCCTAATAGACCAACTGTTGTTACCGAGCTTTCCTCCTTCACCTGTAGTCTCCATTTTCAGTTTTATTTTTATTTTTCAGTTTAAAATTTATAATGAATTATTCCTTGCACTTTTAATTCTCGCTCATTTAAATTTATGACATTTAATTTTCTGCACTTTTAGCTTTCGTTCATTTAAATTTATGTCATTTAGTTTCCTGCACTTTAAATTATTGTCATTTACTTTTTCTGCACCTTTAATTTCTGCAATTTAAATTACTGTCATTTATTTTTCCCTCACCTTTATTTTCTATAATTTACTTTCATATCATTTAATTTTCTTGTTCCTTTAAATTTCAGTTATTTAGTTTCCAGCAATTTTATTTTACTGGCTTGCATCTCAACACTCAAAACAAACAAAATGAATCTGGTTCACGACCAGTAATCTTCTCATTTTCATTGCACTCTTCCATCCATTGTATATATCATCACTTTTATTGTTATTTTCTCATTATAAATATTTTCACTATTTTATACAAGTTTGTTTTTAGCAATTTTCCTGTGGAGATGATCTAGGAATTTATTCATTATTATTACGCGACACGCTCCTGCACTTGGGATAGCCTTTTGTGCTGCTCATTTTCGAACGAGTCATGTTTTTGGCGCCGGTGCCGAGGGGAGTTGCTTAAATTTGAACTTGTGGTTTTTATCTTTATTTTCATTTTTTTCTTATTTGCTATTTTTACTAAAAATAAAATAAAATACCATGTCAGTGTCCAGGATTTCCTGGCATGATGAAGTGATACCGACACGCGATTGCACACTGATCGCAATTGTCCGCTTTGGCAGAGTAGTTATCTTGCTTGTTATCCCATTTGTTTGGTGGTATTTCTTTAGGGATATTGAGTCTTAGAAAACCCGCTTTTGAATGAGTCTTTTCTTTTTTTTGCTTTTGTTTCATTAAATCCTAAAAAAAAAAAAAATGTGATTTGAATGCTCAAGACTAATTTTACAGAGTTGGAAATAAAGAACAAAACAAGTTTTATAATAATCTAGCAGAGATTAAATAGCAGACTGACCATCTATTTTTTGTAAACGTTGAACCTCTACTGTTAACCGTTGCTGTTCACTTTGTAATTGTTCCGCCTTTCGTTCCATCTCTTCTATGCGTGGTTGAAGTGCTTGAGCAAATTGTTCCACATATCCCCACAACTCCTTATTTTCACGTTTTAATATTTTATTTTTTTTATATTTATTTGCAAGCTTATCTTGCAATTCGGAAATCTGAAGTTTAAGTTTGTCAACTTCATTCTCTCGTGAAAGAAATCTTCGGGACATAGCATTAACGGCAGCAGCATACTGGGAACCCAGCATTCTCGTTCCTGCAACCACCTCAGCATCAGACTGGGTAGAGAAATATATCTCTACCCCGACCAAGGTGTTGATGGCCTCAGGACAGAGGAATACTGGTTGAGGGGTAGATGGTTCCTAATTCAGATCAAGAATATTGTTAGTAGAATGTTGGCTGGCCATTTGATAAGTGAGAGATTGAAAGGAGTTGTGAAAATTGAGAGAAAAACGAGAAATATGAGAAATGCAGAGATTGTTCTGTGTTTAGAAATGGTGAAAATGGTCTCTTATATAGAGGCCCGAAGCATTCAAAGGCTCAGCAAAGATCGATCTAGGAGGGACCCAGAGCAGAGCTCGAGGCCATAAAGCAATTGTTTGTTTGCAAATTAAAGCATGATCTGGACCTAGGACGGAGCTCGAGGCTTAAAGTGTTTGTCGTATTGATTCCATTGTACGAGATCCAGGGCTCCGTGATTTACGGCAGCTGTCGGACTCTAGGATTTATGACACTTGTCGAATTTCAGGTTTTACTGCAAATGGATGAATGCTCATTTGACTCTCGCTCAGTTGGCAGATCATCTCTGTTTCAAACTTGATCTAACTTGAGTGTTCCAGTGCTGAGAACACTTAACACTTAGCTGGAATGAAATGTATAAAAATTTTCACAAGAAAATTTTTCACCCCAAGCATTTCCCACTAGGCCAGGAAGTTTTTCTCTACTCTCATACTTACTTAAATACTGTTTCTGTTATTGCGTCTTGTTATTTATTTTGTGTTGTTTCTTTTATTGCCTCTCTTTGTTTAACTTCTATGTTGTTGTTTGTTTATTTATTTATTTATTTTTTGCGTGTGTGTAATGGATTACATAATTGTTTATTTTTTGTGTTGTTTGTTGATTGTTTCTCTTTCTTTCTTTTCTGTGTTAATTTTTCTTTTATTGATCATCTTTTCTTTATTAGTGTGTGTGCATTGGATTACACAATTTTTGCCTTAATGCAATATGCAATGTTATACACATCATTGACACACTCCATGTCTATCAATTTTTTTAAAAAATTTTGAGCATCTTGGTGGTGTAGTTGAGCGGAATTATTTTTTGAAAATTTATTTTCAACCCTGAGTATAGAACATAATTCCTAATGCATCATATTTTGTTTGATGCGTGACTTGAAACACCAGGATGCTATATTTATTGACATAGACTTGGCATGATTTATATATAATGAAGGAAAAATCTTGAATGATATTTTACACATGCTTACACTCGTAGTGTTCTTCATTACTATTCATTAATTTAACACAGGAGAAGTAAACTACAGGACTACCGAGCCCTTTTGCCAAAAAAAAAAAAAAGGGATCTGCCTCAGTGGTAGGGGCAAACTTAGGAATGTGTGGATTACGCGCACGGTCCTGGGTTCAATTCCCCACTGTTCGAATCCTTTTGAAAAACAAAATTGGATGAAAAAAAAAAGAAAAAAAATAATAATAAAGGATTAAGCGGTGAGCTTTCCTAAATAAAGGGCTAGAAACAGTTACCCAAACTCTGGGAGTTGAGCCTTCAACCTTTAAACAGAATTGGCATGAACACTGCTAGTCCCTTGGATTTTGAGATAGTTAGAATCAGAAATGATTAATCTTAAGGTTGAAAAATCCTAAGATAAATCCCGATTAGTAATTAAGAACACACAGTCGTTTAGCTACACACACACATCTGAGTTTTGAGACATTTTTCCCAATTCCTTGTGAAAGATTATTAAGACAGTCTTGGTGAATATAGCCCCTGGGAGTTGAGTAGTCATGTGTCGCATTTTGTGAGAATTCATTATTGTGTTTGATTGTTTTTGTTTGGATTTCGAGCTTTATGCAATATTAATCTGAATTAATTTTCACTATTTTGCTTAAAGGCTAGCAAAATTCTAGTTGAGGGGTGTGATTGAGATGCATTATTACATATTTTATATATTTAAAACCAATATATTTTTAATTTTTTTATTATTGTATTATTGGTTTTAGATGAAAAAATTGATTAAGAGGCATAAATCCAAGTTGTGATTTAAACTGATTAAAAGCATAATTTATACTTGATTTTAATACTTGTGATTTAATTTGATAATATTCTCTCTATGCACAACACAATTTTAATATTTTATTTTCTATCTTTTGCCTAATTTTATTTTTAATTTTTTTATTATTATTATTTAATTTTTTTATTTTCTTTGTCTAGTTTTATTTTTGCTTCTTTGATTATTTATTATTTATTTTGCTTGTCTAAGTTTTATTTAATTTAATTTAATTAATTTTTTTATTTTGTTTTACAGGTTGTTCTTAACGACATGTCGTTTTTCTTGAAGGGAAAACGACTTGTCGTTTTTCTTTAGAATTGAATGTTGTCCTTTGCTAAATGACGTGTCGTTTTGTCCACAGACAGAAACGACACGTCGTTTTCGTCATCTTCAACCTCACGCAGTGCACTCCTCGACGGCAGCACCTCCATTTCCTACGCACCACCATAGCCAACTCCTCTATTTTTCTACCCTAAAATAGAGCATTTCAGTCATTTAATTCGGATTAGTTGCTGTAATCACAAACAGCAATAATAACCACTGTCTTGTTCCATTCCTCGCCGGTTGTTTCCACGCACACAACCACCATTCCATGCCGCAAGGAAGAAGAAAGATAAGGAGAAACACAAGAGGATGATGAGGTACACGTAGATCCGCACCATGGCCATCAACCACGCTGCCTCCACAGACTGAAGCTCCACCTATTGCAATCCTCAGCGTCACTCCACGCACACTGCATAACAACCAGCACGGCCTCCTCCTACTACCGTGAGCCCTTTCGTCCACCACTCTCACTGCCCATCTAGCAGCGCCTTGCACAGCAGTGCCACGAGAAGTAGAACGACTCTGCCGTAGGGACAGCTTCGATCTCAGCCGTAACATCCACCTCTCGGCTCCATCTCTCTTTCAGAGTTCTCCATTTTGTTACAGCGTGTCAGCAACGAAAGAAGCAAAAATAAAAGAAGAAGAAGAATGCAGGAGATGGACGTAAGTTGCAAAAACCTTCATACACGGATGAAAAGAAAAGAAAAGAAAAGAAAAGCTTTAGATGGAGATGGCCAACTCACAAAGCGAGAGCTTCGGACAGCAATAAAGAAGTTCGGTGGAGCTGTTTTCGTGGGGACAAACCACTCACACGGCATGTCACACTGAGGCTAACAAAGAAGAAGGAAGACGCCACAAGGGGACAAAAGCCACAGAGAATAACGAGAATAAAAAGGTAGGCGGAAGAAATAAAAAAAATGAAGATGCTTTTCATTTGTTAAAAAAAAACTCACAGACGAAAGGAGTAATATGAGTGGGAGACATAAGCAGCTGGCATCACGGACGAAACAAGCTGAGGACATACGTATGTAAAGGCTTTGAAGCCTATATAAGAGATTGTAAGCGGATTGGAAAAACTCGTAGATTTTAGGAGTAGGAGTAGAGTAGAGTAGAGAGACCATTGTTTATTTTTCAGTTTTTTTTTTTCAATAAAGCTCGGGTGAAGAGAGAGAGTCTAATAACGTAATTGAGAGCCTAATGGACCTGTTGTTACCGAGCTTTCCTCCTTCACCTGTAGCCTCCATTTTCAGTTTTATTTTTATTTTTCAGTTTAAAGTTTATAATGAATTATTCCTTACACTTTTAATTCTCGCTAATTTAAATTTTTGTCATTTAATTTTCTGCACTTTTAATTTTCGTTCATTTAAATTTATGTCATTTAGTTTACTGCACTTTAAATTATTGTCATTTACTTTTTCTGCACCTTTAATTTCTACAATTTAAATTACTGTCATTTATTTTTTCTGCACTTTTACTTTCTACAATTTACTTTCATGTCATTTAATTTTCTTGTTCCTTTAAATTTCAGTTATTTAGTTTCCTGCAATTTTATTTTATTGTCTTGCATCTCAACACTCAAAACAAACAAAATGAATCTGGTTCACGACCAGTAATCTTCTCATTTTCATTGCACTCTTCCATCCATTGTATATATCATCACTTTTATTTTTATTTTGTCTTTGTAAATATTTTCATCATTTTATACAAGTTTATTTTTAGTACTTTCCCTGTGGAAACGATTTAGGAATTTATTCCTTATTATTACGCGACACACTCTTACACTTGGGATAGCCTTTTGTGCTTCTCATTTTTGAACGAGTCACTAGTAACGGGACCTCTATTTCTAGACAACAACCTAACATCCTAACCATATTTCTATGGTTAATTTGGGTAAGCACAAGAACTTCATTTATGAATTGCTCAATTTGAGTCTTGTCACAAGTTTTTGATTTCTTAATGGCAACAATTTTGTTGTCTGGTAAGACTCCTCTATAAACAGTTCCAAAGCTACTCTGGCCAAGAACTCTACTTTCATCGTAATTATTGTTAGCATTTTGAAGTTCTTCCGCACAAAAGATTTTGGCAGTCTCCATTGAAGCTCTATAATTTGAGAGTTTTTGTTGTAACAACAATCCACCATTTTGTTGAAGAACTTCTCTTTAAGCTTGATGAGTTTTCTTCTTTCTAGTCCACAATATATATATTGAAGAACCTCCCACAAACAATCCTACAAGGCCAATGCTGATAGCTGCGGATATTTAAACATGTTATCTTTGTTTGCACCAACAATTCAACAAAGGTACTGCAAATCCAATAGGCAATTAAGTAGCTCATTCATATAGACTCATCCAATAGGCAATTGAGTTAAAGCATAGTATGTGATTTTCACAACATAAAATCGAAATGATTACTGTGAGAATTTCATTTCTTATAACCTTTTAAGTTTAAGGAACTTTTAATATCCATCTTTTATTTCTTAATAGAAAGTAAATTTTTATTAGTTATAAATGCCCGAAAAAATATATATACTACTGAAGGAAGACTAGTTGAAATTAAAATCATTAGCCTTATTAAAAAATTGGCCAGTCCATGGCAAGTAGTCTTTTAGTTTTGGGATTCTATACACTTATCATTTATATAAACTGGGGAATATTATAAATTTTATTGCGTTCAATTGTCTATGACATCATATTGCAAAAAAGAAAGAAAAAAGCTATAAAAGAAAGGAATAAAAAATGGGATTGCTTTTTTTTTTTTGTCTAAATTATATAATTATATAAAGCAGATTTTATAATATTTATTGTGTTTTTAATACTGTTTGAGAGATTTAAACATGAATTAGTACGAATGAAGATTATCCTTTAATTTATCATTAGTTTTCAGATTGCCTTCAATATCAAATCTCAACAGTAACAAAGTTGGAAGATATAAGATAAAAATAGTCAATGGAGTTTTATTGGTGCTTTACTAATCAATTATCGATAGTAATTGGTTGAATATTAATTGCTGTTATTCATATCATTGTCAACTAGTTTAAAGATAAACATACATATAATAGCACACAAAATTATCAGAATAGAATAAGAAAATATGAAAAACGTTGCTCTAGATCTTGTTATTTTCAGTATCTAGACACATCAATGTCCAGCCGGGAACGTTGAGCAAGGAGGCCGGCCAGTTGCGGCCGCTGACACAACCATTGACCAAGTAGCTAAGGATCCAAATCCCTAATAATATTAGGTATTATATATGTAATTATTGGTTTAAAAAATAATTTTAATGCAATTGTATATAATTATAATATATTATATATATACTTACCGAGATGATATTAATATTGCTAGATTTGTTGGCCCGTGCTATAGGTCTGCAACCTATTCCACTTGTGATGTTCCCATCACCTTCGTATCCGTCGTGGCAAATACAGGTAAAATTCCCATCAGTGTTCTTGCATGTTGACGTAGTGGTGTTGCAGGGGTTCGGGTCTGCTTCGCACTCATTTATATCTGAATTATCGGAGCAATAATACAAACGATTGAACTATTTCGAACCGGCCATTAAATACATAAATATTTTATAAGGAAATTGATTATACTATATATATATATATATGTATATGTGGCATATACAATCAAAACCAAGAACGTCATATGAATAAATTCAAAATTCAGGTATAGATTGATCTTTGGAGTTTCATTTCATGATTTGAATGTTCATTAATTTGTTAAAATATTATTGGAGAAGCTTTGAAACTCGTACCTTGGCAACCTTCATTAATGCACCTGCAAAGATATCCATAACCTTCATTAATGCACCTGCAAAGATATCCATAACCTTCATTAATGCACCTGCAAAGATATCCATCACCGTTTGAGGGATTATAACATTGGCTGTTCCTTCCACATACGTAACCGGGCTGGTTTTTGGCAATTTCACATGTTGTATTACCGATTGCCCAATCAAGAACCATTGGATAGGTCGTATTCCCTCGCAGGCTTTCAAGATAATCGGAGGAGAACTTGAACCCGTCTTGTTTAGCCACAAAAGCATAGCTACACGGATTGAATTCAATGACATCTGCGTGATTGTTATAGCTACGTGCATCTAAAGTAAAGTTTTTCAATCCATTCGGAATGTCAACCTGGCCACACCCAATTCCAGAGCAAGATGATCCATTGGCGACATTTCTAAGACTTTGACATGTAGAGGTGCAGCCTATGGAGAAGAATTCGTCGTTCTGGTAAGCATTGCGAAAGGCGTAAGTGTCACAGCCGATGGCCACGAACTTGTTTTTGGTGTTGGAAATTGTGAAATCATGGAAACGGAGAGAGGGTTTATGGGTTTATTCTTAGGCACATCACTCGAGTTTTGAAAACACTCAAAGGATATAAAATTCATGATATCAAGCTGGCCATCGATGGAAATCTTGGTGACAACTATATTTCCCAACAGTGGTTGGGGTGAACTAGAGGAGTCGTTACAATCTAGCCAAAATTCTTCATTTAGGTAGCAATCTGTAGTTGTACCAAATGGATAACGAATTTCGACATCTCCGCACCGATCTGGGAAGTTAGGCTTGGCTAATGGAGCTGCTACTGCGGCAGCTGCCAGTTCTGACATTAATATCAGAACAACACATGTAATTTGCAAGAACATCCTTCGGAAACCGAAAGACAAAGCTCCTTGTGTTTCCTTGAAGAGGATTTTACAAGTTCTTATGTTAAATTCAAAGGAAGACTTCTGAGAGATTCTGGACTTTTAATTTAAAGGATGGAGGCATATATATAGATCAGGAGGAAGACCCACTCCGCGCACCGTGAAATATTATTGGACTTTTATTGCATTAAACCGCTGTAGAAGTGGGGCCTGCACGAGGTACGCTTTGACGTGGACTCGAGTGAAAAAACTATAACACGAGTATATATATTTACGTCAAGCCTTTCAGTTTTTATATTAAAATAACTAAATTTTGATGTAAAAACTAACTAAATTTTAATATCGTGGCCATACATGCATGACAACTAACTAAATTTTCTTAGAATACTAATTATTTATCAGTATTCTTGGAGACAAGGCATCATTTAGATAGTAAAAGTGTTTCATCCTATCTTATTTTATCATTACAATATTTTTAAATTTTTTATAAAATATAATAAACAATTTAACTTTTTTCAAATCTCAAAATAATAATAATATTAAATAAAAAATTACTGTAGCTGTAAATAATTTTCCCAGGTAAGGGAAGGAAATTGTATCGTTTGACATATAGGTATCCTATCGGTATTGCCAATATTACAAGTAATATTCACAATTTAGATCATTCATTTTGAGCTAAAATGCTTTAATGGATATAGTTTCTGTTGTAATTTATTTTGTGGGGTTCCTTTTAGGCTTGTCATTTGCCTTTCAAGTTACTATCAAAACCAAATCAATAGCTTCTGTGTTTGTGGTTATGCTTTCCACGTACTTGATTGATCATTTGTTTAAATGATTTTGTTATTAGCAGAACAGAAACTGTGTGAAGGGGCTGACTTCCATATTGGTGCTATTTTCAGTCAAATTTGGAATTAGAGAGAGATTTTGTATTCCTTGCTCATTGAAAGAATTACGACGCTCAAGCTCTTAATTATATACCATAAGTCAAATGCTGCTGAAGTCGAATTGTAGTAGTGTTTCGGGGCATAGCTTCTTTTCCTTTGTTTATTGGTAATTTACTTAATTGTAGTGCACGTAGAGCCATGGGCTTACATTATACCCCATTTAAGTTAGGAATGTTATAATACCTGGGTTTTTCCTTCATAATTATGTGAAGTTGGATCACAACTCACGTCCTAACATGGATAAACCTTGAGTTGCTAATATTTACTGATGATAGAGTATAAATTAGAGGAGACCTCAACAAGAAATTATGCTCTGTTTATAGGTATCGAGTTATGATACTATACACATATTTTTGTCCTTAATTTTAGCTCCTCCTTTCCATATTTTTTGCTTATTTATTAACATTTTTCTTCTTCTTGAACATGGCTATATCACACTTCATTAGATGAAAAAGTTAGTATGCGAGAGACTAGAAACAAGTTTTAGTAGAGTTTTGTGTGTTCTGTAAGCTTTTTGGTGCATTTTGCATCATTTTAGAACATATAGATGATCCCATTGACTGCACTATTTTAATCATCCTCTTTGCATATGAATCTTATCATTTAGGGTATGGTTCCCATTTTCATAATTTGTTTCTATGGCCTTGTTTTTCCCTTCATCATTTAGGGTATGGCAAACTAAAGTTTTGTCACCAGACTAATTAAATGGAACCATGGCCTGTATCCAACATGTATTAAGTATCTTATGTTTGGATTTGATGTACCCGAGGTAAGAGCCAGCTCTGAGCTTCAAGAATCTGCTTCTTTTTCTTCTTCTTCTAGTTAAGAATATTCATGAAGCATTATCAGCTTATGGCGGTCACACAAAGCAACATATGCAAGAATTGAATGGATCCGTTTTCTCTAAGGGGTACTTTATATGATCTGGTGCTAAGAAGATGGGCCAAAATTATGCTTGGGCTTATCAGTTGTCTTCAATTGCTGCATTTTAATTGGTTAAAGCTGTTGCAGATCAATAACAGATGCTGAAGGGATTCTATATGCTTGGACTTTGCTCAAGAGACCTGGTGTTTAATTTTAAGTGGTTTTTAATCTTCAAATCTTGCTAACATTTTCCCTCCATGAACTTAGGAGAGTTGGTGTTCTATACTCTGCAGCTTGGTTTTTTCTACATGGATTTTGATCTAATTTCCAAAAGACTTGAAGAGGGTTGATAATAGGTCCCAACAGTTATTTAAATAATAAAGTAGCTGTTTTTCTCTTCGGGTGAGAAAGTACCGCACTAGGTAAATATCAAATGATTACTTGAAAAACCACTGATAACTGTTGGCTGCTTTAAATAAGCAGAGCCTTGTACAAAGCAAACCGAAACAAAAGTAAAAAGGAGAAACTACAACTAAATGTAAACCCACGTAAAACATCACACGTAAACACGTAAAAACAAACATGCACTTTCATGTAAAAACCCAGCAACTAACGGAAATAATTATGGCGTAAATCATGCAACGGCCCGTGACCCATTCTGCTGCCTCAATCTTCTCCCAGTGCAACCATCTCGTTCTTCACGTGCCCCTACTTCTTCGCTGCATCGGTTTATCCTTTCTCTACGTACGTCCACCTTCTTGCATGCAACGCATGCAATGAACGTTTTACGTTCATTTTCATTCCAGGTACTTGGCATTTGGCCTAAAGGCCCTTGTTGACCGTCGTGGCCTATCAATACTCCCCCCATTAAATGGATCCTTGTCCTTAAGGTCCACGCCTGGATACTTCTCCAGCAGGTGTTTGGTTGCTTCCCAGATCGCCTCTTCTGCAAGTAGATTTTTCTAGTGTACCAAACTTTCTTCGATGATCTGGGCCCCCTGTTTTACCCAGCGGTGATCTAGAATAGCTTGTGGTTCCAGCATTACGACCCCATCGTCAGTGAATGGAGGCAACTCTGTGCTGTGCGTCACCTCATTCTTGTCCTTAGTGTTGTATCGTTTGAGGAGAGAAACGTGAAATACAGGGTGAACGCGTGACCCTTCTGGTAACTGGAGCTTATATGCCACCGAGCCGATTTTCTCAATAATTTTGTAGGGTCCATAGAAGTGGCTAGCCAATTTCTGATAGACCCGTTTGAAGACTGTTTGCTGGCAGTAAGGATGTAGCTTCAGAAACACTAATTCGCCAACTTCGAAAGATGCATCTCTTCATTTCTGGTCTGTAAATTGTTTCATCCGATTAACCGAGCGTGCAAGTTGGCCTTGAGTTGTTGGAGTAACTCATCTCGGTTCATTAGTTGCTGATCTACTTCATGCACTGGTGAGAGTCCTTGGTGGTACGATGGAATGGCTGGTGGCAGTCGGCCATACAGTGCCTGAAAAGGTGTCATCCCCTTGGAGATGTGGTATGTGGTATTGTACCAGTACTCAGCCCAAGGTAAATAGAAGCTCCATTTGCGTGGCCACTGATGAACGAAGCATCTGAGATATTGTTCAAGGCATCGATTGACTACTTCCGTTTGGCCATCGGTCTGCGAATGATATGCAGAGCTAAGCTGTAGTTTAGTGCCAGACAAACTGAAGAATTCTTGCCAAAAGTTGCTTACGAAAATTGGATCGTGGTCACTAACGATTGATCTAGGCATTCCGTGTAGCTTAAGTACTCCCTCCACAAATTTTTCTGCAACACTCTTAGCTGTAAAGGGATGAGTTAGAGTAAGGAAGTGGGCTGACATACTGAGTCTATCGACGACTACCATGATGGTATCCTTGCCTTGTGAGGTCGGTAACTTCTCAATAAAATCCAGCGTAATGTCATCCCATACTTGGCATGGAATGGGTAACGACTGTAGGAGTCCTGCCGGTGCCAAAGTTTCAACCTTTGTCTTCTAGCACACTACGCAACTTTTGATATATTCTTGGACCAATCTGAGCATCCCAGGCCAATAAAATTGTCGCCTCAATTTTTTGTATGTGCACAGTATGCCTGAGTGTCCGCCCACTTTGGTGTCATGCATCTCATGCAGCAGTTTGGCACGTAAGGTAGGATCGGCAGGTATGAAGACCCTTTCCCTGTAACGCAATAAACCATTGCGCCACACATAGTGTCCGTTGGGTTGGTCAGTAGCTAAACGGCTCATGGACTGGATATATGGGTCCTTTGCTGCGTTTTTAATGTCCTCCCATACGTCAACCTGAGGAAGAAAAATGTGGTGAAGAACTGAGCTACCTTGTTTTCGCGAAAGAGCATCTGCTGCAGAATTCTCACGTCCCGGTCGGTAGGTGATCTCGTAGTCATAGCCTAATAGTTTGGCTACCCACTTTTGTTGCTCGGGTGTGGTGATGCGTTGCTCCAAAAAATACTTCAAGCTTCGTTGATCCGTCTGAATATAGAACTTTCGGCCTAGGAGATAAGGCCGCCATAGTCGTATGGCTTCTACAATTGCTAGCATCTCTTTGGCATAAGTGGACCAAGACTTTTTTGCTATCCCCAGTGCCCAACTCATGAACGCCACTGGTTTACCTTGCTGGGACAACACCGCTCTGATGCCCTCTCCCGATGCATCGGTTTCAACAGTGAAAGCGTCATTGAAGTTGGGCATTGCTAGCATTGGTGTGGTTGTCATGGCCTTTTTGAGATCAAGGAAAGCAGCTTCTGCTTCCTCGTGCCACCCAAATTGGCCTTTCTTAAGGAGATTGGTGAGAGCCCGTGCGATTATGCCATAGTTTTTGACAAACTTCCGATAATAACCTGTCAATCCTAAAAACCCACATAGCTCAGAAATATTAGTAGGCCGAGGCCATGCTATCATTGCTGCAATTTTTTTGTCGTCTACCTTGACTCCCTGGCTGGTGACAATATGTCCCAAGTATTCCAACTCTTGTTGCCCGAAAGCACATTTGCTAGCCTTGACAAAGAATTGTTGCTACTTCAATATGGCCAGTGTCTGTTTTACATGCATCAGATGCTTATCCCAAGTAGGACTATACACTAATATATCATCGAAGAAAACGAGTATAAATTTTCTAAGATGCGGGTGGAATATTGAGTTCATAATAGCTTGAAAGGTTGAAGGCGCATTACACAGGCCAAATGACATAACCAAATATTCGTAGTGTCCAAATATCTGGAGGATTTACTCGTACCTGATGGTACCCAGCTCGCAAATCTAGCTTGGTGAAATACAAAGCTCCATAGAGTTCTTCCAACATATCATCAACCGTGGGAATAGAGTTCTTCACGGTGGCAGCATTGAGTGCACGATAATCTGTACAAAATCTCCAGTTTCCATCCTTCTTCTTCACTAATAGTACTGGCGATGAAAATGGGCTCGTACTGGGTCGAATGAGGCCTGAGTTTAACATATCGTGGACTTGCTTCTCGATCTCCTCCTTTTGATAGTATGCATATCGATATGGTCGGACGTTGATTGGCTCGGTTCCTTCTTTGAGAGCAATGCAATGATCAACCGCTCTTATGGGTGGAAGACCCGAAGGTTCCTGGAATATTTCTGGAAACTCCTGCAATATTTCCTGCATGTCTGGATGTATGTGTTGGTGCGCCTCCTGAGCACTAACTTGTAGGCATATTGCGAAAATGGACTGGTTCTGGTGAACCTCTTTTGCTAGCTCCTTCAGTGATGTAGCTTGAATAACTTCACCGTCGGCCCCTTGTAATCGCCTGATCTAATTCTCCCAAAGGAATTCCATGGTCAATTGCTTCCAGTTGCATACCACGGAACCGAGCATTTCAAGCCAATGAATTCCCAGGACTAGGTCCAGCCATGTAAGTGGAAGAGAATAGAGAGTTAAAGAGAAAAGAGTGCCTTGAAGGTCCACTCGTACCTCTTCAAAACGCCCTTGACAGTTCAGTTTTTCCCCGTTAGCTATTCGCACAGTGAACCTCTTGGTTGGCACCACAGGTAGTCGTAGTTCAGTAGCCAACCGCTCACTAATGAAGTTATGCGTTGATCCACTGTCTATTAGTACAATGACACGCGGGAATTGATCCTAGCAGCTACTCGCATGGTCCTGGGTGCAGTCCAACCTGTTAATGCATGCAATGTAATCACTGGTTCAATAGGCTCTTCATGGTTCTCCTCCACTGGTTGTTCTTCAGTTACATCATCACAAATAACGTTTTCACTGCCATCGTGTCCCTCCAACATAAGAATTCATGGCCCTTGACATTTATGCCCTGCAGTAAAACGCTCGTTACAGTTAAAACATAGGCCTTGGAGTCGCTTACGCTGCATTTCATCCCAACTTAGATGTCAAACAGGAGCGATAGGTGCTGCTGGTGCTGTTCGGTTTACTGGAGGAAGAGCTAGGGGAGCTCGCACTGGAGGTGGAGGTCTTATGAACCTCCGTTGTCTCGCTAGTTGGTAATCCTTCATGCGCGCAAGGCTGATGGTATCTTTTAATGTTTGTGGTCTAAACATTCGAATTCCGTCCGAAATGTGCGTACGTAATCCACCCATAAATGTGCCCACAAGAGCCTTTTGTGTCCAGCCTCTGACTTGATTGCCCAAGCGTTCAAATTCCCTCTGGTATTCACGCAGGGAACCAGTCTGTCTGATCCTTGAAAGGGCTTCATCAAAATCTTCGCATTCTGAAGGCCCAAAACGAGCCCAGAGTTCATTTTCAAAATCTATCCACGATAGAACGCGTCCATCTTCTTGGAATGTTCTACGGATCCACTGTCACCACTGGTTGGCCTCTCCTTCCAAATGGTAGGAAGCCAAAGAAACTTTTTGAGCTTCGGGAGTATTTTGGAATTCAAAAAATTGGTTCACACGATTGAACCACTCCGTCGGATCATCTCCTGAAAATTGAGGAAATTCAAGTTTCGCTGTTTTGGAGGATACAACCAGTCGACCTCCATCGTTGCCTTCTCTGTGATGGTTGCCGTGGTTGGGGTTCTCCTGGTTTGCAAGTAAGACATCAGAGAGACGGTTGAGAGTTTCTTCAACATGACGAAGCCTGTCGGCCATGCCGAGCTCCATCCTGTGTAGCCCTTCTTCTAACTGCTCAATACGCTCTTTATTGGTTCCCATAATAAACCTGGCTCTGAGGCCAATGATAGGTCCCAACAGTTATTTAAATAATAAAGTAGCTGTTTTTCTCTTCGGGTGAGAAAGTACCGCACTAGGTAAATATCAAATGATTACTTGAAAAACCACTGACAATTGTTGGCTGCTTTAAATAAGTAGAGCCTCGTACAAAGCAAACCGAAACAAAAGTAAAAAGGAGAAACTACAACTAAATGTAAACCCACGTAAAACATCACACGTAAACACGTAAAAACAAACATGCACTTTCACGTAAAAACCCAGCAACTAATGGAAATAATTATGGCGTAAATCATGCAACGGCCCGTGACCCATTCTACTGCCTCAGTCTTCTCCCAATGCAACCATCTCGTTCTTCACGTGCCCCTACTTCTTCGCTGCATCGGTTTATCCTTTCTCTACGTACGTCCACCTTCCTGCATGCTGCATGCAACGCATGCAATGAACGTTTTACGTTCATTTTCATTCCAGGTACTTGGCATTTGGCCTAAAGGCCCTTGTTGACCGTCGTGGCCTATCAGTTGAGAACCAGGAAAGAAAGAACTACTTGAAGGTGTATTAAGGTAGAGTTTCCCTGTTCTTTCTACACTGTTCTTACAATCATCATATAAGTTCCATAATCTAGCTACTATGTTCCATAATCTTTTACACAATAAGAAATAATTGAATATGCTAGAAATATAAGTTCTACAGTTTTTTCTAAGTGGTTTGATTTCTTGTGACACGCATCTCCTTGATGGTGTTTTCCCAGCTGTAAAAATTATGTGATATAGGATATTGTCTATATTTTTTTCCTTAATACCTCATGGTTTATGAATTTTGGATTTTCCTTTCAGCTGGCCTAACGAAGCAAAATAAAATTGGACCGCTATTTAAAGGAGATCAGAACTGTTGTTAATTTGTTCCCAGTTCTTTTTTTCCTTTTTTTTCCAAAAGAGCCGTAGCCCCACTTCAGTGGCCCCATCCCAAGTATATTAGTAACCCTCACTTAAGGCGGAGGAAAACCTCTATTACAAGCCAACCTTACTTAAGCAACCAAAACAAACTAACCAACCACAATCATAGCAGGACTAAACAAACCTACAAGCCAAAATGCAGAAACAAACTTGCAGTATCTAACAGGCCTACAAAATGAACCAGACAAAAACAAAAGACTCAAGGCATGTGCAAGGTTGCCATTCCCACCCAGTCCAGCCTGTACAATCCTTTGGCCTCAAGGCCTAACAGATGAGCCTCCCTAATCATATGGTTCAACTCACAAGCCCCCTCGCGAGTAAGGCAGTCCGCAACTTCATTACTTTCTCTAAAACAATTTATTTCCAGTTCTTGGAATCCTAGTACTAGAGTGTCACGATTGATGCAATGGTAAAGGCATTCAGGGTTACAGTGGAGTTCATTGATCTGTGAGTGTTGAAGTGTCATTGGTGCTATATTTGTTTTTTATAATCTTACTTAAAAGAGTTTCATACTTTCTATAGAGATGATGTATGTAATCGAGCTTGTAATCCACCCATTTCTCTTGTAGGGAACTCTTGTGATTTATTTCAGCAACGAAGCTTCATTGCAGGATTGACAAAGTTGCATGCGTTCTTGAGACCAATTGTCTAGATGCAAAAATGCTCTTTACGAAGCAACTATCAAGCACGGAGAGACTTCCTATTAAATCGGATCCAGGAGCTATCTCGTGTTATTGATCTGTGAGGTACATTGGATTTCCATTCTCTTTTGGAGCAGTAATTACAAATAGAGCATTGCTATTCATAGACCCATACACCACACACTATGTATTTTTTTATTTTTTCAATTTTTTTCCAATTTTTTTTTTGTTTTATTCTTCTTAAAACATTTAAATTTTTCTATTCTTCATCCATATAACACATATTTGATAAAAACAATCACAAAAATAATGGTGTGTGGTGTGTGAGGCTTAGGAATAGAATTTTTCATTACAAATATGTAGACAAAAGTTTACACACCTACTGGTTTAGACCCACTCTTTGGTACTTTTTTCTAGGCTAAGATTCTCTTTTCAGGCTCATATTGATTTTACCAGTTCCTATTTACATTTTTTAGGTGGCTTGCTTGCTGGGTTTGGTAGCTGATATTTTGGTTTGTGCCCTGATCTACTTGCCATTTGCGAGCTATGATTTTCTTCCTTTTAGAATCACACCATATAAGAGTCGTGTTTTTCATGCTGAATTTTGCTGCTGTTTGTAGGCATGTACAGTGGTACACTGATTTGCTACAAGGGAAAAGAAAAAAGTTTAAGACTTGAATAAAGCTAGACAAGTAATTTGAACTTTTCTTATGTACTCTTATAAAGATCATAGATTTGATTTTTTTTTTCTTATGTACTCTTATAAAGGTCATTACTTGAATATGCATAATCACAGTATAGGACCTAATCACAAACATGCCTAATCATTACTTGAATATGTCTAATCATTACTTGACATAGTTATGTAACATTTTAAGGGTGGCCATATTGGCTATTTTTGGTTCTAGGACACTGAAAAATATATGCCTAATCACAGTAGGGACTTAATCAAGAATCCCATTCATGACCATGGTTCTAGTCTTGATCTAGATGATTGCCAAGTTTTTTTCTTGGTCTAAAACATATGTTCAGGTTTAAAACATTGTTTCAAAATTGCATTTAGATACCTCCAGCATCCACTAGCAAGCTCATTAATTAATCAATCACTTATACAATCACCCATGGTTAACGTGGTGGTTGTTACTTGTTTGTAGATAAATTTTCCAACTTCAGAGGCACTAAAAAGAATGTATATGCTTGGGGCAGATCCTGGGAGGCAGTTTTCACATTAGTTTTATAGGAAGCCTATAATATGAACATGCATTATATTTTTCATGCATCCTATATATGTAGTGTATATATATATTTTTATTTTGCAAGGGACCTTTTCCAGCGAGATAAACACGCCGGAAATATTTTTTTTTCAATATGAGACTTTTTTAGCAATTTATAATCGCCAAAAATATTTATTCCCAGCAATCAAAATAGTGGCAAAAACTTATTTGCCACGCTTGAAATAGCGGCAAATGTACATTTCCCACTAAAACAATTGCCGCAAAAAGTCCTTCCGGTAACAATTAACAATGGTTTAACATATATTTGTGGCAAAAATTGGTCTAAGACCCCATGCATGCAGTGCTCGATCCCAAAATTAATTAAAGACCCTGAATATATAAAGAAGGCTATAGCTAGAGCTCTAGTAAATGATGATGGTTTTCCTCAAAATTAATCACATTTTTTGTCAACCAAAATGTTAGTGTATACTTCGTACCATTGATGATTTTTAATCCGCTAATATCAATATGCTTTGACCACCCTGCATGATCATGACCACATACGGTGTCAGCTGGTCATATTCTTATAAACCTTGTGTTTTAATTTATTTTTATTTGAAAAAAAGATAAATGATATTTATAGTCCTTGAGTATGTTAACTCTGTGCACTCTTTTGAAAAAAATGGATAAATCTAAAACTAACATTAAAATTCTTTTTTTAATAATGAATCACACTTTCTTTCGTATAGAATGTGCGAAACTTGCAAACTTTAAGATTATATCTAATATTACTCTCAAAGAAAATCATTTATTACCACCCTTAGTGATATGTTCGTAATTAACCTTTCATATCAGTTTATTTTTAGTTTAATATATATAGTCATTTAGAGCCTTTTTTTATTAAAAAGATTAAATACTTCTATTAATAGAAAATCTAAATATGAAAAGTTTGATGATAGAAAAATGGCACAAATTAAGTCGTTCGATCTCAACGTAAACTTTTTACAAATTTTTAATTGATAATAGATAATATTATGTAATTGTACCAAGTTTAATTAATCAAAGAATTAAGTAAATTATATATAAGAGCAGTGCTACACCAGCACAAGGCGTGTCCCGATAAGAGCACTAATAAATTTACAACATCATTAAAAAATACTTTTGTAATTATTAAGGAAAAAAAAAGAAGAATTCGGGATCCAATAAGGACCCAACTGTCTGGGAGTGTAGCATTTTTGAAAT